>OX638259.1:1910975-2014973 GCA_951806755.1 Brenthis hecate
ACTTGACTTGCTGAGGTTGAACTAACTTCCCTCCACTTCAATCCACTTTGTATAAAGCACACTCTAATACAAAAATAATACTTTCCATGTATAGGACCTAAGTAATCTAAAAGTAATCGTGACATAGATGGGTTTTTCAGGATAGTTCCACACAAGTTTAATTCACTTTAATGTGGACATTAGGCCTTTCCAATATACAAGTATTACATACTATTTGGCTATTTAACTAGGTCATAATCATTATCAAATCAGAAGGCCACCAAAGGAAAAAAAAAAATTTAACTCCTGGCTATTGATTTCATTTTAACAATCACATAAATATGTCGAGTGACATGCTCTTGTTAAATAGTTGCAATTAACTTGTTTAGGTAGTACAACTCTATATCCATACATAATGATTCCATGCTTCCCTGACAATTGCTTCTCAGTCTTAATAAATGTAAGGTTTTAAGTTAATATCACTAATATAATTTGGCCATCCTTGTTCTATATAATTTAACACAAGTTTTAGCACTGGATCTAATAAAGTTTGCTTTTTTCCTAAGTAAATTACAATCAATAGTAAAGCTTACATTATCTTTCAAAAAATTTAAATATGAATATTCTGATACATTTTTACTTTCAATTCTTTCTAATGGTAAACCTAGATAATGTAAAAACATTCTGCATTATTATGGTCTGGATTTCATCACATAAATAATATTATAATTGTAACCAAGCACAACAACCTGCATATCGCTGAAGTCTACTAGCTGCTATGGTAGGTATGCCTTTTTTAGGACTAAAGATGCTCAATATAGGCTTAGAAATCTGTAATCAAGGTAATTGTTCTTACCCCATAAATACTTATTACATTTTAGTAACACCAAAATATCAATGCTACAAGCTTCCTTGTCCTATTCGGCTATATCCTTTCTTCTGCCTCATTTAATGTCCTATACGATAAATGCAATAGGTTTTTCAATGCCACACACTTCTGAGATAAAACAGCACCTACTCCATATGCCCTAGCATCACAAGCTAAATAGAATCTTGTGTTGGATCATAAATGAGATAAAATGTTGAGTATACATACATCATTTTTTTTTATACTATTCAAATATTTCTTTACATTTTTTGGTTCCAAATAAAATTTTTATAGCCTTTTTTAATAAATTATAGCAGTGGTTCTAACATTGTTGACACATTTGGTACAAGAACTTCATATAATAGTTTATTAAACCAAGAAACATAGCTTTTAATTCTGTGACCATTAGTGGGATTCCTAGCTTGAGTTACTTGCTTCTACATTCTTAGGATCAGGTTGTAGCCCGTCCTTAGACAAAATATACCCTAAATAATGTATACTATCTGCACCAAATACACCTTTATCTACCCTAACTGGAAAGACCCATTTCTTTCAATTTACCAAAAACAAACAATAAATTTTCATAATGTTTCCTGATCATCTTTCCCCGTTACACACCACATCATCCATAAATACAGCTATCCTTGGTCTTCCTATCAATAAACGATCCCATAATGTTGTTGAAAACAATATTTGGAGCTACTTTAAACACTAAAAGGGAACCTGTATTCATATTGAAATAATCCGAGATGTGTATTTATGCCAAACCTAACTTTTTCGCCTCCTGTGTCAACTCCAATTGGTTGATAAGCATGTGCTAAGTCAACTCTTAAATATGTTGGGAAATATTTATTTAAATTAACAAATAAATCTTCTATTTTTGGTATAGGATGCTTGTCATCCTCTAACATATTGATTATTTATGACCTTTAAAATCACCACATGACACTTCTTAACTTACCATTTACCTTTTAAAAACTGGTACTCATCGGGTGTTGCCCCACGTCACTACTTTTTACCGGAGTCAATGGACACCTAGACTCACCAGCCTATGTATTTCTTCTTCTAATAATTGGTTCATACTGAACGGTAAGGGTCTAGCTTTATAATACTTAGAGTGACACCCATTCCTCTTTTAGTACTAGGTTGACCTGCTCTCCTTTGTCATGTCCCTAACTCAGAACTAAAAAATTCAGGAAATGTACTTACCAATTTATCTTTAACTATTTTCCACAACTTAATGAATTTATATTTAATGTTTTAATATTTTTATATTTTTCAAAAGTGTCCCGAACCAATGAGAAGAAGGTCCCCCATTCTCAATTACATATAATTTAGCTTTCATTTTCTTTTTATCGTAAGCAATGTCTACATTTATAAAACCTAAAGGAGTTAATTAAATCATTTACATATGATCTGAGTTTAAGATTACATTTGTACATTTCACTGTCATTGAAATATTATTTTTTATGTATTGACTTATGACACTTATAGCTGCTCCAGTATCTATTTCAAACATTACCTTTTTGTTATTTATTTGTAATTTCAAGTTTATAAGGTGAGACATGAGTATCACTTAATGTAAATAAAATTTTGTATGTCCTCTAAAACAATGTCCCTGATTATGTTCATTTTCAATATAATTACAAAGCTTTTTACCTTTCTTAAATCTACAAACTGCCAATAAATGTCAAATTTTACCACAAGATCTACATTTCCTATCTTTTAAACCAACACACTTCTTTTAAATGACCCCCTTTACCACAGCACTTGCATAACTTATTATTACTTCTAGCACTCTGCTGCAGCTGACCACAGGTATCATTCCGTTGTCCTCCTCGCTTCTTTCCTGCCACACCTATCCTGTGTACCTTGGAAGTCATCACCTCTAAATCTCGATCGGTGTTCTCTAACTGCACTGCTATGTTGTAGGCTTTTTCTAATGTAACTTCACTCTCATTGAGTAGTTTTTGTTTTATCTTCTCATTACTTAGACCGAGATAAACTTGTCTCTTATTTGTTCTGTTAGATTTTCTCCATAATTACAATATAGAGATAGCTTTTTTAATTCTGCTAAATATGTATTTATTGATTCGCCCGACATTTGACATCTCTGGCCAAATTTATACCTCTCCGTGATCACATTTGGTTTTGGTTCGAGATGATTCATAAGAATTTTTTTTAATTCTTCATATGTCCTTTCTCTTGGTGCCACTGGTGTGCACAGGTTTTTTAACAGGCTAAATAATTTTGGGCCAATGACGCTTAAAAAAACCGCTTTCCACCGGGCAGCCTCTACCTTATTACATTCTAGAAACATCTCAAAGCGTTCTATATAATCACTAAATTTCTCACTCTCATCATAGTCGATATTTCCAATGTTCATTTTTCCTGCCATTTTTCCAATTTTCCGTATTTTTCTCTTTTAATTAATTTTAAATCCTCGTCGCCATTTTGTGATGTATTTCCAACAACGCTTACATAGATGAACCATAAAACAACAATGCTAATACAGACCATAGACTACTTAAACATTTAAGTATATTATACACAACACATTTCTTATACCCTGCCAGTTCTCAGGGATGCCATTTGAATTTATTGTACGAGCAGCGTGTCCGGTAACTTTATTAAGGATACTGTTTAATAAAGCTAAATTACTAAGTTCAAACCCAGGCTCCGCTCTAATAAATTGTGTAACTAATTGATCAAATAAATGCACAAACCGGTAAGTACATTAGGTTTTCCGTCGAATTCGGGTAACAGGCGTAAGGCCTTACAAGCTTGATCTACTAAATCTACATTCATTTTACTAACTAATAAATCACTAAGTTCTGTACTTGAGTGATTTTCTAAAATATTATCTATATTTCTGTATGCATTAATTTTCGTGATTCTATTTAGTGATCTAGAGGTCAGAGACATCCGTGGGTAAAATAAATTTTGAAAAAAAAGCACACAAAGAAAATTTAATAATTTCTATTTTCTAAAATATTTCCTAATACCCTATTCGCATCGATTTGCGATATTCTAAATAATAGGAAAAAGGGAAAATAGTAAAGATAAAGGAAAATTATAAATAGGAGAGGTAAGCAACTCTAGTAAGATCTAGGTACTCTCCAAATAATTCGTATTTCTCTGCTGTATCAATTTTTGGATACTCCTCCAGCCGCAACTCCCGTAGGTTCGCAGATAGCCGCTATTGGTGAACTATTCACTTGACTCTAAGGTACGACTATCCTTCCGACTGCGCCAGTTATGCTTTGGAGGCAGCCAGTGGTTGCAAAGAAAATGCAAATTAAATTATAATTAATTTATTAGATAGAACTCTTACATTTACTATGGTCTATCTAAATGACTAATGATCAATGTTGGATAAAAGTGAAGATATGAATCAAGTAATGCCCTTATATACGGCATTTCTTATAGGAAGTTACAGTATTTGGCAAGTTGGATGTACGTGACTTGCTGCGCTTGCACTTGTGCTAGCGCCTGCGACCGGCACGTCGTCTCGTCGGCTGGACGTGAGATTTGATGCTTATGCGGCGGTTTGGCTTTGCGTAACATAGGTCTTGAATGAAATACGAGAAAACAGGGCTCCATACAAAGTGTTTTCCCACAACTAACACAGAACGTAGAGACGTTTGCCTTACACACCACACACCATCGTCGCTGACGTTGCCCCCGGACCATCAGCAACAGATTAATGCGGTTGCTGACATCGACGTATCTGTTCTGTGTTGGCGCAGGAGGAAGATGAGGCTTATATCGTGATAGAAGAGATTTTATTAAAGAAATACGGCAATTTCGATGGGATAGGGGTGAGGGGCGTTTATACTTGTATATAATAAATGAATTTAATACGGAGACGTTAAAGAGCCTTCTGAATAATTTTTTGTACCACAACCCTGTTCGTTTTCGCTTGATTGGATACAAGGAGAGAAGCTGGTTTTTCTTATCCACCCCACCCATCATGATATTGTAATCTAATATCAGGATGGGTTTGGTGGAACCTTGGTGCGTTGCTGGCCGTTGTCATGGTACGTAGAGATCATAGACACCCTATTGGCATCTTTTCATACCATGACATCGACGTCCCCAGAGCTAAGACTAGTTTTTTTTATTTATGATCGTCAACAGAAAATACCCCTCAAGTGTGGCGGCCATATTGCGTGAATCGCCGCATGTGTGTCGGTACTTTTGGGTAGCCAAGCGAAATATCGGTACGTTCGCTTAAAATGACGAAATCTCTAAAGTTTTGTACGATAGCTATGTATGTATCTTTCTTGGCCGAATTCGACCACAGCGACTGTTAAGACTGGATAGGTTTTGCTGTAATATTGTGAGTTAGGGTATCGTTGCTCTACCCTTTGATGCGCTCTTGAATGACTTGCATAGCCGACTTTATTCGTAAAGGTACGTGCGCATTGTAGACATGATAATACACCGTCGATATAATTATAAGTAATGGCCACTGGTGGTCGTGCCTTAAGGGCATCCCTTTTTTTATCAAGCTCTTCGCATCGCTCCATTTCAAAGGTGTTTATCTGGTGATGAATGAGTTGACGCCACTCGGACCGCTGTGCCGCCTTTACCTCCCATTGAGACGGCTCTATTTTGCATCGTTTCATATGTCTTTTCAGAACATCTTTATATCTTAGGTACTGACCACCGCTCTTACGCTTACCGTGCTGGAGTTCTGAAAAGAAGATGCGCTTCGCCAGTCTGTCGTTCGACATGCGAGACACGTGCCCACACCATCGAAGCTGCGGCCTCTTTAGATACACCTCAACACCTCCAACATTTGCTCGTCTCAAAACATTTGTATTTGTGACTTGATAATGTACAATAGCTATAGAAGTAACTTATGTCATTAGAATCGTTATGAAATAAGCTAACACATTAACAATTGTTTATTCGAGGTTAATCTTGTAGTGTATTAATAAATCTAACTTGATATCAAGGTGACCAAATTTGTCCCCGTTTATTGTGTAAAAGTTGTTATAATTAGTTATGTTTTTGGAGGCAGCCAGGGGATGCAAAGAAATGCAAATTGACTTAAAATTAATTTATTAACTAGAAGTTCTTACTACTAAAATGATTGTCGATCGATGTTAGATCAAATCAGTGAAGATGCAGCCAAGTAATGCCTTTTATACTACATTATTGTAGGAAGTTGTGACATTGGCATTGATGAAATGTAGGTGGCTGCTGCGCGAGGTTTGTAGAGCAAAGCTGATGCGACGATTCGAGTTCCGTAACAAATTAAAAAATAGAACCGTTATTTCAAAAAGTATTTGTTTTATTTTCACAAGTATACATTATTTAACAGTTATCAATAAAAATAACACACCTCTCCATATATTTTTTTTATGACATGAGCCTTACAAAAACACGAGTCATTTAGGCGACCCGAGCGCCCGAGTAAAAAATAAGGTGTCTTTATACTTCAAATCTGAGAACACAATTGGTCACTGGCTTAGGTTATTAACTTATAATATAGTTTGGTTCACATACTTATCTCAGACAGAGTTTCAGCTGTTTGAAGTGTTTAGTTTACGAGAAATCGAACTACAAGCCAAGCACTTGAAAATAGGTGTAAAAAAGATCCTCTCAAACTTTGGATCATAGAATAAATTCTATTGCATTTATTTTACATACAAATTAACATTCTACGATTTGATGATATTTACAAATCGATAAACATAATAAAAAGACATGCTGCCTTAGTAAAATATTTGAAAAATCAATAACAAAAACGTACGATTTCGTTACAAAAGGTTAACATAGTATGGATAAGACATCTCATACATCTGAATTTGAAAATGAACATAAAATGAAAATAAAAATAGGAAAATGAACATGAAATATAACAGTAAAACAAAATAAAAAGAAATACAACCAATATTGTCAAATTTTGAAAATGATAAATTAAAAAGTTAAAAATTGAACAATGAAAATGGAACATTGCAGTAGACGAGAATCTTTTGGAAAAAATAAAATACATAAATAAAAAAAAGAAATGAAAAATAAAAATGAAAAATTAAGAAATAAAAAATATAATAAATGAAAAAATAAAGAAATAAAAATTAAAATAAAAGTTGAAGTTAAAAATAGGAGCATTATAATATATAAAGAGTAATATTGCCGCCTTTTCTGATACAAGGCCGTTACGCAGAGGTTCGTAAATTAAACCCGCGCTACTAAATAATTGTTCGCTAGGAACACTGCCTGGTGGAGTGGATAAAAATTTTCATGCTATCGGCGATAATAACTTAAATTTGTCTCTATGAACACTCCGCCACTTAAGAGGATTTTCATCAGCATTTACTTCTTTTTTAGCGCGGTAAGAAAGTTTTTCTTTTTTCAGTACAGCTTCAGTGCGACCATTTTCTGGTACTTCTTGACTTTCATCTTCACTTGACAAATCTAACATCATAGCAAGGTCGTTTTTTTAACAATGGTTTTCTGACGAAACTTGATGGCACTGGTCCTACTTGTTCCTTATTCTTTTCCGTGGAATCAGTCATTCCCTTTTTATTTTGGCCCCTTCGGAATTGGCATTAAGAGAACCGGAATCGCCATTCTCAGTATTTGTCATTGTAATCATCAAAATGTCGTTTTTAATCTTTTCCTCAGTCACCGGTGTAAAAATTTGTGCTTATAGCGAGGATCTAAGTAGGTGGTGATGATCTATAAATTGTTCTCTCCCAAGCTGGAAAACTTTGTTGAAAGTTCATTTTTCAGAGTCGTGACGGCCTGTCGAATCAGATCTAACTCTTGTGATCTTGTTAAATATTATTTTTTGCATTCGATACATTATATCCACTGCTCGTTTTGCCGACTACTGCTAAAAGGCTAAATAAACAAAACAAAGGCAATCTTCCTCGTCAGATGGATAGTTTTTTTCAATGTTTTCTTTTCGTTTACTTGCCTTCTTTGTTTTTTTTTTTTGCTTTTCCCTTCCCTTTTGTGGATGTATCAGTATCACAGACTGTAAAATTGTTTTCTTGACTTTCGTTCTTTTTTGTATTCTTCTTCAATTGCATCTTACGTTTCTTACACCCTTTATAAATTATTGTAGTCCTCGGATCGAGCCTGTTCTTGACCTCGGTCTAGTAAATCGGGATAAGACTGAGAAAGGAATTGGCGGAAAAAACCCAACTTGAAGTCCACTAGATCCTGCTACTGACAAGTTAAGATCATCAATTGGCATATTATTACGTATACGTAATTTATTTTATTTATTCTCATCGAATAATTGTAATTTATAGTCAAAAGGTGTATTTTTACTTATTAGTATTGTTTTTATATTATTAGTAAGAAAATATAAATAAATAGTGCTAAGTTTAAGTCAGTTTCAACATTGAAGAATAAATTAATGAGTTTATTTTATTATGTTTAACGATTGTATAATTTTGAAATGATGCATGTTTTAAATTATCATATAATATAAATTTCTGATTCAATTTATATACAATTTAATTGATATAATATTCCCATAATTTTTGTATTTATTTTAATTCACTACTTGTATTTGACTCGAAAAACAGTGCAAAGACAAATTTAAGTGTTCAGTATATATTGAGTGAAAATTACGATAATATGATGGATGCTACAGAAAATTTAATTAATAGAATTTTTCAAAAGTTAAGCGTACTTGAATATTTATAATTTAATATTAATTATTTTATTGTAAGTTTATAAAGTAATTATACGAAGCATAAATGAGGTCTAATTATTAAAATGTATTTTATATTTTTTTAATAAACAATACTTATTTGTCTTTGATATGTAAATATGATTTTTTTAATAATGGACCTTTTTTTGTGTTCCGCTAAATATGCCGGCGAGTGTAGAAGATCACTGAACCTGTTGCGTACTTAGGACATCTCCTTGAATTGCATACTAGTAAGACTAATTCATTTTCACAAACTCTTGCTACCTTAGAGCTTATGTATACTCTAAGCTACCATCAGAAACCGATGTATCGATTTTACCTAATATCAATTTAGAAGGTCACAAAAACAGTGAAACTAACCGTAGATATATAAAATACATGAATTTTTATTACACAGGACCAGGAATTCTTTTTACGGATGACGTATATGTTTTTAAAACAGCATCCCAGAAATTTTTAAAAAAGCCTCTATTGTAAAATTCAAAAAAAAATTAAAAACCATACGATTAGCGATTTTACAGAAAAAGGCACGTCTTGGAAATTATATGATCGCAGTGATTGTAGAATTATTGTAATTTATAATTGTAGCTACAAAAAAAATTGACTCCTGAATTTCTTTCGCGATTTCTTCTCAGGTCTGAGGATATTTCTTTCCGAGCTGGTAGGTAAGGTTTAGTGAAAAATTGTAATACATAGTTTAATTCTGAATAAAATATTTTGAATTTCAATTAAAAGAACATAATATGTGTAAATATAGTATACGAGAGTATTCCTCCTACTCCTTTAATTTTATATTTTATAATCCAAGTAGGTTATATTGAATTAGTATTTTATGTAGTGTAGTTGTAATCACAAGTTATTATATTTTAAAATGTAAAAACATTTGGATCAGGAAACTTAAAATTTCAGCAATACATTGAAGTTTTATTGGTCGTATTGTATATTATATCTCAAATAAAACGACCGCGTTGAGATTCAAAAGAACTATAATCATCTAATAGACATGGCTGATGGCACAGATAATCTAACAAAGACATGACCACAGATCATATAATACTATACTACACAGATAATTTAGCAAATATTACAATGGAAGCAGGGGTCACTGTATGTATATAAAAAGGTTATTTAAGATCCATTTCAACAATATCGGTATCTTTTAGTATGAAGTATTGACATTTTGTTTTAAATCGAGCAAATTAGAAGCTGAGGAGGACTGAGCTATATCTCTATATTATTTTAAAATATACTATAAATAAGAGTTATTAATATGACAAGTCTTTTTGATAACTCATAATTTATTTTTAATTTAAGAATTATCTATACATTACATATCATCAATAATTTACTATAATTTTATGCTTATTATTTGCCATAAGATCATTGGTACAGTCATTAAGATGTGATGCTATTGCACAATCGTCTTTGTTTTTGACACTTGCTTCTATACAGCGATCTACATTTTTTTCAATTTTTTTTATTAGTTTTTCGTCTTTTTCGTAGAACTTTCTCACTAATGAAAGCAAGTTTGCTGAAATTATAGAATATTTATGATATAAGGTTGCAAACCAGAATATGTTCCCCATTAACTAGTATTTTTTTATAATATTGTACCTGTGCTAATAAATAATGGTCCATAAGATGTATCTAATATTGATTCTCGTAAATTCTATGAAAATGGTTATAAAATTTTAATTTATTTGAATAAATTGCTTCTAATTTTGACTGGACTTGACAAATGCAAATGATATCAAAAAATCGATTTTCAAGATTTAATTAAAAATGTAATACAGATTTACGCGAATTTTAAATAAAACTATCATTTCCGAATTTTTTACAGATTTGTTTTGATTTTTGATTCGAAAACATTCGAAATGTCGGGAAACAAAAATCTAAATAAATCCGCGAAAAAATTCGAAAAGATAACTTTCATAAACATAAGTAAATGATCAGTAACAGAGGGTAATGAAAGCTGTTAAGTTTTAACATTCACATAGCCATATTAAAGACTTCATCTATATACAAATTAATTGCAGTAGTAAACGATCAAAGATGGGATCTATAAATACATATATAGTGGCATACCTAGTACGGCATTAATAGACACTCAATGGTGATTGGCAGTGATGTATTTATTTTACTGCGGTCGACCGCATGGACTCTAGTCCATGTCCATTAAATGATTAGCTTTCTATGTTTTAAAAAGCTTTTTGTCAGACTATTTTTAAAAATGCGATTATTTGTTTATGTGTGTTAGTTATTCTTTCACGCTGAAACAGCTGGATGGAATTAGATGAAATTTACTGCACAAAAAAACCTGGAGCAAGACATTGAAGGCTAGTAGTATAGAAGTAATAAAATTGCCAAAGGGTGGCGCTACTTGTATATCATATTATAAACACAAAAGGCCCCAGGTAGCGCTACCTGAACCGTCCCCTTGCTGGGCACGGGCTTCCCTTCATCATGATCTACGACTATGGTCTGATGCAAAGGGCATCAGACCATAGTCCACCACGTTGGCCTAAAGCGAATTGGCAGACTTCACATGTAGAGTCTTGAGAGGTTCTCTTAGACAGAACAGACAAAACAAGAGTGAAAGTTTCCTCACGGTGTTGTCCTTCACCGTAAAACAAATGTTAATCACGGTAAAAATGATACGCACATGAAAATATCAGAAGTGCGAGACCCGGGATTTAAACCAGCTTCACTCAGTTTCCCAAGCTAGCGCGTGACCACTGGGCTACCACTGCCTTATAATTATTATTATTATTAAAATTTACAATGTAATCTTTTGTTTACCTTTATGTATTTTGCCATTTTCAATTACATTGTTTCGTTTCAGCACACAAGCAATGAGGCATTCCCCGTGAATGGGAGACTCTTTTATAGGCGAAAGGCTTTTAATTTGTCTTTTATCAGTAGCTTGTACTTCTTTTAAGCATTCTGACATATTCCGCTTGAACTGTTCTACGTGGTTCTTGACTTCCATTGGAAAAGAACTGTACGACCAGTCCGGATCGCGATTTGCTTCTTGTTGAGAATTTGTGGGATTATTCGCTATACAATATTAAATATTGCCTTTATTGTAATACAAATAATAGTTTATACTATAATAGAATAGCTTTATTGAGAAAAATAAAAAGAGTTGAACCTTTAACAACGAACCATTCTGTATTCATTAATTGTAATGGGTACAGAATGGTGAATTAGGTATGGCGGCAATATTTATTATTTATATTGTCTTTCAAAATAATTATCTTACTTCTTGCGTATATATTATATTATAATAAATATATAAATGTGGAAGTTTAGATATGAGTTTGGATGTTTGTTATGCAATCACGTCAGAACCATTGAAAGGTTCTGGATGAAATTTGGCACACAGATAGATAGATTATAGTCTGGAATAGCACAAAAGCTACCTTTTATCCCGAAAAAATGTACGGTTTCCGAGGGATAGATTTATTTTTGTTTAAATATAAACAAACACAAGATGTTAAGAAAATGAATGACATTTATAAAACCAAGACTTTCTATGCGACGTGAGTCTTATCTGGTCCAACTTAATCAAAAGTGCCTTCATTTCATTTACACCGTTCTCCTTTTTACGTACGAATCGAATAATAACATCTTATTCGTAGCTTGGAGTATTCATTTACGTATTATATAAGTCTTCACCATAGTCTAAACCATAACCATTATTGAAAATTTGAGGAAAATATGTGTATACGAATAGAATTTAGGTATTTATCTACATAAAAAACTAACCGTTTCCAAAAAATATATATTGATAATCCTAATAATATAGGTTATCAGTTTATCAATAGCAACTAAACAAAAAAAACAGAGGAGAAAAAGGTGCTGAACTGTCTTTGCATATTTATAATATATATATATATATATATATATATATATATATAATATATATATATATATATATATATATATATATATATATGCAGATATCTCTTTAATTCAAGTTTAAATACAAAATAAGATAATTTAAATTACCTTTTTCACGATTTTTACTCCTTAGATTCATATTTTTATTGATAATCGTGTCTTTATCGATTTTAACTTCATGTAAAGCTTTCAATCCCGCCATTTTGTCTTCGGTATATTTTTCATTTTTAACTATAGTAATAATTAAAAAAAAAAGAATAGCTGTTGAAAGCATATTTCTCAACATCAACGTTTTACACATACAATGCAAGTTTTTTTTATCAGTTACGTTTGCGATAAACCAATTAACTTTAGTTCATTACTTTAACAAACTGTAAAAATAATCAACTTTTACAGTGCAGGATTCGAATCTACGACCATTGGTAATGAAGCCAATTATTAGCCTTTAGCTCTCCGGTAACGGAGTCATAAAATATTTTCTTAAATTTGCGCGAATATATCAAATTCGGATTTTTTCGCAGATTTATTTTGATTTTTGGATCCCGACGTTTCGAATGCTTTACAGCAATCACGGTCACGGGAGAAACTCAAACTTACTTTAAAGCGTTCAAAACATCGGGAACGACAAATCTAAACAGATATGCGAAATAGTAGTGTCATAAAAAAAATTGTTAAAAGTTTATTGACACTGATTACTACGACTTAACCGCAGCGTATTGAAAAAGCTTAAAAATGACCCCAAATAAAAAGATGTGATAGCCTTAAATTAAAAAAATAAATAATATATAATAATAACTAAAACATACCCAGTGATATGAGTATGTATATCTCGCGGCACGATGAAACGTATATGTTACTAATAATAAAAACGAATTTTAGTTTGTTAGTCTTCATATAAAAATTGCAAACATTAAAAAAATATAAATTGAAAAAAAAAACTAAATACTACTACGTCTACACTAAAAATGGAAAAAGTAAACTTAAATTAACAAAAATTAGATAACAAATCGGTTCCAGACAACAATGCTTTATGATATAAATATGTAATAATGACAAGGTATGAACTTTAATTATAGTTATACATCAATTTAATATTATTATACATCAATTTGTGATGTAAGCTTTGCTTTAATTTGCATTAGTCTAATAATATTTTTTTTTGTATAATAAATCATTAATTAAAATTTTTGTATGAAGGACAACTCGGCTGAACTAGGTGGGTGACGTATGCCAGAGGGGCGTATGATTTCGGGGTATTTGTGTAGTATGTTATGGTATGAACTATCACCAGACATTACCTTCACCGATGTTACAACATCCAATCTTGAGGCAAGCATAGCAGGGGCGGCGAGGGTTGTATGTCTATCTATTAGGCGCCGGTTTTATACATCTACTGTTAACTCGTAGTGGGAAAGGAAGTCAACACCTATTATCGCCTTTGTCACATCTGCAATAATAAATCGCCAAGCATAGTCGCGGCGTAAACATAGATTTAACGTTAAATTAATACAACCGTAAGTGTGAATAGCCGACCCATTTGCGGCGCTTAAAACTAAATCACTTTTTAAACAACTACGCTTTAATAAATGTTTCGGATACACACATACGTCACTTCCAGTGTCTACTAAGAACTGCACTTTTGTTCTTTGGTCGGTAACAAATAAGCGACCACTGTTGTGACAATCGTTGGTCGCCATTACCGATTGCCCTGGGCGTTTCCCGCGAAAGTACACGGTTTCGTGCACTTTTTAGCTTCCTTACCGAACTTGTAATGGTACCAGCAGGTAGAATACTTCCGGAAATTACTTTGTGACCTACTGGTAGAACGTCCTCGGGAGCGGCCTGTCGAACGGGATCGGGATCTAGAAATGCGATCCATCCTGGTCACCAAATCCTGGACCTGTCGGGATAGGGAAGCGATCTCCTTGTTCATCTCATCCATGGTGCTTGCGGGGCTTGCGGGGCTTGCGGTTGATGTTGACGCGGCGTGTACATGGGGGGTGGGCGTGACCATATCGTCGGGGATAGTGCAAATTCGCGAATCTACCACTGGTAAGGAGCGCGTATCTGCACTACATGCAATTTTACAGGAGAAGGTTAAAACATTATATTTCTTTTATTTTAAAAGATTTTGAGCTCATTTTTGCACAGAGAGTTTTATTCGTGTTCTGTGTATTATCAATAATATATACTATGTGTTAACGTTATTAATTAAGTCGCTACAGCAATTACGCGGATTTGATTTGACCACAAAGTTATCAAAATGGTATCTTATAGTAGTTATGCGGTATGAAAAACAACAAAAATATTGTTAAAATAATAATATTTATTAATCAAATGATAACATTGTCAAATTCTTATTCCTAAACCTTTTTGAAGACATTAGTTCTGCTTTTCGTTTCCTTACTTTAGAATCTTTTGCAAGTTCAGATTCCAAGTTTCTTTCAGGAAAAAAGTGATTATTGCTGTCTCTTGATGTCGAAGCTATCGGTTCAACATTTGTTATTTCAGAGAGTGGAACGTAATCTGGATCAGCAACAGAGTCATCAGATGAAAAGTCGAAAGATGGTAATTAACTTGGTAAATTACTGTTTTCAGTACATACAACCTCCTCAGTACCACAATATGGTAAATTATTAGTCGAAGTCATAGTATTACCTATTTCCAGTAAACTAAATGATGAAGTACTGAAACTAGTTGTGTCACAGTTAGCTAAAGTTAAACTTTCTTCAGTTGGCTCTTCTTGATTTCCTGTTTTCGAATAAATTAAACTGGTTAAATTTTCAGGGAGTTCATTAGTATTGTTATGAGTTGCTGATTGCTTAAGCAAAATATTTTTTTTAATCTCTAATAATTTTTCACGTCTTATCTTTAAATCATTTAATGTCGTAACATAAGGTGTTTCATCTTCTTGGAAAGACTCGCTATTATTCGCCATTTTAATCCTAAATAGAAAATAAGAATAAAATTTACTAAGTTTATCCATAATATATCACGTAAATCACATCTTAACTAACAACAAAACCGCGTAAATGCATTCCCTATGTAAAATAACCAAAATATTCATAGAGAGTTCTATATTTTTATGAAAGAATAATATCGCACGCTTATACATATACTGACATAACTCAAAAAAGACGTTTTTCGGGAAATCGCGAAAAACAATTTAGCAAACCTGACTTACCTTACAAAATAGAATATAATACTCAAAGAAAATAGCTTTATATAATGAAATAATGTATTGTAGATATAGTTGATAAAGTGAGTATTAATGTTTGAATATAATTTTTAATAAATTTAGATTTTTTACTATAAATTAATCGGTTAAAAAAATTGTTCCTCGAGATGCGTCAGTTTAATATAAAAGATAAAGTTACATTGAATTAATAGTGGTGACACATTTTGAAATGAGTCCGTGTTTTATTTAATATATAACTAAATAATACTCAATATTAAGGTATGGGTCTTTATACTATGAAGTAAAATTTTAATACTGGTGACATATTTAGAAATGAGTCCGTATTTTATTCAATGTATGTTCTTATTGTTATGATATGAGTCTATAAGGTATATAAAATAAAAAATAAGTATAAAAAATATTTCGTTTTATTTATTATTTTCATTAATAAAAAGAATCAAAAACATAGTAAAGTTCAAATAAAATGCTGACCTGTGTCTTAAGCATCGAATTGAACTTAATCCTAGTACAATATTCAAATACCTAATCACAGTACACAATTTGTATATAATAGGTAGGCACTTTAAAATCAACTCTGAAAGAGTCTTTGACTCCTAATAATGTAATTTATAAACTTAATAAAATAAAGCAGTAAAAACTTATCCTAGGTTATAATATTAACGAATTAAACTTAACGAAGAGATCAATATTAAATTTACAATATTAGGAACCAGTTTTTATTTATAATCTAAAAACAAACCGTAAATCTGAATAAAAATTCTCAAGGAAATATCAACAGTCACACTTATCATCTATTTAACAACACGATAATACCTAATTGTATTTATTTATTAATTAAGAGATCAATTTTCTCAATATTAGGCACTTAATCAGTCATTACAAGACTAAACTTAACATACAAAATATTTTTATCACCTTGCAAGTATTCACCCTGATTACAGAATCGTATCATAAAAATCTTTATAAAAATTGGGTATCAAATTTTTATCAAGTAACTCTTTTAAATCCTTCTTTTTATTTTCACCGAGCTTTTGTTTGCCTGTGTATGCTTTTACTGTTGTCAGCTCTGATAAGGGATTCAATTTTTTTCTCTTGTTTCTTAATATGTTTATCTTTGCAAATTCTGCATCTTTGTTGTATGATGTTTTCACATAGAATGAAAAAGGTTCACTTTTTATTACTTTTATAACTTTGATATCATTCCATGATAAAACATTTTTATCTTCAGTTTCATTAAAATTGTATCCCCAATCTTCCTGCAGTTTTTTTAGGTCTAAAAATGATTCGTATGTAAGTTCGTGTACGCGGAACTTTTGACCAGTCTTTTTGGCATTTTTGATGATGGATACATATTGGTGGGGGCAATAAATTGGTCCTGATTTTAAGTTCTTTTTAATTTCTTTTTCGATCAGGCTATGAATGTTGTCACCCTCATTTTGAGTGTGACCTTTAATTAAAAATTTGTGCGTGATTGATTCTATATTCAGATGGGTTACAGCATAGAGATAAAGCACTACTATGTATTTATTCTTATTTTGACCGCAGCAGTTGTCTGAATACAGAATCAAGTTCAGGCCAGCACTATTACTAGCACTTACCCCTGCTTCACAACATAGTCTCTCAAAGCAATCCAATAAACAGGAGCCTATCTCATTAGCACCGCGTTTGCCATCAGTTTCATTTCAGAAATAGCACTCTACATCAGTATAGGAATCTTTAATCTGGGGTTCAACTTTTTTGTTTAAGAGTGTGATGGTAAAGTTATAACTATTTAATTTAGATTTATAGTAAAAAGCTGATGTATCGCCTCGTGGCGATTGTAACACCGCCTGCAAGTCGAACACTAAGACTTTATTTTTGTCGTCTATTTTGAGACGGTCATCATGTTTTTCATTACGACTTAGCTTTTTTTCTTTTATATGAGCTATATACTTATCATGAATCATACTTTTTTGCTCTGCGTTTGAATTTGTGTACTCTAGACAAAGATCGCATTGGTCTTTTCGCGGAAAAAAAAATGAAATATTATATTCCTTAGTAAATGTACGGTAAAACATGCAATACTTACCATAGGGCTTACTGTTCTTCTCTTGCGCTACCTTGAAGTCATTGAAGAGATCTGTAATAGTTTTGCCCCCGTCTATGTATTCGCGAGTAGATGTTTGCCTTGTGTAGTGTGACGGAACCCTTGGTATTGAGTCTATAAAAGTTTTAATGTCTGAAATCAGTGTTTCATCAGTAGTGGTGTGGTTGTCGTGTTTACCTCTTCGATCATTTTGCAAAACTCCATGGTTTTGACACTTTTGGATTACTGTACGAATAACACGATCGGATATATTCAGCATACCAACAAAAAATGGTTTACAAACCCGGATTGGTCTACCATTTACTATAAAATGAAAAGCTTTATTAGCTTGCCTCGGGCGCATGGCGTTTGTATATTTATACCTAGGAGTAACATCGGACATACAAGACTGAATAAACGATCGCTGCAGATTGAGTTCACCAATATTCCAATAGGTATCAAAAATAGCCTGTCTTTGAAGAGATGTAAACTTTTCATAACATTTAAGCCTGCACTTGTCTGTACAAGGTGGTTTCACTTCACGAGCCGCAACAGTTTTCTTTTTCGTAGTCTCATAAGATCGTCCAGAATTTCTTAGAATTTTATTTAAGTTTTGTTTCCATTTTTGAGGATTACTTGTGCGCTTTCTACCTTTCTTCTTAATAATCTCTATTTCTTCTTCTATGTTGAGTTCGTTCATTTCAGAGTTTTCAATTTTACTTGTTTCTTGTCCGTTTGTTGACTGTCCATTAGCTGTAGTATCTGTGTTATTGATAGTATTATCATCCACGTGATCGAAAGTAGAAGGTTGTACCACAGTATCATCATCAGAAGATGAAGATGAGGAACTGCTGGAACTGCCGGAGCTACTTAAACTGGAGGATGAGGATCTGCTGGAGCTAGATGTTGATCGACGTGATGAAGGATGTACTGGTTCTATTTTCTTTTTTTTTATTTGACTATCATAGGTTGGATCGTCATTGTCGCTGATATCTGCACTTATTTCACCAGAATGTACGGGTGAAACATTGTAGTTAACAAAAAAGTCCGTAGCATTGTATAACGCTGGTTTTCAAGTTTATTAGTAATATCACGTAACATCTGTAAAAAAACAATTTATTGTTTTCTCTTCTTAATCATGCAAGTGTGTATGTATGTAGATAGATAGCTAGACAGGCAGTACATACATAGGTAGTTATAATATAGTCAGCGTCAAAAGTAGATGACGAAATACAAGGTTTAAAAAGACATGATTCATCTAGTATTCACAATTACACCCCCTAAGGGGTACCTAAAATAGAGAATGACAGGAAAACTTAAAGACGCGACGAAGTCGCGTGCGCAATTCTAGTTTAAAATAAAAATACCATTTTTAAAAGGGAGAAACCAGTCAAAAGAATAAAATAATAATTACGAGTACTTACCGCGACATCAACTACATCATTCTGAACTGAACTATCTTCATCTATAGGAGATTGACTAGGGTCTGGGTTCAGAATGGAATCTTGAATTTGAGCTTTTGTATCATGAGCAGGTTCAGTTGTAAAATTAATCAATTCCATTATCTTTTTCGACCTTGAAGACATTCTGAAAAAAAGTTAGGTTACTTTCTTATTTCTTTTAAACAAATTATTTTTATCTATAAGTGACACAATATCTAATATGCATTCAACAATTTTATACTAGACAATTGTGTTTTATAAAATAAAGAATCATAACAAAGTACGACTTCAAATTTCAAGAACACTTTTGTAAAAAACTGACCTAATTCCTAAAGCCGACAAAACACTACCGGCAAAACGGAAGTTTTTTATAAAATATAGGCTTAATACACAATCAGTCAAAGAATTGTTAACATGTTTTTGTATAAAACAGAACTAACACTAAATAATTCGTGAATAGTTCGATCCTATTTTGTACTAAATAGGCATATTTAACAATTGGTCACATTTTTATAAATAATTTCAATAAAACTTACCTTTGATTTTTACACTAAAGCGACTTAATTACTAATTTGACACTTTTAAATAAAAACACGTGATGTTCGCGATCTTAGTGCTTGACGCATACTGATATTTGTCTCTGTCTCGTAAAAACATTTGCCGAAACGTTTGCGTGTGAAAGAGACAGATATGGGTATAACTCCGCCTAGAAACAAGCTATCATAAAAATTCCGAAATCGGCCGAAAGATGGTGTTAAAATAAACTTCTTGGTATACTTAAATAAATTTTGACCGAAACACTAATCGGTCAGTATATGATTAAGCGTGCGATATCATCATTTTTAGAAGTTTCAGACACATTTGGTGGATCCATTTCATCTAAACTAGCTGAAGTTTTATATAAATCTTCATGATCTGAACTTGCATTTCCTACATATTTAGAAGCATCCTCTTTTTGCGATATTGTATTTTGAATATGTTTATCAATTTTAAGGAGTGAATGCAACGGCTCAACAACAGGTCTTAAAATTTTGTTTACTGATAAATTAGTCAGTTCTTCATCTTTTTTCATATTTTTAATTTTCTTTTTTATCGAACAGGCTGATTCAATCAAACGTGATTTTATGTCTTTTTCTATTTCACTATATTTAAAATTAAACGACTACTGTTTACAATTAAAAAAATGATACTAATCATGTTAAATTCAGGAAACATATTTATAGCTATTTAAAATTGAAAAATACATCAAATCCTTTTCTGTATCTTCCTTTGTCTATAGCACAATCCTTATTAATGATTACAAAACTAAACGGTTCTTTCCATACTTTTGAACAAAGATTTTTGAATTCAATCCAAGTTAAATCAGTATTTACGTGTTCGTCATATATGTGTTTTAGATTTATATCGTCTTGCTTGAATATTATCAAAAAGTTAGTGTTATCTCGAACTAGCTGTTTTGGAATCTTTAAATATGTTTGAGACAAATAAAAGCAGTCTACTTGTTTATGTCTCCCCATTGCAAAAAAATTACGAATATTGCTTTGGTTATCACAAACTACATCATCAAAAATCATAATAGAATTATTCAAAACATCATTAGGATCTATAACTTCCTTTTCATTATTAAAAATAAAAAACTTTATTTCAGGAATCATTTTCATAACTTCATTTAAAAATTGATACTTCGGTTGAAATGCCGTTTTAGAATATAAGTACAAATTTTTAAATTTCAAACCATTTTCATGAAGCAGTAAGCTTAACATCACATTAGTTTTACCACAGTTAGACGGTCCGCATATTAAGCAGCGTATTGAATTAACGAATTTAACGAAATCCTTGTTTTCTAAAATCTGTACATTGTATATTTCTATTGAAAGTGGTTGCTTTATAAGCTTCATGGAATTGACTGATTACTTTTAAATAAAAATAGTCTTTTGTATTTTATGATGTAATAAAAAGTAATTCATCTTTAAATTTCACTAATAATAATTTTAAGTTTAAATTCATCAAAGCTTTTACGCATCAGCTGGGTATAATAAAAATAAAACAATATTCATATAGAATTTTATAACCTTTATTAATTTCTACATTAACTTCTCAAACTCCTGTTTACATATAGTTCAAATAATATGTACCTATTATAATTTAACTATTTTACTTATTATTGTAAATAAGTGACATAATCAGTATAATATGTTATCCTAATGCCCCCAAGGTAAAGTTTGTATATTGTCTGTTAAAATCTGTCTTTTGTCATCACTTCGATCAAGTACAGTTTTATAAACTTCTTGAGTGTACAAAACATGTTTAAGTGACCGAATAACATTCATTTTTTGCTTGTAGCGTTTATCAGTCATCAAAGCTTTCTTGAATTTAGTCGTAGTAATTTTCTTTGTGATAGGTCTAGAAATACATTTTGCTTTTTTTATTTGAGTATTAATACTGTTTATACAATACAATTTTGCTCTCAAACAAATGAATTCAGTTAGCACGTCACCACCTAATTCGTCTTTAAATAAGCCAGGAATTTTGTTATTCATTTTAGAAATGCCATATATATATTATTATTTGGAAAGTTACTTGTATCAAAATTTAAAGCATTTTCTTTTATGTCCGCGTATATATCGTCTGTTTCTATCAAATAAAGTAAGCTATCAGTATCTGTATAGCAAAGTTTCGCACAGTCGTGATACTTCTCTTTAATATATCCATGATGAAATTGGTATAAATGTTGCTTGACGTATTCCAAAACAGTAAATCCAATGTAAATGGGTCTATCTAACAGAACTTTTTCATATTCCAATTGAATCGCAACAAAGTTTTCATCGAAGATTGATATGCTTTTAAAATTAGGTTTTGTCAATAATTTTGCGGCACCAATGCGTTTGTTAGTTACGTTATTATTATCTTCCCAATGTGATACTAATCTTACATCAACTTGTTTTCAATTGTTTTCCCAAAAATTGAATTATTTAGTAATTTAAACAAGTCTTTCTGAAAATTTGACTTAGATGCTTGACGTAGGCGAGTCTTTAAATCAATGTAATTCTTTAAAAAAGGTAAGGTACGAAAACTTTGGCGGATAGGGGAACACCACTCGCGACTGTTTGGACCCGACAGGAGCTTGTGGTACCGGAGCAATCCGGCGCGGACCAACAGCCAGGAGGGGAGGGGGGAGCGGCGTCAGGAGGGCGCCGTCTCCTTCTTGGAGGTAGCGCGGTGTCTCCGGCCGTTTCGCGGTAGGAGGCGCTGCGCGGGCTGCGCTGCCGGGGCTAGCCCGTCGGTGCGGCGGCTGGAGCGGGGCCAGTTCTGGTCCTGCGTCTGGCGTGGGGTGTCGGCAGCCATCTTGGTCCGGAGGTGGGCCGACGGTAGGGGGGCCGCGGGGGAAGAGGAGTGTCGGTATGGCGATGCGCCGCTCGTCGATATCTCCCGCGGCCTAGCGGGGCCGCCACCGTTTGATGGCGGACGCGGTGGGGCTGTAGGGGAAGAGGAGTGTCGGTGTTGCGTTGCCGCTCTCCCTGTCCTCTGCAGCTGATTGGAGGTGGCCCACTACGGTGGGCGGTGGTTGGGCTTAATGGGGCTGCTCCGGGTACCTCTCTGGCGTAGCAGAGTTGACTGTGGAGCAGCCCCATTGGTTTGGTGGTCTGCCTAGCGTTTAGGCAGACCTGCCGCCGGGGCGCCGTAGTAGTTATGCGCAAGCGATCCTGCGGCGTCCCACTAAGGCGGGGGGAAGGGATGTCGGGTTTTAGTGGGTAGTACCGGCTCTTCTAGCCGGTGAGCCCCACATAACCACCTAGGGGATCAGGTGGTATGCGTAAATGCATTTCCCGACAATAAAAAAAAAAAAAAAAAGGTACGAAAACTTAGTACCCGATATATTTTTTTTAAGATCAAACCATGTTTTAAACATAATTTCAAATGAACGTAGTGAATAACGTATTTATTTTTATTGTAAAGATTAGCAATTAATAATAATTTATGTTTTACCACCTGGAGGTATTATTTTTTCTGGTGCAAATAGCAAATCACTATGAGCATTATGGAGGTGGTCTGGATAATCTAAGTCAACCTCTAAAATATAGCCATATTCCGACTCATCTGTTATATTTAATACATTAAAATTCGTTTTCTCATCTTCAGATAGTAAACGGAACTCAGAAATAGGCAGCTTTTTCATCATAGCAAATCCATATAAATTATTGGCATCAAGATAAATTAGGTATTTAGAAATTTCTGAGTTATCATAATTCGGTAGATACTTGTTATTAGCTTTAGCATATCGATAAGAACATTGCGATAACCCTCCACGAATACCTTTTTCTATTAAGTGATATATTTCTAAATCACTTATTAAATCCAATCGAACGTCTGTATGCAGTAACATAGCATCCCAACTTAAGCTAGGAGATGATACATAATGCGCGGGATCTAATTTGTAATATTCCAAGCATGTATTTCTAAAGTTTTCAAAAATGTCACATAATAATAGGACATCTGTTTTTAAATATAAATCTGTGTATTCACCAATTGTGTTTATATTAAAATTATCCCATACTTTTTGTGCTCGTGCATATTCGTCATAAGTTATATGTTTCATGGTTAAATTATTATAAAAACATTATTTTGGTGGCAAAGATTTTTCTTCATATTTACACCAAGAATCTATTCTATTCTATTCTAAATCGAACTAAGATGTTAAACAAAGAGTCTTGGACAGTGGGGCCCACCATCTGTAAGTCGTTGACCGATAGGCCAGAAGTAGTAGGTTCAGAGGCGTTAAACACAACTCTAAGTTTAGTGGTTTCACTTTTGTCTCGAATCACTGGGTGATGAGGGAGAAAATAGGAATTTGGGGGTTTGGTCTCTGTAGACTCTGAATGGTGGCCAAGGTCGGCGTACTCATGAATGAAGTCACAGTACAAGTTTTACAACTCAGGATTTTTTCTAAAACGAGCTTCAAGATTATAGAACCTTTTTTTGCTATGAAGTAGGATTCGCCCAGACAATCTGGTTCATCCCGTAGAGGGATACCTACACAAAAACGACCATCACTTTCTCGGCGAGTATCAGAGATGAAAAGCTTCTCACAAAGCCTTTGTTCCTCAGATAGAGGTTGGGATTTAGGGACATTTTCAAGTTCCCAGAATTTAGATAGATCCTCCTGAATGTCCTCGAGCTTATCCTTCCTTTGAAGAAAGTTGCAGGTTAGGAACCTTTTAGGCGGAGGTTGCATTTGAATAGGCGCTGGACCTGCGATGAGCCATCCGAGCTTAGAGCTATGAAGATTAGGGTTATTCAACCCTAGAGACCGCTGTTCGGAACCTATCAGGTCCCAGAACAGGTCAGAGCCTATAAGCATGTCAATAGGGGATGGTTCGTTGAAGCTGGGGTCTACAAGCTCAAAGTTATTTAACTTTAGAGAACTAATATTGAAATGATGCTTGGGTAGATAATCAGATATAGTTTTCAATACTAGACAAAACATAGAGACTTCAAACGACGAGGTATTAGATTGAAGTTTTAAAGAGCAGCGCTCTGGACTTAGATTTAGAGTATTATTTCCTATAGCGACAATGTTGACATTTGATGGCTGAGGAGTTAGATTGAGTCTTTGCTTTACAGTCTCAGTGATAAAAGACGATTGCCTCCCACTGTCAAGTAGAGCGCGTGCGCATATAGTTTCATTGGTATTAGGATTAGTTAGTCGCACCTTGGCGGTGCACAAAAAAATATCTGACGAGGACAAGGCAGACATAACTACTGACGAAGGCAAGTTGGAAGTTGAGGCAACTCTACTCTCTACTGCTGGTATATGTAGCAAAGTATTGTGTTTTTGTTTGCATGAACGACAAGTCCCAGGCAAGCGGCAAGCCTTATTATTGTGACCTGACCTTAGACAGAACACAGATTAAGTGATTCGGCAATAGAGTTCCTATCTTCGGGCGTTTTGGACTTGAATGAGGCGCATTCATATATGCGGTGTTTACCGGAACAAACGACACACTCAAAATTGGATCGAGAAGAATTGGAAGCCTCTTTAGGCGTAGCTACAACAAATGCTCTAGTCTGGTTCTTGTGTGGAATTGAGTGGTGGGTTACCTGTTTAGTTACTGTCTGTTTGTCTGTTTTATTTCGATTCACAGTTTCTAAAACATCAGCACGGTTCTTTAGAAATGAGAAAAAATCATTTAGTGTCGGGATTTCTGTTAAATTATTTCTATGTTCTTCCCATTTAAGAACAGTACCGCTGTCTAACTTTGCCACCAGGTTATAAGTTATAAGGACGTCCCACTTATCAGTGGGTAGCCCCAGAGTTTTGAGCGCTCGTAGATTTTTTGTTACGTGATCGATAACACAGGTCTACAATGATTTTGGTGCCGCTAAAAGTAAAACTTATTTCAAGTACATTCGGTACCCTGATAAAAACGTGGTACTTACTTTTTTAATGCTACGAATAGTTTTCGAGATTTCATTTATTAAAAAACAAAAGAACATTTAATTCAAAACAGTTAAATACATTTAATTACACATTTTATTTCATAAGTTAGAAGCTTCTCTTTTTAGATTTTCTCCGATGGATGTCTTCAGGACATTCCCGTGTAATACTCCAACAGTAATCTGCCATCATATGCTCATCCCAGCGACCTTGGTATCTATCTTCCATCACCTTTAAATCTTGATGAAAACGTTCTCCTTGTTCTTCGCTATACGCTCCAAGATTTTCAGGAAACTTGTCTAAATGATTGTCCAGATAGTGTACTTTTATGCTCATATTACATCCAAGATTTTTAAAGCTAATTAAGAGGTTTTGAACTAACTCTTTGTAATTTTCGGCCTTCTGTATTCCTAAGAAATTTTTTACAACCGCAACAAAAGATTTCCAAGCCGCTGCTTCTAAATTATTCATTGAATGTATGAAATCGTCTGTGGGCCGTCAAAAATACCAGCTTTTAGTTTTTCATTACTTAAACCAGGAAACTTTCTTGAAAGATATACAAAACACGGACTAGTTTTATCTAATGCCTTATGCCTTAACATATTGCTTCATAAGTCTTCATAACCTCTTCATAATCTAATGCCTTATGCCTTAACATATTGCTTCATAAGTCCCAATTTGATGTGCAATGGAGGCAAAATAATCTTATCACTAGAAACTAGAGGCGGGTTTATAATATTTTGTTTGCCAACCGTCATGTTATCTCTCAAAGGCCAATCTTTCTTGATCCAGTGGTCTTTTTTTGCTCTGCTGTCCCATAAACATATGAAACACGGAAATTTAGTGTACCCACTTTGTTGGCCTAATAGAAAGTTGACCATTTTTAAATCGACACATATAACCCATTGGTGCTCCGAGTACTTAAGTTTTTCAAAACAAGATCCACGTTTTGATACTCCTCTTTTAATTTCGTTGAATGAGCAATAGGCACAGCTGCATGATTGTTACCAATATCTAGTAAAACACATTTTAAACTTCGCTTACAGCTGTCCATAAACAATCTCCATTCATCAGCTTTGTACCCTGAGAGCCCCAATTTCATTAGAAGGCCACCAATGTTATTACAAAAAACTATATCATCTTCTGAGCTAAAAAATGGAAGAAATTCTTTTTCGCGATCACGATAAAATGTTATTTTTTTACCTTGAGATAACAAATTTCTTTCTTTGAGTCTAGATGCTAGTAGCTCAGAGCGCTCTTTCGAAAGGTCAAGGTCTCTAATCAAATCACTTAAAGCATCTTGAGAAAAAAGTGAATGCGCTGTTGACACTTTAAAATCACTGTCACGTTCATCAGAAAAAACTTCCATCATCTCGGTGTCCGAAAAATCTGATAGATCTGAAAGATCTTGACTCATAGGAGATGGTACGTCATCTGAACACAGTCGAGGTCTTTTAGCAAACGGTAAATCAGGATATGTCATTTTTCTTTTGTTTATACCATGTAATTTTACAACACAAAAATAACAGTCATCAATGTGATTTTTCGGTTCTGTCCAAATCATCGGCACATTAAACTTTAAATGATTACGTTTATCGTTTGCCCACTGTCTTAAATGTTCACTACACAACTTGCACACAATGTTTGGAACCCACGGCTTGTTCAGAGCCTTCATCTCTATTTTAAAGTAATCAATATATGTCTTCTTCACTGAATCTGTTATAGGTTTTCTAAACTTTTTCACTACATATTCACCACCAATGTAACAAAATGTATTTGGATTATTTACGCAACACCTTCTTGACGACGGTATATCAATATTATTAATTTAAAAAAAATTATTGATTATAATGACATTATTTATGATAAAATACGTTTTTTAGGTTATTATATCGATCGATACAAACCTGAACATAGCTTTACAATTTTGACAGCTTCACACGACATCTTGTGGGCTAATTAACCAAAATATAACCTAGAATTAGCGGCACCAAACAAAAAAATATTTTTTGTAGACCTGTGTAATGAATCGAAGAGATCTGTCAGTTTCCCGTACAGACTCAATAGCAAATAATGATTTTAAATGGTTATTGATTAGTTGCCTTTTGTTGTCGTACCGGTTGCAGAGGAGTGACCAAGCTTCATCATAATTTTTATCTGATACTTCTAAGTTACTTAGTACCCGGGCAGCTTCACTCTCCAAGTAGATGCAGAGGTAATGAAATTTGTGTACATTTTTTATTTCAAGATTGTCATGAATTAGTGAAGAATATATTTTTTTAAACTCCAACCACTTAGAATCGGTGCCATCAAATTTGGGTATGTTTATTGTAGGTAACTTGAACCCCAGAGGGTTGTGTTCAAGGTGATGGCACCCATTGGAGTGGGAACAGCTAGAAACATTACCTTCCACTCGCTTGGGAGTTGAGCTGTTAAACTGTATTAAATCTTGAGCGATAGCAATGCAATTATCAAATTCTTGTTCTATAAAATCGCGGGTGGACAATTCAGCAGATTGATTAGCCTCGCTATGCACCTCTATTTGACTCTGCAGCCCGTCAAACTCAATGAATAATGCTTCCATTCTAGATAGATTCATTGCTAGCTTGTTGACTTCTACGGCAGAAATACTTTCCAAAGCTACTAATGATTCTAGATATATTTTAAATTTAGTCACGCGTCCCTTAATGGAACTGCGCTTTGTAATTAGTTCTTTAAATTTTAGTTCAGAAGTCATTGCAATAAGATATCAGAATGGCAGATAATGATTAAATAGGTACGTTACGCTCCTCGTTTCGTGGTCCGTGGTGCGCGGCGTGGAGGTCCGGTTTCTTGTCAGCGAAGCGGGCGATTAGCTGAGCGGAATAGGCACCCAGCAGCTAGGCGCGCGCCGTTAGACCGCTGATCCCGAACAAACTGCTTACGCTGGAATCAACGTCAGCAAACTAAACAGCTGATAGAAGCAGGTAGGCACACAGCTTGGGACAGTAAGCACGTATGTAATTTTAAGTATGTTATCGAAATGTTTCGTGGGCAAGTAGGTATAAAGATAACCGCTAAGCAAAGTGGCTAGGTAGGTACCTAATTAATTTAGGTATTTTTTTTATTTATTTATTTAGTGAGGTAAATGCAGATGAAAATTTTAGGCAGCGTGCAATGATTTTAGCTCGCAAATTCCCTTTGGATGATTAGGCAAACTGCTTACCGCTAAATTTGGGACATGCAATGTTTTGCTAGCAATTGATTAGATCACCAAACATTTAAAGAAACAGACACTTAGTAAATACAAAGATAGAAGAGGATAGAACAAGGAAGAATGATAAGAACGGGCTCATTTTATGATCGTAGGCAGTTGATGCGCGTAGGTAGGTAGGTATCCAGGTTCCCCAGCCGTGGGATCAGCTGATTAGGCGGCTCCAGGACGTAGGCACCTCCAATGCGGTCCTCTTCTTGTTCTGCTGGCTCCGAACACCTCTGCAATGATGATGGCTGTCTGTTTCGGCGTCGATGATTTGTTGTAAAACCTGCCGGACTCGACAAAGATTATAGTGTAAGTCGTCGTGTCCTGTCACGGTCACCACTTTTGTTCGAGATAGGGAACAAACTTTAAATAAAATATGTAGATTTGAAGATATAATTATAATTAGTACTTTAGGCAAATACACATAATTTGAGGTTTAGAAAATAATAAATTAGCTTAGGACACGACGCGCGTTCGATGCCGTGACAGGTGGTAATGTGTTAGCATAATTAGCGTAGGTTGAGAACGTGGCGCGCGTATGTCGTGATTTTCTGATCTTGTCATTGGCTCGTTATCGCGTCATGCCGCGCGTGGTACTCTGAAATGTCTGTGCTGCATTTCTTAACCCGAAAGTCATGATAGGAAATTCGTACAATCCAAATGGAGTCGTAATCGCCGTTTTCTTAATGTCATCTGGATTAACAGCAATTTGGTTGTACGCTTTGACTAAGTCGATGGTAGAAAAGACAGAACAGCCCGAAAGTTGATAAGAGAAGTCATGGATATGACGGATGGGGTATCGATCAGGTATAGTTCTATAGTTAAGTGCTGTGTAGTCTCCACATGGTCTCCAACCATTGTCTTTCTTTTTTACCATGTGAAGAGGGGATGACCAAGCGTTCTCTGATCGCCTGGCTGTACCGCTAGTGAGCATATCTGAAAACTCTTGTTTTGCAGCTTGTAAGCGAAGTGGATCGAGCCGTCGAGGTTTACGGGAGACTGGAGGCCCTGGAGTCGTCCTGATGTGGTGCAGCGTGCTGTGTTTATATGGTAGGTTCATACCTGGAGGGCGGGTTATCTCCGGGAATTCCCGCAGTATCTCATGAAACTCGGTTTCTCCCGTGACCGATTTTACCGATGCAATGTCCTCAGTTGATGTGCAAGTTATAGCGTTGACAGAAAGAGTAGTAACGTTGTCGATTAAACGTTGATTTTTGCAATCGACGAGTAAGCTGTAGTGGCTGAGGAAGTCAACTCCGATGATCGGTCGTGTCACATCGGCTATTGTGAAGTTCCATGTAAAGTTCCGTCTCAATCCTAAATTAAGGTGTAGCAGCACTGGTCCGTATGTGTGTATGACTGTGTTATTAGCAGCTATGAGGTCATACCTAGATTTTGAACAGGGCGTCTTGACCACTGACCGGGGAAAAACGCACAAGTCCGAACCAGTGTCCACAAGGAACTGCATTTTTGTCGTCCGATCTGAGATAAATAGATGGCCTGTTAAAGTGGGGCAGTCGTTGGCTGCTACATGCGACTGCCCTGTAAGTTTTCCTCCTTAAGCGTGCAAGGCTGCTTACATTTGTTCGCCTTTGTTCCGTAGGTGTAGTGATAAAAACAGTGCGGGTGGTTCGGTGGTGGCTGCTTCGGTCTGGAACTCCTAGACCGAGAACGCGATTTAAAACGTGAGCGAGATTTATAGCGTCCTTGTCTGTTTAATTGAGTAGTAAGAAGTGCTACTTGCCTCGTTAGTTCGCTTATCTGCTTGGCCATGCTGTCATGGCTTTCCAGTGCAGCAGTAGAGGTGCTGGCAACTTGAGGGTTCATCGGTGCAATTTCGTGCACCTTGTCTGCGAGTTCAGCTAGCTCGTCCAACGATAAGTCTGTCATCTGAGAAGCAATTACGGTTTGTATATTAAGAGGCAGGCGACTCGACCACAATGTTTTAATAAAATCCGACGCTGCAGATGCTCCAGCTAGATTCTGCAGGTGGCGTAAAAACTGCGACGGTTTGCGATCGCCAAGTTCTTCGTGGTTGAGCAGCTGCTGGATACGCCTCTCCTGCGATGCTGAAAGGCGACGGATCAGTTCAGTTTTCAGCTTTAGGTACTTATCGGTTCTAGGTGGGTTAGTAATTATGTCTTTTACTTCTCTAGCATATGGAGGTTCCAATTACGCGGCTACCTTTTTTACCGTTCAGTTAGCACCATAGAAAACAGTACGCATTATTGGACAGACCTGCTTCATAAAAGTGAGATTAAACAGCCACAGCTCGAGAATAATACAACAGGCTCACTTTTGCAGTGAGGGATCTGAAGTACAGCCTGCAAGTCGAACGAAACCGAAAGAAACTTATGATCTTTGTTAGCTCTTTCCTTGCCTTTACCTTTTCTGCATTACAAACATTTTTCCTCTGAATACGCCCTTTTTGAGATCTCGATGAAATAAACACGTGAGCACGTGACAACTTTTAACTGACACTAATATACAAAAACGTTATCAAGCAAAACAGACTAAGCCATATATCTCTATAGAAGAGATCAAATTGCGTTACTTGTATTATGCAAAACAAAACAAACTCACTTATTCTGTTCTACCTGTCAATAAAACAAAGAACTCAGTTCATTTTAACAATGAGAAACAAAATATATGATCCGATATTTTGTTTTACCTGATAATATAAAATACAATTATCTATAAGTGTTTTTGTGGGTAAAGAAATTAAATTGTTTTATTCCGTTGTCACTGTAATAAACTTTTTATTTTGTTTTTTAAGAGTCCACATCACTTTTTGCTTTTAAATTTATAGAAAAAAGTGCTAGTTATTTTCTTTATCCAGAGGAAAAAACCGTTGTGAAAGCATTGGCAGTTATATGGTTTTGCCAGATAAAAAATGCGTCGAAAACTAAGTATCCTATGTTTCTAATTTTTTGTTAATTTTGCACTTATTTGGTTCTGCCAGAATACCCTCGATATACGTGTCGAATTGATAGCCTCCTTCTTTTGAAGTCGGTAATAAAAGTAATAAAAATAAATTTATTACCACTACAAAGACAGTTGGAGTACCTACAATCTTTGCTTTTAGATAGGTATTACAATACAATAGGTACGCACGCGAACATATGTATATATGAACAGATGCATACAATTCTTTATACGTACTCTTATGTTATACAAACCTTTAATAAAAGCTCGTGCAGGAGAATCGCAGATGAAACATCTGATTTTGACAGAAATATTTTTGTTTTTATTTCAAGGCCGTCTTGTAGTAGACATTTAAGGCGTGTCCAAACATAGCGCTGCGAGTGCGCGGCAGCAACACGCGGCAATCGCGAGACACAGCTCTGATGCGCGACTAGTGTAGACATCCCAGAAATGTGTGCGCGGCAATACTGCGCGGCATGTCCTAGACACGCTGTGCTCTCAGTTTGCATTCGATCCAAAATGAAAGCGGCCGCGTGTGTTGTAGCTCTACTTATTATTCGAAAATTACGCAGAAGGAAGAGACTGAAAAAAACAAGGCAATGCTGGATACGACCACTTTTCCAACAGAGGGTAAAGAATTTGAAAGTGATTAATTATGAAATCCACTATCGAACAACACAGTTTTTAAGATTGACCTTGGAAGAATTTGAACATATACATACACTGGTGGAACCATTTATTAAAAAAACTGATACACACTGGCGTGTAGCAATAACGACGAAAGAGAGACTCGCAATAACTTTGCGATATTTGGCCACAGGAGACTCATATACTAGTCTACAATATATATTTCACGTGTCAAAGCAAACAATCTCAAAAATAGTCCCAGAGGTGTGCGATGCCCTAGTGAAAGCTCTGAAGGATGTGATAAAGGTAAAAAAGAACAACTTTATTACTTACATTATTTTTATTAAGTTTTTAATCAATCATAAATATGTGCATGTTTAATGTGCAGACAATAAAAATGAAACAATCACTATTTAATTATAAACTATTCTCAGTATTCAAATCGTTAATCAATTGTGTAAGTCCGGATCCCATACTAGAGTCACTAGAGGATGCCGTATTGGAGATATCGGTATAACGTGTAGTAAAATAACCTGGTCTTCTTTCATCGTTTTCTTGAATTGTAGACTGATTGAGTTGGTTTATACATGCCATATCAGCGTCAAATATTATAGTATTTATGGAATGTTTTACTCTTGCTAAGGTTATGGGATCGTATTTTCTCAACTCTGCCGCTACGTGCATGCCAAAAGCAACGTATAAATCGTTGCTGTTATCGCTTTGTTTTCGCATTTCTTCCAATGCATCTTCTAACATTTTATTCTCGGCATCATACTCCGGATCTTCGTGTGTTCTCTTTGTTGGCTTCCTTTTAGTTGGAATCGTAGATGCAGTATTCATGTTAGTCATATTTAGTTCTGAAGTGCCTTGTTCTGTAGCGCTTTGTTCTGTAGCGCCTTGTTCTGAAGTGCCTTGTTCTGTAGCGCTTTGTTCTGTAGCGCCTTGTTCTGTAGCGCCTTGTTCTGTAGCTCCTTGTTCTGTATTATGTGACTGCGACGATGAGCCACAATCCTGTAATCAAAACAACGATTTTTAGTTGTGTTTGTAGAATATAGGTATAGTCTTTGGGATTTAAGAAGTGTCTCCGTTTCAGCTAGGACTAAAATGCTTTCGTATGATGTCCGACTGTTTTCATTTATATCTGTCGTAGAATGTCGTAGTTAGATTTCCACGCGATTCTTTGAGGTTACCCACCCCCACCCGTGTTAAGATAAATTTCGCATTTTTTTAATGTGAACTTTATATTTTTCAGTTACCAGTATCGGAACAAGATTGGAAGATAGTCTCTAAAGAATTCGAGGAAAAATGGAATTTCCCACATGTCATCGGTGCTTTGGACGGAAAACATATAACTATTCAGGCTCCTTTTAGAAGCGGCACCGAGTATTACAATTATAAAAAATATTTTAGTATTGTACTTTTAGCATTAGTAGACTCAAATTACAATTTTATGTACGTTAACGTTGGAAGTCAAGGTCGAATATCAGATGGAGGCGTTTTTAAACATTGTGAATTGTACCGAAAGTTAGAAAATAATCAACTTAATGTACCAGCACCAGAAATTTTAAATATACCCTACACAACAAAAGTACCCTATGTCATATTAGGAGATCAAGCTTTTGCTTTAACTAAATATATGTTGACACCTTTTGCAGGAATTCATTCAAAAGGGTCTAAAGAACGGATTTTTAACTACAGACTATCGAGAGCACGTAGAGTAGTTGAAAATGCTTTTGGTATTTTGGCGTCTAAATTTAGAGTACTGAGAAATGCAATTATGTTAAACCCAACATCAGCTAAAAAGGTAGTTCTAGCTGCTGTTCACTTGCATAATTTTCTTCGAAACAGCTCTTCAATAACAACCTCTAATAACTCAATGAATGAATCAGTTACTTTAACACCGAACGAATGTATAGGTGGCACTCCAACCGATATTCGTAATTTTTTGGCAGAACATTTTATGGCAAACGGGTCGATTATTTGGCAAGATAGATATTAAATAATTACGTTATGAGAAACTAGATGACGCCCGCGACTTCGTCCGCGTGAATTTATTTTTTAAAATCCCTAGGGAACTCTTTGATTTTCCGGGATAAAAAGTAGCCTATGTCACTCTCCAGGTCCTCAGCTATACCTATGCAAAAAATCACGTCGATCCGTAACTCTGTTGCGGCGTGATTGAAGGACAAACCAACAAACACACTTTCGCATTTATAATATTAGTATGGTTATACATGAATGTATGTATGAAATTAGCGTACTTACCACTGTGTCAATAGGATTACCCCTATCATGCAAAAAGTGGAAAGATTCGTAGGCAAACCATTTAGACTTGTAGGCCTTGTTTCTATCTGTAACAATAAAAGTGTCAATTCTGTTATATCCATCTGCTTGTGAGAAATACTTTCCTAAACATGTGTGTATAAACTCACGACCATCAGTCTAGTTTACCAGCTGATCAGACCGTTAAACATATTTTACAACGGTCACATATTTTAACCAAAATATTTCGATGATGATTATACGTATTTCGAAAATTATTCAATCTACGTAATTGCACTAATTCATTGATTTATTAAAAACATTCATTCAATGATTTTGCGCTCTAAGAAATGTCAAACTCAATCGGTTTGCCATATTTATTTATATTTTGGGTCGTGCATGAAAAAACGTACTATACTTAGTTGAGCATTACAAACGTGCGAACTGCGTACGAACCATATTACTATCATTATGTGAGCGAGCGCAATGCATGCGCCTGACCGCTCTCACCTAGGCTCCGACAGGCACGCACACTTACACAATTATACATGTACACGACGTAACCACAAATAAAGCTCACTCGGTTACGTAAATTCCAAGAACTACATATACCACAGTATACATTTAACTTAGATACCTATATGTAAGTAGAATAGAATCTTTTGTTACAAGTACTTCATTTTGTTATTGTTTGCTGTAGGAGTACTTATTGTCATTTCATCAATATCATTAAATAAAAGATTAAACTTACCCGAACCAGTAATGTTACTCGTTTTTTCTCTGTTTCTCTCCCTTCTGTATGAGCTTAAAAGACTTTTCATTTTGGTTTTTAGAACTGCTTTCGGTTGCTCGAAATTTTTTGCGATTTCATCCCACATGTCTTCTCTTAAATTATTGTTATGATATTCTTTGCGCCTGGTGTCCCATAATGCATTAAATGAACCATATATTTCAATAAGTCGAATTGCCGTTTCGTTATCCATCGTTTACGTCCACACACCTTCACTGACGAACGAACACTACGCGCGCGGCAACCTCGTTCGCGCGCGGCAGCAACACGCGGCATTCGTACGCGGCGGCCGTCCAAACACAGCGCGGAAATCGCGCGCGGCATGCCGCTCACGATTGCCGCGCTATGTTTGGACACGCCTTTAGTCTCAATGACAAATTCTTCTAAATAATCTTTTAAGTTCTTTGGTTTTTCAATTCCGAAATAGACACCAATGACAAATGGATTCGCGTTAACTTGAATATTAGCTAAAATTGGCCAAAATTCTTTTTTCGAACTGTTGTGTATGGGTAGACCGTCAAAGTTAAAATTCAAATGAATGATATCAGGTAAATTATCAATATTTTCTAAAATATTTTTCAAAGGTCCAGAAATGCCACTGTGCCAATATTTGCCAAAATTTTCCAATGTTTTTATCAAAATATGTCTAGGTGTTTTTAAAAGAGTGCGAGGATCATTTGGAAGAATATTGCAAAACCTCTCATTTAAGATTGACAACAAATCTTTCATAGCTATTTGACTTATGTTTTGTTTTATAGCCCATACTCTCAATTGTTCACGAAAATTAAGATTTTTAAAACGTCATTGCATTCATCCTGACTGTCAGTATTTTCTTCAATATCAATCGCGGAGTAATATGCGGAACCTCGATCCACATTTTCGCAAACTACTTCCTCATGATCGCTTGTAGTTGTAGCACCACGTTCACCCACATTTTCTGGGAAATCATGGACGGAACCTAGTTCCACATTTTCACAGAAAACTCCCGCTTGACTACTTGTACACACTAACTTTTTTATTAAGGTCAATCTTTCGAGGGTGGTACCCTGTTGCTTGTGGACTGTGACAGCCCAGCTTAATATGAGGACCAACATACGACGTTGCACATCTCCGTAACCCTTTACTGCCTGAAACGTAGTACTTGAATTGAAGCATAACTATTTTTTAGCCAAATATCAAAATTTTACTTACGAGCTTCCGTTAGCTCCCTATCCTCCAGTTGATCTTTCCTCAGGGCCGGCCATTTGAATTTTTTTATAATGCCCATAGCTCCATTCTCTAATCCGTCAGAAACGGCAATGTTTCGTCTTAATATCACTCTGGATTCGACTCCATTTTTTATCAATGGCTGAAAACCAGTTATTGACGTCTGTGGGAATTACGTTCTCTGGTAATTTTTCTACCATATGTCGCTACTTCGCAAGACTCATCTACTGCGTCAATTTGATAAATTCGGTACAGCTTTGCATTTTATATATCATATTGTCGACTTGCCTGACCGTAGGAAAAATACTAACGGCGACTCCATCCGCAAATTCTCCTTTTAAAGGCACGTGTCGCCGTTCACACAGTTATTCCAGTCAAGCCGTCGTCAGTTTACGTACCCGTAAGCTGTTCAATAAATCGACGAATGCGGTATCATTGCACTGTCGCATGTTTATAGTAAATTCACAAAAAGAAAACTGATTCTTGACTGAGAGACTCTGACTGAAGTCTTAGGTGATTTTTTTAGATTCTCATAGGACACCATAGAAATTTTGTCTATGATTAACCAATTTATATAGCGCCCTTTACGCCGTTCATTCTCGAGTCTTTGTACTGTAATATTTTTTTATGTCATAGTGTTTCTTTTCTCAATCGGAAGCAAGAAAATACTGTGTAGCGTAACTCGCTTCAGTTAGACCAAACATCAAATCCGTTCCGCTTATAAAGTTTGAACCACGCTATAAAATCACGCCACTCGAGGAAGACAATAGCGCGTCCCTTCGCTGCGCCCGCGTCGCAGCCGCCGTCGCCTGACCGCCACTCGGCCTACAACTTGCTAGGGAGCTAGACACGCGTGCTGAATGCTAATACTTCTCTTTAGCTATCACTTCTGTGTTGTTAAAGTTCTTTAAATTTGTATGTGAATATTATTAAATTCTTTTCGCATAATATTATTTATTATTATTATTTTTACAATTATTACACTATATGTTATACTTTTAATTTTGCAATGGACCCACAAAACTGTTTGCACAGTTTGTCTGTGGGATCAGAGTCTCACAGTTATTAATCTTATATTATAATATTTAAGGATATTTATGTATATTTTACATTTACATATATTAAATATATATATATATATATATATATATATATATATATATATATATATATATATATATATTACATTATGATAATTTCAGTAGGTATGTTTAATTATGTTAAGCTGTCCATATAATATTTTTTTAATAATTTGGCGAATTTACATTTACTTGGTTCAAGTCTAATATCAGCGGGCAAACTGTTCATGAGGTACGGTAGACGTTTATCCAGCGTTCGATCGCCATAATAATTATGTACTCTTGGAACAATATATTTTCCTGCTGATACTGACCTGGTACCTTGCGCATGTGTCACCAACAAAGAGCGCTCCAGACTGCCATGGTTGTTTACTAGAAGTAAATATTTATGTTTAAGGCTAACAGGAAGTATATTACAAATTTTAAACAGCTTGTTATAATCACCTTTACAGCCCTTTTTGGTGTTTTTAGATACAATTAATTTTAAAAATCTTATTTGTAGTGCTTCTAATTGTTGTATATAACTTTTAAATGTAAGACCATAGCAGTCAAGGGCATAGCTTATTATTGAGTCAACCAGTGAAGTATATAAACATTTAAGGGTACTGGGCGGTACTCTAAGACTTAGGTGATAAAATTTTCCTAATAGTACTCTCAATTTATTACATATGTGTTCTATATGAGAGGACCATGAAAAGTTTTCATCAATTTTCATCCCAAGGTAAGTAACTATTTTGGTTCTATCTATGGGTTTACAATTACAACTAGACATTTTACTATGTATACATGAGAAACTATGTGAAACTATCTGAGGCAAAGTATCAGGGGGTCGAAGGTACGGGGAATGAATTAACAAAAAAATAGTTTTGGCAGCGTTCAAGATTATACCATTGTCATGGGACCATTTAATAACTGCTTCTATATCGAGCTGAACCAGACGACAAGTCTCGGCAAGATCAGTGCCGGCGAGCACTGCGCACAGGTCATCCGCATACATGTACGCAGAGCAGTGGCGCAGTACTCCGCACAAGCTATTCACGTGCATCAGGTAGCACACAGGCCCGCACCCCGAGCCCTGCGGCACCCCGCATCTCACCTCTCTCGCGTCGCTGGTCGTCTCACCCACCTTCACGCGGTAGGACCGTGCGGTCAGGTAGTCGCAGAACCATTTGTTCAGCGGCTCCCCCACCCCACACTCCTCCATTGCATTTATAAGGGTATCCGTTTCTAAGGTGTCGAATGCCTTTTTAAAATCAAAGAACACTGCCACAACAAATTTTTTCTCATTTAAGTGATTATTAATTTCGTTAGTAAAATTTGATAAAAGAGTGTTCGTACTTTTTCCTTTCTGAAATCCATGTCGACACTTATTTAATATATTATTCTTTTGAAGATAATCCCCTAATTGATTCACTATGCATTTTTCTATGATTTTATCTACGCTCGATAATATTGCTATTGGTCTATAATTTGCGAAGGACTTCGGGTCTCCCTTTTTGTGAATAGGGCGTACAATGGCCTCTTTTAACATTGTTGGGAATATATGGTTACGAACGCATAGATTAATCAAGTTAGAGATCACAGGACACACCTTGTCGACAGCAAACTTAAGATCAGACATGCGCATGAGATCGTTACCCGGTGCTTTGTTTGTGTTCATTCTCATTATGACTCGTTTAACATACCTACTATTCACCGGTTGCCACCTCATGCATACGTCTTTATATTGTACATAACTTCCCCTATCCATCCATTTATCATTACAAACATGTTTAATATTATCTATTTCTTTCGTGAAAGTATTCGCAAACTTATTACATATATCCGTCAAACTGCCTTGATTTTTCATATTATCTATTATTAAACTATCTAACGATTGTCTTTTGTCACCCATTAATGCATGTATTCTATCCCATAACTTCTTTATATTCTTATTACAATCTAATATACTCTGCCTATCATACTCATTTCTACTCTTAGATATAACTTTATTACATTTATTTCTATATTTAGTGTAACTTAATCGTTTTATCATATTTTTTGGTTCATTACTCCATATTACAAATAGTGTATCCCTTTCTAAAAGCATTTTTTGGTGATGTTCCGTAACCCAGCCTTTATTATTTCTATTACTACTATAAACTATTTTAGTACTATAACAACATTGATAAATATCTAAAAATATTAATCTAAAAGCTTCATAAAGCTTCAATGGGCATGTAATTGATAGGAGATCATCAAAATTAGTCGATAATAGTTTCTCTCGTACTGCACGATTGTCGAGGACACGTACTAGTCGTCTATAAAAATAACAACCTTCATTCTGCCTCTCAACCTTTCTTTCTTGTCTCCTTCATACTCGCATTCTTTTGTTAAGGAAAACCTACTTGATATTATACATTATATAACGGAATGAATTGCTGGTGAGATAGTAGTATATACATTGACACTTAACTACAAGCGTTTTGTCAAAAGTCTGACGACCAGCAACCCCAGTTAATGACCCAATTTCCACTAGGTTGGGCTTCAGTAGTATATCTACTGTTGGTTCGTAACAACGCTTAATATGCTCCAATTACAAGAGAAATGATTTACCCTGTCTGCAGCACTTGTGATAAAAAGTTACAACTGACTTTCTCGTCCATGCAAATCGTTTTTGACTGCCGTTAAAAATTTCTGAAAAAAAATCTTCTGTTGGATATTTAATCCTTCGAATGTTTCCCAGAAACAGTTCATCTGACATGACAGCTCGTTTTCCCACGTCTTCAATAAAGTTATCATCGTCATTTACAATCTGTTCACCAACACAACATGGGAGCATTGCTGATATCGGTTTCACGCACACTATGAAGTGCGATACCTTGGGCAACAGCCAGTTGAATGATTTGTTCAGCATGACCAAATTGTTCTTACGTTGCCACGCGAAGGTAAAGATTTCTTTGGCGTCTTATAAAACTATCTTCAGCGGTTTCGTTTACGAACAGTAACTCACCTTCATTACGGAATGGTATGTAGCATACTATTTAACTGTATAACTTGCGTCATCTAAAAAGAACTCTGGAAGAAAATGGAAGGGGCATGTTTGCGCATGGGTATACTCGCGCACAAAAGTACTAAGCCTATTATTTTATTTTTCATATTTAGTTATTGGTAGGGACATTGAAAAATATATTACATACAATATCATTAAATAGAATTCTATTCATTATTAAAATATGTTTGATTCAGTGTAGAATGTTTAATCTACTTATAAAAAATTAAATTACCAGACTCTCTTTGTAAAACAATATACGTCAAAAATAATTTCTCTCTTTTCTATATATATAAAACCATTTCGTAATTAAAAACTTTGTGTGCGCGATGGTATTTCGAACTGACGAACCAATAATGCGCCGGCAAGCACGCGGCGCGTGCCCCGCCGCCCCGCGCCCCACTTCTTACCACCAATTTGACCGATTAATCGCTTCTGCGCAGCTTGACAGCCAGCGTTCTTTTTAGATGACGCGAGTTATAATTGTATAATAGCGCGTACGTAAAACAGCCGGTGTATTTCTTACACGCATTCTCGTATTGTCCTGCAATCTGATAAAACTCACTGGCGTAATATCTATCTCTCAGGTCTCTGACCTGATTGTGTTTGAAATGGTTTCGAAACGGACGGCGAATTCTGCAAGACTGGAGCACACCAGCTCGTTAGGGCATAATACATTAAGGACCAAAAATGTTATTGTAAAAACCAGTGTTTCATCACTATCAAATCTTAAATCTCTGAAGCGTTCCTCCGGCCCTTTTTTGTATAACTCTTTTCTTTGGCTAGTCTTTGTTAGTAATATCTTCTAATAGAGATTTGGTACTGTCATCATCATTCTAAAAGAAAAAAATAACTTAAATCAACGAGAACTCATGTTATGATAATAAAAGTCTTATAGGTATAAAGTATTATTTACCTGTGACTCTTTTTCCATATTGCTGTTATCTGGGTTTGAAGGAATCGTATTCACAAATGCAAATTTTTGGTTTTGGTCATAGTAGGATTGACTTCCTAATAGTGTAACAACACAATCTTCATCAGCTTCATTATTGTTACCGAATTCATTTTCTGCACTTGTAGGTACTTCAGTCTTCTGTTGAGACAATTGTTTCACTATCTGTTTCTTAAAATACAGCCGGCGTTGTGATTCCATAGTTGCTGAAATGAAATCAAAACCAATTTAAAAACATTGTATATTTATACTAGCTTTTTCCCGCAGCTTCGCCCGCGTGAAATTTGGTTTTTCACAGATCCCGAGGGAAACGTGAATTTCCGGTTCCCGCACCCTATTACGGTACGTTTGCTACAGCAATGTAAATGTGTTAATCCACGTTATACGCTATCAATTTTCCTAATTTCAACCAAATCGGTTCAGTAGTTACGGCGGGAAAGAGTAATAAGCATCCAAATACAAATGTTCACATTTATAATATTAATAGGATAGGTGGAAGTAATTCTAAAGTACGATGTACTAGTACAGCAAAGTAGGTACTTTAACTATTCAATATTTTCACATTTTCTAATTAAAAGTACCTAGGTAGATAAATAATATTTTTTTCACTCATCTAGATACATAATACATACCTACAATAAGAATATGTATTAATATAACACAGTTACCGACAAAAACTATTTCGTGAAAAAGTCACGACACGAACCTAGCTTAATTTAATATAGCTTAATTTTATACACGGACTTTTAATTCGATTTAGTAAAAGTCGTAGTATAGAACGTACCTATTTTAAATCAAAACAATATCTTCCTTATATGTTATATCCTTAGCGTAATTACAAATCTTTTAATTGATTATCACTTGGATAAAACAATATTATAATTTTTACTTACCAGAAAAATAAACCGTCTATCTTCACAGCTGGCTCGCACACGACGCACTTCCATTGGTGTTGACGGCTAACTGACGCCGAACGCGCCCGCGCGGCTGGGTGAGGTACTCCGTACTTGTAAAGAGCGCGCAATAAATTGAACTTAGTTCCAAGGGACTAAGGAATAGCTACCCTTATTAATTTATTGGACGGTCTATGTGTTAAAACCGATTTGATAAAATGATGGAAATGCCAATTTACAAATACTGAATTTAATCAAAATGTTTCATCCACCATAACACTAATGAGAAAGTTAGGTCATAAAAACCGAAGTAATATTACTCATTATTCTTAATAGAGGCTAAATGGATCTAGAGACATAGTACCTTATTGTTTTGCTTTAATTCAAAATAGGCCAAACGACAAAACCATAACGATAGCGAAAAAGCCAAATGCCTTAATCGACACACGTTATAAAAATTTGAAAGATCAAAACAGCTTAAGTCAACGAGTCCTCAAATTTGTCTAATTTTGTGTCGTATAGATCGATGAGCTTAGAAATGAGGACGGTTTTGCTGTGGGTGCTAAGCGCCGAAAAAGTAGTAAAAAAAAATTGAAACATGACTTAAACGACGGAGAAAAATTGGCTGATTCCGAATATGTATATAACTCAATATCGCAAAAAATGTCGCTTAGACCAATTAGCCTTTCAAGCGTCGAGTTTATTTTTTATATTGTACGTTATCTTATTATTGAAAACAATTTACAACATTTAAGTTTTTTATTATTTTAACGTTGGGAAATGCAATTACGCACGAGGCGTGGGACTCACCGGCAAAGCCAGTACTACCCACTAAAACCCAACAAAACCTTCCACGCATTCAACTACAACGCCCCGACGGCAGGTCTGCCGAAGCAGACCACAACAACCATGGAGTTGCTCTAAGGTCCACTCTGCTATCAGAGAAGTACCAGGAGCAGCCCGCATGGTACACCGCCCACCAAAGAGGGCCACCTTCCACCGCCCACCGAAGTAGGCCACCTCCCTGTGCGTTTCTTGGCTTGATTGCCGGGCACTACTGAACCCCCCACCAAGACAAGGTGAACGCATGTTGGGGGGAACTGGAATGTACCCTACTTTGACCAGCAGATTCCAGTTGTTGACAGGATTTGTACCAGAGGTTTACAATTTTTTTAAAATTAATTAAATAAAAAAGATGTTTTTTATAATCTTCTTTATTCTAAATAAAGTTTTATTCTTAGGGCTAATGAAAATCAACAAGTATTATTTGTAGTGTCACCAATCACAACAAAAATTCTTGAAATTAAAATCAAGATTTATTCTTAGAAAGATTAAAAAGATTTGTAGCCACAGTAAACATTGCAAATAAATTTCCCAATATAGTCAACGAAAATAATCTTCAAAAAATTGACGACGCATTTCGACAAAAGTGTAGGCAATAAATAAACAACAAAAGAAGGTATAAAGGAACACGGACACTGTCTCCTTAACCAAGGAAAGAAATTATTAAAAAGATGTCATTAAAATCAATGTATAGTGAAAATGAACAAAATGAAGAGTTTGAAGCAAATGTTGACACATAGTATAATAGTGTGGTAAATGAAAAAAAAATGTGAAATATTTCAGGTTAAATAAAGGAATTTCCTTTTTTACGTAGTATTATATTTATTCGTACCTCTCTTAATGGATGCAATAATATGATGGAATATTTTATGTATTTTCTTGTGTCGGGCAGATTCGCCATTTTTGAGATGGTCATCCTGCCTGCCCCTGGATTCTAATTGAGTCTCGTTTTGGCTTTTGGACGGAGAGTTTGTGTTGCTTGCACTAACCACACACGATTACGTATCATACAAAATGCGAAACAAAATATTTTTTTAAAAAGGATTTTTGTGAATATAGGCAATTATGGGAAATAATCGCAACAAGTAAAAGAAGAAACTGAATTGGTGTAAACAACAGGCTAACATATGAACAACGTAATGAAGTAAGTACCTTGCAGTAGTTATGAAAAAGTGAACACAAATAGATACAATTTTTGGACTTCATTTTTAGTAAGGTAGGTACCATAATAATACCTTCATGTTTGTTTTTGCAGCATATACATATACATATGTAGCGAGTTATGTTTTGGAGGCAGCCAGGGGATGCAAAGAAATGCAAATTGACTTAAAATTAATTTATTAACTAGAAGTTCTTACTACTAAAATGACTGTCGATCGATGTTAGATCAAATCAGTGAAGATGCAGCCAAGTAATGCCTTTTATACTACATTATTGTAGGAAGTTGTGACATTGGCATTGATGAAATGTAGGTGGCTGCTGCGCTTGCACTTGCGCCTGACCTTGTCTTGTCGTCGCCGCGCGAGGTTTGTAGAGCAAAGCTGATGCGACGATTCGAGTTCCATAACAAGCGTATAATAATTATTATCAATATACAATATTAACATACAAATAATTTAGATTCCAAATCATAAGTTTTCTAACGTCATTTTATTTATGTTGTTTATAATCTGTATAAAATCTGTGCCGTTTCCGCCATCATGGGAGGCAACACTCTCCTGGCCGTCGCTAAAACGCTTGAATACAAATATATATTTTATATTACCTTGTAACAATCCATGTGCAAATTACAATAAACTAGCGTTCCTAAGTTACAAAATCCAGTTTTTCATTTGTCTCCAAATGCGACATTGGTGACCCCGACGTGATCGACGGGATTCAACAGAGTGCAATCTGCGTAGTGGTTCGCAGAGTTGGCACCACACCATCGCCATTTTGTTCCGGAATAAAGTCGTTCCACGCTTACGCACGCTTGGGCTTCGCAGTCCGCTCACATCGAAAACGCGTCAGGACTTAGGACTCCGCCCTGTACACTGGAGGGATACGTGGTGTACTACTACTATAGCTGTGAGCACCCATCCGAGTGCCCCACGCTGCCTGCTGCCTTAACCAGTCCCAGTTATTGTACTTCAAGCAACAGAGCATGGTGCAATTTGTGTTTCTGTGCTTGCCTATGTTTTCAAAGACTCTTTTCTTTTTCCTTTTAAAATAAATGGGACTCTAAAAATTCTAGACTAATAGTTATTAAATACAACTTAAAACTTGCTGGTGAAATGGTCTTTAAATAGTATTACTAGTGGATCTTATAAAATTTTTAGTGTTTCATTCTCAATGCATGACATGCTTATATGTTAAAACAGATATTATTGTATGTTTTATTTTTTCACACTTTCAAAACACACATTCAAAAGGTAGATATTGTATATATTATTTATTTATTTACATATTTGTTTATTAAGCTTTTTTGAAGTGAAATGTGTTTTTTATATCTCATATAGACATTTTAAAGTCGTTGTTAAGAGTGTGTGTGAATGCGTGAGTATCTAAGTTATAGTTTTGTGTGTTAGTATTATGTATGTAGGGGAAAGGTGTACGAGAATATTCCCCTAAGGGAGATTGCTTGTAATTTCAATAATATTTAATTTAAATTGGATGTAAAAGCAGTTTATGATAGCAAATTTATCGATCTACCGGTTTTCAAAATCAAAACAAACAATAAAAAATGTTTTCATGGTTATATTTCACTATTTTTAAATCTTTGAAAAAGCATCATCTTGGACACCCCAGTATTCAAGATGATCCTCAGGGTGTGGGCAAGACGATCCTAGGAATCGTCTTGCCCCTACTTTGGGAAATTTGAGGGTCTTGGTAAAATTAATTGAAAAAAAAACAACTTATTCAAGATACAAATGTATTTATTTATGTAATCTTAGGTATTACTGAACTTTGAGATCAAAATAATCTTATATAAACTTAAATCTTAAAAAGCTTAAATTAAACTGAGCAAGTATTTTAACAATAAATCAGTTTCTAAATTACGAATAACAATCATCACAGCATAAGATCGATAGTATTAAGCAATTTTAACAAATTGATTAATAAATCTCTTCATAATCAATATCAAACTAAAAAATCTTTTAAAAATTAGCGCTTAGGACAAAATTAAATCAAAAGTTCTTAATATTAATATTAAATTCAAAAACTTTTTAGCTCAGTAGTTTAGTTTAGTTAAAATCTAAACGTTTTTTCTTAGTGTTCTTACACATAAATCACAAGTAAATTTATCAGGATCATCGCTATCTATCCCTGCACAAGCTTGATGACCCCACTTTTGACATTCACAACATTTAATCCATAATTCACCCATGTTATCCTTGGAAAATATTTCCGTGCAAAATAGACATTCTGTACCTTCTTCTTCTTCTTCTTCAGATGACTCAGACTCAAGGATATAAGAAACTTTCTTCCTCTTAATGGACACTCCTTTACCTTTTCTTCCTTTACGTTTTACAGCATCCAATGCTTTGATCATAGAGTCTTCCAACCACCGCCACGATTCGTTTTTCTTTTATAATTACGCGGCATATTCTAAAACAATAAAAAATACTTCTGTGTAATAGATAAGTAAAAGTCAGTAAAATAAACAATGTGTTAGGTGCAAGATAATCCGCACGGATCATCACGTACACCTACCACCTTTTTTTTTTTTTTTTTTTTATTGTCGGAAAATGCATTTACGCATACCACCTGATCCCCTAGGCGGTTATGTGGGGCTCACCGGCTAGAAGAGCCGGTACTACCCACTAAAACCCGACATCCCTTCCCCCCGCCTTAGTGGGACGCAATTTTTTTATCTTTTATTCGAATAGAACCTAAATGCTTTCTATTTGAGTTATTATGCCATTATAAAAACAAAATAGAACACTTTTGACATCTAATAATACAACAAACATTGCATTTGACAGTCTAGAATAAAAGTAACGTAGATTTAAAATCAATCTTACCTTAGATCTGCGTCACACTATTTTTGTTTTATGTCGTCAAACTTTACTCGTCACTCACGCCGCCATTACGAATTGACGGAAGGGAAGGGCCGTCGGGAGCTATGTTCTACCAAAGAAAACATCTATCTAGGTGGCATTAGTAGTTTCTGTGTAATTTAAAAGGATCATCTTACCTCAACGGATCATCTCGTACACCTTTCCCCTATATTTGTATTTTGTGCCTTATTAGGTATAGTTTAGTAGTGTTAGTACGTAGGTAATGTGGTAGTTATATTAGTAATGTTTTCGGTAGTTAGTAGGTTAATTAGTTATTTCTATTATTATAATATATATATATATATATATATATATATTCGCTAGTCTTGGCCATAGTTTACCGGCTATTTTTTCTATGTCGTCAGACCATCTTCTCGTAGGTCTGCCTCTTTTGCGTTTTGAGTCTCGTATAGTCCAGTTCGTTAGTATATGCGCCCATCTGTCTGGTTCCATTCGTTGTACATGTCCTGCCCATTTCCACTTTAATTTTAGTGCTGATTTGATAACGTCTTTGGTTTGTGTGCGTTTTCTGATAGTGACGTTTTTCACTCTGTCTCTCAACCTTACATTTAAGAAGCTCCTTTCAATACCTCTTTGACATGTTGCTATTTTGTTCTTTGTATTTTTATTGAGTTCCCACGTTTGGCAGGCATAAGTCAGGCATGGATTTAGGCATAGGTTCAAAAGTTTGTCACAGGACAACCTAAATCCTTGCAATACAATCTTCGAGCAGCAAAAGGCTCTGTTATCCCGACTTATGGACTGATTCCTATGACATTAGATCATGGCTTGGGAAGAGATTTCAGATCTTACTAAAATAAAACTAAAAACTAAAAGAGTATATACATGTTCACTCAACTTGCTCCGAAGATTACAAGTGCGGGGCGTGGCTCAATATGTCCAGTAAAGGTCACTTAATGTGATGCATTAGCCATGCTAAACGGTACTCCGACTTATCCATAAATGGTGCGATGTACTCCATGATGTTCCATATATCTGAACGACCGTAGTTGAATACGTGATTTCTGGTGTTATGCCAAGCCTCTGGGAAATTGACATATCCCCCAAACGAATACACGCTGTAGGGTCTTATCTCTCCGATCTGGTCCTTTCGTACACGATATGATAGGATGAGTGAGGCAAGTACTTGCCGTGCATCCATCTCTGATGCCGTAATAATCTGATTGTTACGACTTTCTGTGTAAAAGACATTCGGTGAAGTCTCCTGAACTACAGGTTCTACGACTGTCCAACACACGAGAGCCATAGCTCTTTCAGCACCTTTCTTAACTTGAGGGACGATCGTTATCTTCTCCTCGGTCTTAGTTAGTGCTAATGAGACCTTCTCGTAGAGGTCAACATTGTATTGGAATCTCGCAAATTTTGTCGGAAAAGCGTCTTCCGTGACATTGGCGCTTTCGAGAAATGCGACTTGATCATTCGTCAACGTCGCCGCGCGCGCCCATCCTAAACAGTTACGTGTAGGTAATCCTGCTCCTGCCTCTAACGGCCTTAACTCTGGAGCTAAATTCCATTCACGTACGCCGGGTGTGGCTGTAACACGTAAATCCTCTTAAATCCTTTGTTTGCACACAACTGGACATGGCATTGACATGTATTTCCAGTGTGTGGTTGGGCCAACTCTACCAAAATCTCCAGTCTCCGTAGGCCATGCGGGCATTCTCAACTTATACCGGACGGAAGTTCCATCCACTACATTGCCGAGAGCCTTTATGTAAGCCTCAATAGGTGCGGGAAGCTGGTGATTGCCTGAAAGGATCTGACCTGGAAAGGAATCTTCGTCATAAGACGAGTCCCCCTCTTTTTGCTTCAATGTAATCAGAAGAGCATATAAACTCATTACACAAAAGTAAACCCTTGCTGAATTAGGCACACTTTTTGCAAAATGAGATTGCTATAATGTCATATTCCTTTTCACATAAAGGTATGAAGCCTTCAGCTGTTATCGCAAACTCATTTGTGCATCTTTAGGGTGCTACACCTGGGAACCACATCATATCAATGTTCGAAAACATTGGTTCGTTCCTCGGTTTAGTGGCAGTTGTTGAAAGGTTTGGGGCCCACTGCGTTCGGATCTCTAGGTAGAAGAGGTGGTGTTGCAGTATTCTCAGACCCTTTTGAGGCCTCACGAAATATCTTCTTGCCAAACTTCTTCTTATCCTTGACCGGAACGTCCTCCGCTTTCATATCTGCTTATGTGTCTGAATTAAGGTCGATTTATATCTACAGACATTGAGTGTGGCAGACACCGACAGACACCATTTATTTATATGTAACGTATAGAAACGTGCCGTGACAGACACCCCGGATACCGACAGACACCGTCATCGGCGTCCGCTCTCACTGGCAGTTACTGCATAGCTTTAAAAGAAAAAGCATGTTATTGAAAATGTTCAAACACTTCTCTATTGAAGATTTGTCCATAATTGCATTATTGTTAGAAGAAGAAGATAAAACTAAAAAAAAGGCCAAACGCATGGCTGTACATCTTATGCTTAAGAAAAGAAAATTAGAAGGAGAATACTGGACACTCTTTAAAGAACTTGTTGATGATGAAAAAAAATTTTTCATATATTTTCGTATGAGCCGGTACCAGTTTGACATTTTACTAAACAAAATGGAATTGCTGATAACCAAACAAGATACAGTTTTTAAGGAAGCCTTGTCACCAAAAGAAAATAATAATAATATAATAATAATCTTTAATTCAGGCAAAAACCCATAATTACACAGAAAAAAGTCTGGTTCCATTCGTTGTACATGTCCTGCCCATTTCCACTTTAATTTTAGTGCTGATTTGATAACGTCTTTGGTTTGTGTGCGTTTTCTGATAGTGACGTTTTTCACTCTGTCTCTCAACCTTACATTTAAGAAGCTCCTTTCAATACCTCTTTGACATGTTGCTATTTTGTTCTTTGTATTTTTATTGAGTTCCCACGTTTGGCAGGCATAAGTCAGGCATGGATTTAGGCATAGGTTCAAAAGTTTGTCACAGGACAACCTAAATCCTTGCAATACAATCTTCGAGCAGCAAAAGGCTCTGTTATCCCGACTTATGGACTGATTCCTATGACATTAGATCATGGCTTGGGAAGAGATTTCAGATCTTACTAAAATAAAACTAAAAACTAAAAGAGTATATACATGTTCACTCAACTTGCTCCGAAGATTACAAGTGCGGGGCGTGGCTCAATATGTCCAGTAAAGGTCACTTAATGTGATGCATTAGCCATGCTAAACGGTACTCCGACTTATCCATAAATGGTGCGATGTACTCCATGATGTTCCATATATCTGAACGACCGTAGTTGAATACGTGATTTCTGGTGTTATGCCAAGCCTCTGGGAAATTGACATATCCCCCAAACGAATACACGCTGTAGGGTCTTATCTCTCCGATCTGGTCCTTTCGTACACGATATGATAGGATGAGTGAGGCAAGTACTTGCCGTGCATCCATCTCTGATGCCGTAATAATCTGATTGTTACGACTTTCTGTGTAAAAGACATTCGGTGAAGTCTCCTGAACTACAGGTTCTACGACTGTCCAACACACGAGAGCCATAGCTCTTTCAGCACCTTTCTTAACTTGAGGGACGATCGTTATCTTCTCCTCGGTCTTAGTTAGTGCTAATGAGACCTTCTCGTAGAGGTCAACATTGTATTGGAATCTCGCAAATTTTGTCGGAAAAGCGTCTTCCGTGACATTGGCGCTTTCGAGAAATGCGACTTGATCATTCGTCAACGTCGCCGCGCGCGCCCATCCTAAACAGTTACGTGTAGGTAATCCTGCTCCTGCCTCTAACGGCCTTAACTCTGGAGCTAAATTCCATTCACGTACGCCGGGTGTGGCTGTAACACGTAAATCCTCTTAAATCCTTTGTTTGCACACAACTGGACATGGCATTGACATGTATTTCCAGTGTGTGGTTGGGCCAACTCTACCAAAATCTCCAGTCTCCGTAGGCCATGCGGGCATTCTCAACTTATACCGGACGGAAGTTCCATCCACTACATTGCCGAGAGCCTTTATGTAAGCCTCAATAGGTGCGGGAAGCTGGTGATTGCCTGAAAGGATCTGACCTGAAAAGGAATCTTCGTCATAAGACGAGTCCCCCTCTTTTTGCTTCAATGTAATCAGAAGAGCATATAAACTCATTACACAAAAGTAAACCCTTGCTGAATTAGGCACACTTTTTGCAAAATGAGATTGCTATAATGTCATATTCCTTTTCACATAAAGGTTCATAGCCTTCAGCTGTTATCGCAAACTCATTTGTGCATCTGTAGGGTGCTACACCTGGGAACCACATCATATCAATGTTCGAAAACATTGGTTCGTTCCTCGGTTTAGTGGCAGTTGTTGAAAGGTTTGGGGCCCACTGCGTTCGGATCTCTAGGTAGAAGAGGTGGTGTTGCAGTATTCTCAGACCCTTTTGAGGCCTCACGAAATATCTTCTTGCCAAACTTCTTCTTATCCTTGACCGGAACGTCCTCCGCTTTCATATCTGCTTATGCGTCTGAATTAAGGTCGATTTATATCTACAGACATTGAGTGTGGCAGACACGTGCCGTGACAGACACCGACAGACACTATTTATTTATATGTAACGTATAGAAACGTGCCGTGACAGACACCCCGGATACCGACAGACACCGTCATCGGCGTCCGCTCTCACTGGCAGTTACTGCATAGCTTTAAAAGAAAAAGCATGTTATTGAAAATGTTCAAACACTTCTCTATTGAAGATTTGTCCATAATTGCATTATTGTTAGAAGAAGAAGATAAAACTAAAAAAAAGGCCAAACGCATGGCTGTACATCCTATGCTTAAGAAAAGAAAATTAGAAGGAGAATACTGGACACTCTTTAAAGAACTTGTTGATGATGAAAAAAAATTTTTCATATATTTTCGTATGAGCCGGTACCAGTTTGACATTTTACTAAACAAAATGGAATTGCTGATAACCAAACAAGATACAGTTTTTAAGGAAGCCTTGTCACCAAAAGAAAATAATAATAATATAATAATAATCTTTAATTCAGGCAAAAACCCATAATTACACAGAAAAAAGAATTTAAAACTAAAACACATACAATTTATCTATTCTAAGAGTTAGTAATACAAAATACTTAACCTATGTTAGCTTAAGAAGAGAAAAGGAAAAAAAAAAACAACTAGATTGCCCTACGTGATAAGGCCACACCACAAGCATGAGACCCGTTTAGGTCCGCCTCGTGGCTATGTGAACCCTATTCCATTGCCTCCAGAGAGGGCTGTTCATCTTGACCGCCAATGTGCCAAGGAGGGTGTTGGAGCTGCTCACTAACCTGCTTATTATGGACGCGGTACGCTTGCGTATGATCGCGTAAAAATCGTCCACACGCGCCTCCGCAAACATTGCCGACGCACTGCAGTGTCGAGACTTTCTCAGCACCGCCCTCAGCACATTGTTGTACTGTACCCGCAGGGCACTGTAGGTCCGCTGCGTGTAGTCCGTCCATAGGTTGCACGTGTAGAAGGACTGGCAAAAGGCTTTAAACAAGATTAACTTTACTTGTGTCGTACAACGTGCAAATCTACGGGCCAACATGTTGCCCCTGACCGACAGCGCCTTGCGTTCACGTTCTATGTCAATACCATCATCCAGGCGTTCGGTTACAATATGCCCTAGGTACTTAAACTCAGCTACTTGCTTCAGGGGAGTCCCACATAGCTGAAAACATGGCTTGTAATTTAGTGGTTTGTTCTTTCCCCTGAAAGTCAAGACTTCACTCTTTTTGGAGTTGTATCTGAGTCCATTCTCCTCCGCATATTCTTCACAAATTTTTATAAGCTTTCTTAGTCCACTGACAGAGGGGCTCAGCAGAACCATGTCGTCCGCGTAACTAAAATTGTTCATAGCTACTCCGTCGATGGAGCAACCGACACCGGCTGTGCTGAGCCTCTCTGTGAGCTGGTTCACATAAAGATTGAACAGCCTGGGTGATGTCAGCCCTCCCTGCCTCACTCCACACGCCAGTTTGTATGGATCACTAAGGGTGTCACCAGAGCAGTGAAATTAGTTCCGGTCTTAAGGTAGTTTCCTTTTCAAGCTTAGAGAGCCACAGAATTCTGTAGGACACGAGATCAAATGCTTTGGACAGATCCAAAAAACATGCATACACTTGGGTTTTTCTGTCCGTGTAGTACCTCACAGTCTGCTTGAGACACAGTATTGCGCTCTCAGTTGATAGTTCTGGCCTGAAACCGAACTGCGCATCGTGTATTTTGACTGCCTTGTTTAATTGTGTGTCAAGCAGGCTGTCCAGCACCTTAGCTATGATTGTAGCCAGGGATATCGGCCTGTAATTGGTTCTATCCGCCGCATCTCCCGTCCTATTTTTGATGATAGGCACGACTACTGTCCTCATCATTGCATCTGGTAGGTAACCATGGCCAATACATAAATTGTAGAATGACATAAGTACTCTAGGTAGGTGCACCCCCGCATATCGTAGGTGTTCGACGCTAAGGCCATCATGTCCAGGTGACTTCCCACGTTTCATATTTTTTATCGCGTCTTTAACTTCATCGGTTGTGAATCGTATGGAGCCACCCCTGGAATTAATCCTGTCATCAACGTCATCGTCACTCCCAGTGAAACTTTCCCTAGAGATATCAACTTTGAACTGCGCCTTAAACATATTCGCTATGTTTTGACAGACACTCATGCCCCCTACTTCAGCCGGAAGACTCGGCCTTGCATTCAGTCTATTTGTATATTGCCAAAATTTACCAAAATGCTTAGCCTCATACGATGTTGCCAATATATCCATTTTTATCTGCTCTACATTGTCCTGGCACATTTTAAGTTTACTTTTAAAAACTCTACGTGAATCCTTCATATCCTCGTATGAAGCTCCACAGGTCGGCTTCCCGGCACATACCCATGACTGAAAACAAAGACGAGCCCTAGCATGATACGGCGCCACATGCTTATTCCATCCCGTAATATATCGCTTATTATTACGCTGCAGCGATTCGCGACAATATATCGCTGCATCCTGCAGTATACATGTAATAGCCTCATACATTTTTACAATAGCTACTTTATGTTCAGACTTATTGCATAACTTATCAGCACACTCTCTCATCTCCGTAGGGCAATCCACCGATCTTAACCTATTGTTACAGAAATCTGTATATTTGTTAATCTGATCAATATCCCTGTGTCCCCAGATTATTTTATTAGCTACTTTAGACTGAGAAGGCTGGATCTGGGAGTGATTTAGGCTAAATTTACAATAAACTTCCATGGGATAGTGATCAGACCACGTTACATCGTTTCTAATGTGAATGCTCTCTATATTACGCATATTTACTTTCTCTGGCATTATATTTATTTGAGTTTTACCATAAACATACTCTGCAACATCCTTCTCAGTGTTTTCTTTCGATACATTATAGATAAACAGCGGAATCATAACGTCTGCTGCTTTTAATTTTGTTTCAGCGTTCACACTGGCTGTACCTCTCATACCTTTAAAACGCGATGTACGTTTACGCTTTACAACACGAACCCATTCTCCTTCGCTATCGTTTTGCGCTCCAGCGGCGGAGACAAGTGGCCCACAAGCATTGTATGACGTCACCGGATCAGCTGACCGCGCTTTCGCCTCCGGTTTCAAGTTCAAGTTTAACACGTGCGAAACGTCACCGCGGTGGGCCTCTTCGACGTGGTGGGCCTCCACGCGTTCTAGTCGCTGCGCAGGAGTGATAGCGGGAGCGACAGAGATAGGTTGATCGTATGACGGTGATAGGTGCTCGAGAACTCGTTTACCTGTATCACAGACTGTACACATGCTCTGCGGTGAATCACTGACTAGGCCGGTCATTAACCCCATCGGCCCGCTAGCGTAATAATAACTATCTTGCAAGCAGAAACCGCCTCTCTTTTTATTAACAAACGGTTCATTCTTCCTTGTCTGTGTGTCTGAAATACCTAGTTTTCCTTCATTGCCTCTCAAATATCCTTCTAATTCCGATTTCTTAACGAAATCATCCTGTTTTTCTAATATGGTACGTACTTGACTCTGAAGCATGACTATATCTTTTAAAATACGAGTAGCATCGACATGATCAAAAGTAACTGGCGGCAACTTGTGCAGATTTTTTGCCACAAATACTGGAATATCTTCTGGCTCAGTACTTCGTAGTATCCCAATGATGTCCTCTATATTTTTCTGTTTTCGGTCTTCTCCTTTTCTTTTTATTAGGCGCGATGGTATTGATTCAAACAACAAGCACTTTGCCTTAAAAATTTCGTCCTCGTCAAAGGATTGCCGGCATATAAGGGCCAGACTCACATTATTCATTACATCTAATTTGTTTTGGCAAAAACAGAGCACTTCATTTATCACAATATTACAATTATTACATTTTAAGGTATCCATATCTCTGCTTAAAGAACGTACGTCCGCGCGGGCGACGTATCACGACTATGACATGAAAAACTAGCAGTATGTCTCAGGTAAGATTTATTACAGAATTATTTATTATTGTGTAAACAAAGTGGAATACTATTCTAAGTGCCGATACACCCTTTCGTCAGTAAGGTCTGGCTGAAAACCTTGGTAAAAATCTTGTATTGTTTCTGGCATAGGAGTATTGTCTTCGTAAGTGTCAAATGTTGATGGCGTGGATACCGTAGAACTCGTTGATGGCCTGCTCAGTATGTCTATTTCCATGTCAGATACTATTTTAAATATCTTTGCTTTTGCAATAGCCCTCTCTCTGGGCGGAAAAGATCGCAATGTAGTTAGAACTCCAGCCATAACTTGTTCGATGTCGTCCGTCGGTGGAGTATTATTTTTACTCTCTATTATATACTTCATTAGTACAGTACTAGGTGTTTCATCAGTTGCTTTTTGGCCTCGTTTACCCCCCTCGTTTACCCCGGATCAAGATTGACAACTCGTTTTATATCTGATCGATTCGTTTGGCCTGGCATAAGCAAAAGGATTGTCACGCGTGGACCTGCGGGTGTCTTGCATGTCAGGGCAGTAAAATAACCAGACATACTGTAAAACCTTTAGGAAATATTAATTATCCCACCTCACCGTTTTAGTCACGTACATATTGATATAATTGGACCTCTTCCATTTAACAAAGAGTTTAAATATTGTCTAACGGCAGTGGATAGATTCACCCGCTGGCCTGAAGCATGGCCTATGAAATCTATAACAGCACAAGAGGTAGCAGAAACGTTGACAGCAAGTTGGATATCTCGATTCGGGATACCGTCAACCATTACCACGGACTGAGGACGCCAATTCGAATCAAACATTTTTCACCGCTTAATGAATTTAATTTCGACGCGACGCATAAGGACTACTAGCAACCATCCATGTTCAAACGGCATGGTTGAACGTATGCATCGACAATTAAAAACTGCCTTGATGTGTCATGGTGAGTCATGGCTCAGGGCACTGTCTTTAGTTTTACTTGGCAGTTGGCATGCGTAGTGCAATAAAGGAAGACTTAAAAACATCAGCCGCATAGCTGGTCTACGGTGAACCCTTGCGTCTGCCTGGAGAACTAGTAGTGGCCCCAAATATCAAATCCAAACGTAGAAGACACAAACGACTTTGTTACACGTTTAAGATTGGATATGTCGAAGTTGCGATCTAAAGCAGCATCCCGACATCTGGGGAGGACAAACACGTCTCATTTAGGGGCCGTTCAAGTATTACGTAAGCACTAATGGGGTCTTTGTTTTGCTTATTTTGGATGACATGGGGGGTAGGGGAGTCTAGATGATGATTACGTCATCGGTAGTTATTTACTTTTTTACACAAATGGTAACCCTCACATTGTCTATGCTTGAAAACGAAACGCATTTTTAAAAATTCCCGCAAATAATGCATACGTTTAGGCACTCGCTTTAGAACCGGTTAGGGGAATTACCGCGCGCTATTCACTTGTCTAAATTTTCTCCGTTAGTGTATTGTTTTGTTTGAATACTATAGCGAGTAGACGTATTGTAAGCATAGCAAAGCAAGTTAACATTTGTGTTACGGTTGATTCCATTAGCCAAAGTTTAACGTTTAAATAAGATGTCGTTTCAAATAGACAAATCCAAGTTATACCAAAAATTGTTTCAAAGTTTTAAAAAATCTCATGCAAGTACGAAAGTACAAAATGTACAAAAGTTAGTTAACGAAGTGTGGCGAAATTATAAATTACAAGCAAAGTCCGACAAGGAACTAGATATTGTATCTAAGAGAATTGAAGAAGAATTGCAAGCGGCGACTAAGAATAAATCCAATCTACTACATTTTTTTTCCAAAGTGAGTTACAAAATCATTTTAGGTACCTATAAGTACTAGAAATATTAGAAATCGCCAAATAGTTTCTCTTTATATTGTCTATACTAATATTATAAAGAGGTAAAGTTTGTGATCTTGTGAGTTTGTGAGTTTGTGACGTTGTAGGGGGTAATCTCTGGATCTACTGAACCGATTTTCAAAATTCTTTTACCAATAGAAAGTCACGTTCTTTCTGAGTGTCATAGGCTATATATTAACCCGAAAAATGAAAAGGCTTTTTCGTGGTAGTCGGATTTGCAAAATAAGTCGGAGAAAAAACGGTCGAACGAAAACGTTTCTTACGAGCGCTGCCTTAACGATAAGAGATATATGATTATGTTCTAGAGAGAAGTTGTAGAGCTTAATAATGCCTACAAAAAAGTCAGCGACAGCATATGTCTAACTTTTATATTTAAGTCACAAAAAGTAGTTTTTTATATTAAAAAAATCATTTAAATCGGTAGGTCATGTTTATTGGTCATATTATCAACAATTATGAATTCTTATCAAAATAAGTAAATTTATCGTCTAAAATGTTTAAAATAAAAGACTTTTGCCTTTTACTGCATATAATTTGGACAAATGGTTAAAGAGATAATACAACATATTCGTATGTATGGACGAACCCGAGCGAGCTGTTTATCTGTTTTTCTCTTTGTACGGGCTAATCTCCGGATCTATTGAACCTATTTAAATGAAATTTTGCATAGTGGTACCTTATATCCCCGGGCAACATCTTAGATACTTTTCATCCTGGAAAATTAAAGGGTTCCGTGGGATAGTTAAAAACTATAACAACTTATACAGCTTAGTACACAAAAACCACTCATTGGATTTTGATGAAACTTTACAATAATATAGTTCATACATCAGAATAACAAATAGGTAACTTTTTATCCCGGAAAAACGTACTTTTCCCGTGGGATAGATGTTTTTGTTTATTTGTAACGTATTATGTAGTTATGTTTTTGGAGGCAGCCAGGGATGCAAAGAAATGCAATTTAAATAAAAATTAATTTATTAACTAATAATTTCTTACTACTAAAGTGACTATCGATCGATGTTAGATCAAGAGTAGAGATAAGAATCACGTAATGTCCTTATATACTGCATTTCTCATAGGAAGTTACAGTATTTGGCGAGTTGTATGTACGTGACTTGCTGCGCTTGCACTTGCGCTAGCGCCTGCGACCCGCACGTCGTCTTGTCGTCTGTACGTGAGATCCGATGCTTATGCGGTGGTTTGGCCTTGCGTAACACCTCCCCCCGTAGTACAGCAACTATTGAAGGATTTGTCCGAAATGGTTGCTGGTAGGCATCTGGGATCGACTCTTACTTGGTTGGGATTGATACTACTGGTTTTAATACTGTTACTGCGGGTTTCTTCATTTTCATCGGTTCTGTTTCTCAAGTTGCAGTTCAATGGGATAACTGGTAGGTGACTGCCTTGTAGTATTCGATATTCTTTTTGTCCGCAGGATGTCTTCACTTTTGTTGGCACAGGAAAGCTCAGGGTGTAATGTATGTCACCTAATACTTCTAAAGCTTCATTAGTTAGAGTTACTGGTGTAAGTTTACAGAAAGGCTGGAGTTCTTGAAGAACAATGAATTGATGGACACAGTCGGGTTTGTCCTGGATCTTTATGTTAGGTTTCGACTCGCAGAGGAATAGTGAATTTATCTTCGGGCATTCTGCCTCTATGTACCTATAGTCTTTACTAGAGAGTGCTATGAATGGAGAGGGCGGAATCAGGGTTTCATTATTTTTATTGGGTACATGGGACAATTTATACAAGTCGTAGCTTATGGGAAGGACAATAGGAGCCTTTATTACTATTACTATATAAAAATGACCTAATTTAATTACCTCATGAAAATTCCTAAATTCTATATTAAGTATTTCATTACTAGCTTACTCATTATACCTTCAACTTCGTTTATATTAAGATTTCTGATCATATTTGAGTGCGTCAGAGTAGTCTAGGTTACCGGAAATACTTTTTATAACAGAGCCTAGACCGTCAATGAGACCTCTTTTACTACGTGCAGAATTTTTATAAGGTACTAAAGAGATGTTCTATGTGACGTGATTATCTTATTATAATATAATAGGGGTGGTGTCATAGGACTTCGATTACGTTGAGGTGTGACTACTGGGCCGCGTTTCTTCTTTTTTATATATATGTGAATCGGAAGCTTTGCGAGTATAGTGCACTGAGAATGTCGCGTGTCTAACTTGTGTCGGGAAGCTAAAGGATATTGATCGGGGCTATAGTCTGACTCGGGTTTCTTATCCATATTTAAACTTTCTGTCAGTTGAGTTCGGTCACTGTCGAGCATTGGTACCTCTAAGATTGGAATATTGGCAGTATCTGAATTGCACTGGTTTGGTGGTAAAGTGTTAGAACCTGCAGTTGAGTGTGGTTTTCCCAAAACTATAGTATCCTCATTATTAAGTTCAATACGGGAAAGAGCATCTGCATTGGAATTCTGTTTGCCCCGCCTATAAATGATCGTAAAATTGTATTCGCTCAACTTGAGCTTCCACCTGGTGAGTCTAGAACCAGGTTCTTTGAGACTCATAACCCATTGTAGGGGTCTGTGGTCCGTCATTATTCTGAACTTTCTTCCAAACAAGTATGGACGGAAGTATTTGGTAGCCCAAACGATCGCTAACAGTTCCTTTTCGATAGTACTATAATTAATCTCGCTTGAATTTAATGTCCTGGACGCATAGGCTATCGGTTTATCATTACCAATTGGCCCTTGAGAAAGGACAGCACCTATGGCAAAGTTAGAAGCGTCAGTTGTTAATACAAAGTCCTTGGTAAAGTCGGGGCTTTGTAAGATAGGGTCGTTAACCAGTAGTACTTTACATTTCTCAAAGCAGTCAATGTACTTAGGGTCGTCATAAGTGATCTTTGAACCCTTTTTTAGACATTGCGTCATAGGTTTTGTAGTACGCGCAAAGTCTGGAATGAACTTTCTATAGTATCCGAGCAAGTCGAGAAAACGCTTTATCTCTGTAGTTGTTTTAGGTATGGGGAATCTCTGGATGGCAGCGATTTTATCGGGATTAGGCTTAATACCGTCTTTACTTATTATATGACCTAAGTATGCGGTCTCTAGCTTTAGGGATTCCGACTTATCTATTTGAATTTTGAAGTTTGATTCCCTAAGTCTTTTAAATACTTTTTCTAAATTTACAATATGTTCCTGTAAAGACACACTGAACACAATTATGTTATCTAGATAGACTAGACATATAACGTTTTGGAGGTCTTTAAGGACACTATCCATAACACGTTGGAATGTAGATGGAGTATTCTTAAGACCCATAGGCATTCGCAAAAATTCGAAGTGCCCATTCTCTACATTGAAAGCTGTTTTGTGAATATCGGCTGGGTCCATTTCGACCTGGTAAAATCCACTTGCAAGGTCTAACGTAGTAAAATAATGACAGTTACCTAGTTTATTTAATACGTCATTAATGCTAGGAATGGGGTACTTGTCATCGATGGTTTTTTCATTAACTTTTCGGAAATCAACGACGATACGCCATTTGACTTGACCTGACGCGTCAGCTTTCTTTGGAACAACCCATATGGGAGAGCTCCATGCTGATTGTGAAGGACGAATTATACCTTGATCGAGCATTTTTGAGATTTCATCCTGAACTGCCTGTCCGTGAACGAAAGGGTATCTTAAGGTCTTAGTATAGACAGGTAATTCATCTGTAGTGCGAATACTATGTTTTATTTTACTGGTGAAACTGGAAGGTTCACCATCGAGATAGAATATATCGGTATATTGCGCACAGAGAGACTCTAAATTGGCGCGTTCTTCAGGATTCAGATGATCAGTACGTAATCGGGATAGTACTAGGGACGCACGATTGCCAGAACTTTGAGTGCGTGTGCACTGAATATTAAAAAGTTCTGCACTAACCGGTCTATTCATTGAAAATATTACATCATGCTTAGTTGGATTAGTTACCTCTATAATACCTCGATTACTCTTAACTTTGGTGATGCAATCGCGAATAGTGCAGTTAGATATTGTTTGTTCTGTCACTAATGCCTCACCATCATGGAAATTAATAGGGACTCGGATCAATTTAGACGTATTAGCCGGTATTATATCTTCATAAAGATTACAATTTCGCGAATTGTACGTGCACAAAGGGTTGGTCGATTTGCGTGTGACTAAGACTTTGTTTTTTAAATCTATGGTAGACTCTAATTTTTCTAATAAATCTAATCCAATTAAACCATCGAAATAGTTGTGAAATTTATATATAAAAAGTGTAATATCACAATTCTCATTAAGCTCGGGAAAGCATGGTAAGGTAATGGAGTACTTGTTTCGAGTGGTTGCATGGATGTTAGTTACCTCGAATGGTTCATAGTTACGGGGGACGTTTGGGTAAAACCTTCGGACGGCGTCGGGACTAATAAAAGACTGATTTGCGCCTGTGTCAATTAATAATTTTAATGGTGGGTTTGCTATCTGAATAAATGGAAGCTGTCTTTGCGTTTGTAAATTAATTTCTATCTTGGTTTGTCTGCATTTTTGGTTTATCTGAAAATCCTCCTTCTCTGAGGGAGAATTTTCGTCTAGGTGCTTTTCTACGTTATCGGGGACATAGTTATTATAGTATTGTTCATACATGGGCTCGAACGTTTGCTCTAGGTAGGGATGTTCGTAATAGTCGGGGTATTCGTCATAGTCATAAGAATCTAACTCATTGACATTCATCTCGCGAGCCTTGAAATAATTAGAAGGGGGTGGATTTCCGTGTCTCGTCCAGTCATGTCCTGTTATGGGCCTAGGCATAGGCTTGGGAATGAAATGACTTACACCACTCATAGGTTTAGAGTCGTTACTAGTATTAGGCATGTACCTTTGTTGAGACGTTCGAAATACGTTACTTTGGGGTCTATAGTGTAGTGGGGGTGCGCTAAACATTTGTTGCGTTCGTGAAGGGCCACGATCTGGAGGTATCTGAGGTCTCCAACCTTGTATTGGTCTTTGTGGCTGATAAGTAGGCCTTGAGGGACTTGGCATATTGTCAAATTGAGGAGAGAAAGTAAATGGTCGCGAGGGTGGTATACTGAAAGGCTTATTACTAGCTGGGTCATTACGTTGCTGTAAATACATTGTGTTAATTTCTTCTTGAACAAACTCTAATGCTTTTTCGATTGTATCCGGTCTCATGCACCGAATACGTGAACCTAAAGGCTCTTTAAGGCCACGAACAAATGCTTGTAAGGTTAATTTTTTATATAAAATACGTTTCGATTCTATGGTAGTGGGTATATTTTCATGTAAGGTTACATAGGTCATTATGGTACTAAAAAGGCTTTGGCATTTATCGTAAAATTCCTGGGATGTTAACTGTTTTTGCGTTAAGAGAGCTAGATCGTTGTATAAAGCGGTCTCATCTCGATGGTCCGAGAAATTATTAATGAAAGCATTTCGTATACCCTGCCAGTTCTCAGGGATGCCATTTGAATTTATAGTGCGTGCCGCATTTCCGGTAACTCTATTAAGGATTCCGTTAATTAATGCTAAATTGCTAAGCTCGAATCCCGGCTCCGCTCTAATAAATTGTGCAACTAACTGATCACATAAATGTACAAAGCGCGTGAGTATGTTTGGGTTCCCGTCGAATTCGGGTAACAGGCGTAAGGCCTTATACACTTCATCTACCAAGTCTACGCTCATTTTATTAACTAATAAACTATTAAACCCTAAACTTGAGTTATCTTCTAAAATATCTAAGTTCCTACGCGCATCGATTTGCGATATTCTATTATATGACCCAGAGGTCCGTGACTTTCGTGGGTGAAAAATTTTGGAAAACAAAAAAAAAACACACAAAGAAAATTAAATAATTAAAAAAAAATATCTATATTTAAAGTTCTAAAAATATTTCCTAAACTCCCATTCGCAACGATTTGCTATATTATATGGAAAGGAACAAAGGAATAAAAAATAAAGAGAAATTAAAGATAGGAAAGGTAAGCAACTCTAGAAAGATTTAGGTACTCACCAAATAATTTGCATCTCTCTACTTGTGTCGATTTTTAGACGCTCCTCCAGCCGCAACTCCCGTAGGTTTCAAGATAGCCGCTATCGGTGAACGATTCACTGACTCTACGTTACGGCTATCCTACCGACTGCGCCAGTTATGTTTTTGGAGGCAGCCAGGGATGCAAAGAAATGCAATTTAAATAAAAATTAATTTATTAACTAATAATTTCTTACTACTAAAGTGACTATCGATCGATGTTAGATCAAGAGTAGAGATAAGAATCACGTAATGTCCTTATATACTGCATTTCTCATAGGAAGTTACAGTATTTGGCGAGTTGTATGTACGTGACTTGCTGCGCTTGCACTTGCGCTAGCGCCTGCGACCGGCACGTCGTCTTGTCGTCTGTACGTGAGATCCGATGCTTATGCGGTGGTTTGGCCTTGCGTAACAATGTACACAACATAGACCCCAAAACAATAGTTATTAAAAAAATTGCCTGTTTGTCTGTTCGCCTGTATGTCTGTTTTTATGTGCGCGTTTCACGCGAAAAGTAATGTACCAATTTCAACGAAATTTGGTGAAGTGATAACTTATTACTCGAGTCAACATTTAGGATACCTTTTGTATGTATGTATGTATGTATATATGTTGTATTCAGCCCTTTTTAACACACGCACGGGCCTCCCTTCAGTACGAGGTGGAACAGGCCATAGTCCACCAGGCTGGCCAATATCAGAGGTGCTAGACCCGGGATTTGAACTTGCTTCACTCGGTTTCCCAAGCGAGCCCGTTACCACTGGGATACCACTGCCTAGATACTTTTTACTTAAAGAAAATCTTTCTTTCCCACTGGAAAATACAATAACTGGTTCTATCGAATTGTCCTTAGAAATTTATATGGCTAACGTTGGCTCAACCTTAAGAGATAGATCAAAACATTATACAAGAAAATTCTAAGTATTAAAAAGGTCTATAGAAAAGTTCTACATAGTATATGTCTATCTCCTAAGGTACACTCGCTATAACTATTTTCATTATTATATATTTCTGTTTTATTATATGTTATTTATTCTATCTGAATATAGGTACATATATGAATAATAAAATTGTAGAGGTCGAATATCTGTCTGTACATAGATGGTAGAAAAAATTGCTAAAAAACGAGTCAGTTCTCTTCTTACATACCGTAAGGAGAGAAATAGAACAAATCCAGATTTTTTCAAATTTTTTGTTTCTTTGTCTGTTCGTAGGGGCTAATCTCCGATACTATTGAACCTATTTAAATGAAATTTGATACTTTTCATTCCGGAAAATTAAAGAGTTCCCCTGGGATAGTTAAAAAATTATAGTAACTTATACAGCTCAGTACACAACAACTTATGCATCTAATTTAGTAAAATTTGGCATGCTGATACCTTATATTGCAGGTCAAACAACAGGTTACTTATTTTTATCCCGGAAAAATGAATGGTTCCCGTGGGATAGATCTGTTTGTGCTTTCCTAGAGGTGAACCCGAGCGAAGCGAGGGTGAGCCGCTAGTATAACAATAATTTAGACGTTTTATGATTAGAAAATATTATGGCCTATCGCAAAGTATAGAGGTAATATTCATTATATAGATTTATTTCTTAAGATTGACTCCGTCAATTGGCCACAAAATACAGTGTGTTAGTTTTCTCTATGTGATGGGTTCGATTCCTGGCTTTAAAGATTATTTAAAGCCCTATGGCTTTAAATAATCTTTAAATGTAGTTTTTTTTATTGCATACTTTGTATTTATGTAGCTTAATAAGAGAATCTTCAACAGAACCTATAGAAAGTTTTTATTTTTAGGCAACGACTACCTGTAAACCTGCAGAAAAAACACAAATTATACAGCTTCAAATATTAAAAAACAGGAAGAAGATAAAATAAGACCCGGTAATGAATCACAACAGCAATACGAAAATAATGATAATGCAGATAAACAGAGACCTTCTCAGGAAGCTATGAAAAATAAGATTGCTCTACTCTAAAAAATCTGAATGCTTTGTATTCTGCCAGAGATACTATGCCAAGCCGCACTGAAGTTGATAAACAGATCATTAAGTTGCGCGAGGAAATAAAAACAGCAAAACAGTCTTTAAACAGGAAGATTCAAAACGCAGTTGCCCAGAAGAAACACAGGGATGGTATGAAAAGAAAGTTAGAAGATATTTGTCATGAAAATCCAGAAATAAAAAAAAGACTATCTCTGAGGGATTCAGTGGGACGTCCTAATCTTGAAAGCAATCAACCATCACTATTGAAAACAATTGCGGATATAGCTTTATTTGGGAGTGCAACAGATGATAGAAGACGAACGGAATCTATTCGCAGCGTAAAAACTCTTGATGAACTCACACAAGAATTACGTAAAATAGGATTTGACATTAGTCGCAGTGGGACATATCTTCGTTTGATTCCCAGAAAATCTAATTCAGCAGAGGGACGAAGACATGTATCGACAGTCCCTGTTAAGCTCATTCGGGCTCAAACTGATTACCACAAGAGCCACTTAGATAGCAAGTTCGCTGAAACATCAATCCATTATTTAGAGAACATAGCATCCATACTTGGACCAGATCAAGTATTTTTCATATCTCAAGATGATAAAGCTCGAGTCCCTATTGGCGTAACTGCGGCAAATAAGCAAGCACCTCTTCTAATGCACATGGAATATAGAATCAAATTGCCAGACCACGATTGGGTAATCGCTGAGCGTCATAAATTAAAACCATCTGTTTATGCTGGTATCAAAATCACTTCCAGTATGCTAGGACAACCGCAAGCCGTTGGATATTCTGGACCAACAGAAGTGGAAAGCATAGTTCATCTACTGCTAATACTCATGCTCAGGATTTCGAGACGCTTCTCGAACTTGAAGAGTTTCGACCATTAGCTAAAACTGACCATGGACTAGTAAAACCAGTGGTAATCATGACGGTTGATGGAGGGCCAGATGAAAATCCGCGTTATCGAAAAGTCATAGGGTTTGCTATACAACACTTTAAGCGATATGATCTCGATGCATTCTTTTTAGCTACCAATGCTCCTGGAAGAAGTGCGTATAACAGAGTAGAGCGCAGAATGGCTCCTCTTAGTCGGGAACTGGCTGGTTTAATATTGCCTCATGACCATTTCGGATCTCATTTGGATGAACGTGGCGTTACAATTGATGAACATTTAGAAAGATCTAATTTCGAATTTGCAGGAAATACATTAGCTGAAGTATGGAGTTCAATGGAAATTGATGGCTATAACGTTACTGCAAAATATGTTGGGGCTGGTGAACAATATGTTCCTGATTTTCCAGACATTAAATGGTATTCAGAACATGTGCGCGAAAGCCAATACTTGCTTCAAATTGTAAAATGCAGAAATACATAATGCTGTCGTCCAAGTCATTTGGATGAACGTGGCGTTACAATTGATGAACATTTAGAAAGATCTAATTTCGAATTTGCAGGAAATACATTAGCTGAAGTATGGAGTTCAATGGAAATTGATGGCTATAACGTTACTGCAAAATATGTTGGGGCTGGTGAACAATATGTTCCTGATTTTCCAGACATTAAATGGTATTCAGAACATGTGCGCGAAAGCCAATACTTGCTTCAAATTGTAAAATGCAGAAATACATAATGCTGTCGTCCAAGAAGTGGCCTATTCAGATTACTAGACAACAGATTTCTTCCACCACCTGTAAAAGTAAAACAAACAGTTGATGACTTGGTTTTAGATGAAGGAGGGCAATTTCTTGATCTTCCAGTCAATTTAGCTCTACGCTTAAGTGCTTCACTCAAAGATTTCCTGCAAATGCCCTACGATTATTTTTGTCCGACGGTAAAATTAAGGCTATCAAGTCGAACATGCATAACTTGTGGTCTTTATCATGCTTCCGTCAAGTCACTAAATCGTCACATCGAGGAGATCCATAAAAAAGTAAACACGCACAGTGATAGGAAAGTTAGACCTGTCAGAGTCGCTGCTCGTCGTGCTAATGAACTGATGTGCATTATTTAAAATTTAGAGCACCATGATGTTGAATGGCTCGATGAGAACGAGTAGACATACCAAAATCGGATGTAAGTGAGCAGACTCACAACACTGAGCAGCAATCCAATGTCATCGAAAACTTAGAATCATGGATTCGGGTTTCATGGACTGAAGACTGTTAATTTGAATTTAATATGTGTACCAAAAATTTAAAACAAGTTTGTTATGTTCGTAAGATTATAATATTTTTGTCCCTTACTCTATGTTGAATACTGTATCAGTAAAATCTAATCTTTATCCTAAATCTATTTTCTTATTTTTAAAATTATAATTATAACATTATAATTACAATATAAAAAAAATACATTTGTAATTGAAAAATGTTTACGTAAGCATGGGAGGAGGGGGTAAGAGCTTTGCTTACTTTTGCTGACAAGGGGGATGGGGGGGTAAATGATTGTAATAAATCTGCTTACGTAATATTTGAACGGCCCCTTATATTTAAAGACCTCACAACTGTATTACACTCTCGTTCGAAGCTCGGTGGCTCAGGTATTTTTAGAAAATGTCGTTTTACTCGTGTTTTCAATAATAATCAACTTTATCGATAATCAACTAAAACATAAACTTATTTTTTTTATTGGTAATAAATAATAAAAAGGTGGTGTTTGGGTAGTTCTAATGTTGCCACTTTAACATAAACTGAAAAATATGACTCTTTCTGACATCTATTGGCGAATAATAATACTATTTTTTTTATTTTAATCTCAGTCTCGGAAACGGTTCCAACGATTTTCATGTAATTTAGCATACAAAAAAGACACAAGATTGACAATCATAGGTGTCCGGGTTCGAATCCCGGTTGGATACAAAGATATAATTTTATTTTGTTTTTTTTTTGTATTTATTCAAGTTTTTAATTTTTTTTTTAAAGAAAATTGTACTTTTTACAAAAAAAACTCCGAGCGAAGCTCGGTGGCTCAGGTAGGCTTTGTATTAAATGTTATTTGTTTTGTTATAAAATCATTTATAAAAATACTAGCGACTCGCCCTCGCTGCGCTCGGGTTCTTCCCTGGGGTGGGGTCTTGGAAGACCACCCTTATCCTTATCACTTAGGGGTATGAAAAATAGATAGTAGCCGATTCTCAGACCTACTGAATACGCATATAAAATTTGATAAAAATCGGTAAAGCCGTTTCCGAGGAGTACGGTAACAAACATTGTAACATGGAAATTTTATATATAAGATTATTTCCCTTTTTATCAGGATGTACCGGGGTAAAAAAAATGGTAGATTTGGCTACTAAGGCTTATAAATTATTGGATGAATTAGAAAATGCATTTTCGGAGTCAACTTCAGTTAATGATGCGAACAATAATAATTACGAGGATAATGACGATATCAATAATACATCCCCGACTGATTTATCAAATGCTTTGAACACAGAAAATATAGATACATTTGTTCTTATGTTCTGGATCCCAGTACTACAAAGTCAATCTATAATGTTGACAATACCTTTATTACAAATGAAAATTTGATTATTGTACCATCAGAGACTGAAATAGAGTCACAAGCGACTAATATTTTAACTTCTGACAACATAAGTAGTTCAGATATGTATACTCTTCAAACACTTGACACAATATCTCCCGAACAAAGCATAAATCCACTTCAAACTATTTCCAATATCCCCGACGTATCGACAAGCTTTTTATTATTAGACAATGTGCATTCCAGTTATTTATGTATTATACCTCCTGTTGACATCACTCACCATGTTGTACCTAATCCATCGATATCGGTTGATAGTGATACAGACAAGAACCTTGTGCCTCTTTCGATAAGTTTGTTTTCGAATGTGTTTGAATCCAAAAATATGGCGCTATTTAAGCCAAAAAAAGATCAATGCGAAAAATGCACCTGTTATAAAGTAGGAACAGTAACAGACGAAGAATACAGGGAACATATTGACAAATATAAACAAGCACAACAAGAAAAACATAAAGATAAGAAAATTACGTCTTTACAGTGGATTTGCAGGCAGTATTACTTGCACCTAAATCAAATATCGGTACACTATATTATAAGTTATTATAAAACTAAGCTGCAAGTTCACAATCTTTGTTTTTTTGATATAAAAAACAAACATGGCTTCTGTTTTATTTAGAAGGAAGTAGAAGGTGGTCTTAATGCTGAATAATTTGCTTCCATTTGGGTAGACTTTTTAGAAAATAACGTAATATCTAAAATTAAATCTGACTATATTTTGGAAAGTCTTATTGAAATAAACATTATTATCGATACAGAGGCCGAATCTATAGTTTTTAGAATTTTTGTCTGTCTGTCTGTTACCGCATCACAGAAAAACTACTGGAGGGATTTTGATGAAATTTGGTAGTAGAAGGTGGTAGGTTTGATTTGATGAAATTTCGTAGTAGAAGGAAGTACTCGTAGAAGGTGGTCTTAATGCTGAATAATTTGCTTCCATTTGGGTAGACTTTTTAGAAAATAACGTAATATCTAAAATTAAATCTGACGATCAAAATAAAACAATTATAATTTATAGTGACGGTTACACGTACCAAAACAGAAATTTTATCTAATGCTCTATTGAATATTGTCATGACGCATAAAGATGTAGTTATAAAACAAAAATTTTTAGAAATAGGGCACACCCAAATGGAAGCTGATTCAATGCATTCCACTATAGAACGGTACCTAAAAGGTAAGGTCATAAATGTACCAGCGGAATATATATATGCAGCAAAACATGCTCGAAAATGCCCGGCATCATACTTTGTTAAATATTTGAACTACAGCTACTTCAAAAATAATAAGAAGGTACAGTTTTATAAAAGTATTTCGCCCAGAAAAACCTAAGGGGATAAGGTGACTGAAATTCGGGCACTATGCTATGGAAGCAATGAATCGATTCTTTATAAAACTTCGTATAAGGATGAGTGGCGACCTTTACCACAGGGTAGATCTTTACAATACAAACCTTGTGAGACAAGTGACTTAACGCAGTTACACCAGAATCAACACAAAATTCCAGACAATAATTTCATTTTTGAATATATATTTTTTGAGAGTTTGAATTGTTAATTTAGACTATTTAGAGTATTGTTTATGTTTTATTTTCTAGAATTTTTATATGTTTAGCTCTTAATTATTAGCTGTGATACAATTAGATGTGGTTAAATAATGATTAATGGCTGTTAATAACTGTTATATAATAATAAAACGTTAAACAACTCAATACAACATTTAAATAATGTTGATTCACATATTGCTTATAAAATAATCTATGGGGCCGTTCATAAAATACGTCACACTAAAATCAACTTTTTTTGACCCCCTCCCCCCCTATTGTCACGCTGTGTCACACTTTCTGTGACCCCCCTAGAAATATTTCGTCACAAAAACTAAGACCCCCCCCCCCCCCCCTGCTGAGTATGATAAATTCTAAATGATAGTACTAAAATTCTGAAAATGAAAAATATTTATTTAGTTATTATAATAAAATTTAAATAAATTAATAAATATCTTTCATAACGAACATATAAATAATAAATAATATTTCACTGCTAAATGGCGAATGAAGGAATAAAATAATAATAAATACATGAGAAACAGTATTTTCATTTGTTACTGAATCGAGAGCGCAGGGTACGTGGAAACGTTACTCTCTCAAGTATTGGAAAAACGAAGAAACCAGTTGTGACGGATCGCAACGCCGCTAGAGTCGCGCCACAGAGCTAGCGCTCATGTCAAAAAATAATAAACGGCGAATGTCACGTTGCCGTATACCCCCCCCCCCCCCCCCCCCCGTCCCCCCTTGTCACATCTTGTCACACTCAGCCATACCCCTCCCCTCCCCTTGTATGCGAACGTATTTTATGAACGGCCCCTATCTTAGATATAAAACTATTCGTTTTTTAAAAGACTGATTGTTTAATTTTTGATAATAAATATAATTCTTTTTAATTACTAATTGAGTTCATTCGATTAAAAAACTCCTAACTATAATTGTAATTTACATTACATACTCATTTAAGTCTAAAAACTGCTATGTCCTTAACCAAATTGGAACTTCACAATGAAAAGCTGCTGAGAAATTCTTTTCTTTAATTTACTGAGCTGTGCATAAGATATGCAACTATTATCAATTTCAAAATATCAAGGAAAGTTATAGGAACCAACGTTATTTTCAGAATTTTGATTTCTAAAAAATGAAATGATACAATTCAGTTTTTTCTTCGTCCTGTAAACTTTGCAGAATGGCACTTAGCAGGTTAACGAATTAAGCCGACGATATTTCAACCTGTTATTCGATTGAGATGTTTAATGTTAAAAACCATCATCTATATATATTTTTTTTGGAAAATCTTATTGAAATAAACATTATTATCGATACAGAGGCCGAATCTATAGTTTTTAGAATTTTTGTCTGTCTGTCTCTCTGTTACCGCATCAAGGAAAAACCACTTGAGGGATTTTGATGAAATTTGGTATGATGGTAGATGGTTATCCGGGTCAACATATAGGTTACTTTTTACCGCGGGAAAATATCTCATTTCTGAGAAAAAATACAAAAACTGGTTAGAATTAAACCACGATGATACTATATATATTTTAACTAGGTAACTTAGTAAATAAGGGAAAATCTATTAAAAATACCTTATCTTGAAAAAAATAACAATAGCGCTATTTTATTTGGTTTTTGGTCATCTGAACGCGGGCGGAGCCGCGGGCAATGCTAGTTACTTATACTTCCACGTGGGGAGACGCCGATCACATGGTCCCAAGGCAGTATCCCCATTGGTCAAGCTAATATTGACTATCTCTTTCGCTCTTATGGACACTTGTACTTAGTGACTCAGCGGAAATGGATGTATAGGTGGGAACAAACTTTTAAAAATCAATTTTTTGTATATTTTCTGTGAATAAACTCTCTATTGTGTTTTATAAATCCTGGAACACTATTAAAATAAAACTAAGGCTCATCTAGGAACATTTTTACACAGTATCGTAATTCAGCTGACGATTACGTTAAAGGGACAGCGTAAATTAGTATGGAACTTTAAAAATATTCTCTCACATATTTTTTTGCACAACTTTGAAAAACATTATGGAATTTTAGTGATTGTACAATACGACAAATGCTTCCTATTTGTTTTTTAAACAGCAAAGGTAACAAAATACATAACAGGGGACGGATTTAGCAGAAAAAGTTGGTCGTCCCATATTCGTTTATTTCACAGCTTTATTTTTTTAATGTCGCCAATTATATTTTAGTATTTTTAAAGTTAAAATCGAGTTCGATAGTGCAAAGAGCCATAACTTTACAACAAATATTATTAAAAATCAAACAATTTTAATGACCACTCCTTAACTGTTGAAGGTTTGGTGAGTTTTTAATATATTGAAGTTCTTAATTACATATCTACTGTTTATTTCCCATAATAATTAAAAAATAAATGTATTTACATTATAAAAATAGTAAAAAAAAAATAAAAAGATCGATCAATTTTACCATGGAAAAGTTAATAATAATATTCATCATCTTGGTAATAATAACAAAAGTGTTAACGCGAATATTTGATTATTTTTCGGATTATTTCGCGGATTTATTTTGATTTTTGTTCCCGACGTTTTGAATACTACTTTTTTTAAAAACAAAAGTTTTGTTTAGAGTTGAACCATTTTCAACAATGTTCCAGTCATTCATGTCGCTGGGAATGTGCTTAGTGAAATTATAATATACCTAAAATTGTTGTGATAATGTAAGAAAATGAGACGATTGACGAAACTTCGGGTAATTATAATTTCATTAGCGAAATTATAATTTAACGGTTTTTACAATTTACCTGCAACATTCATAAATAAAGATAAATCTGATATACATATAACTAATACTCAGGTTTCCTTTATTTACATACAAATAGAATATATCAATTTGTTAAAAATGAAAAATAATATTAAAATTCTAAGACATTTTTATACTTAATCATAAATTATTCTACAAACCTAACCATAAAGAAACCTACTTACTTTCAAAAATTTGTAACAAAAGTCTTATAAATTAAAGAGGTACAAAATTAATTTACATTCATTAATATTTGATTTATAAATCTAAAACAATTTAATTAAAAAAAAAAAATTAAGTGGCGGGCATCACCAGACCTGAAAAGAATATACATACTTATTAAAAACAGAACTCAGACAAAATGGCGGCTATTACATATACCTAGTGGTTGTTTTTGAAACCGACGATAACAATTTTAATAAACTATAGTAATAGTGTAGTAGTAGTAAGATAGATAAATACTTTATTACACACACAAAAGAAGAGTACAGAAAATGAAAAGGAAAATAACAAAAAGGTATGCAAAGGCGGTGTTATTGCTATGAGCAATCTCTTACAGACAACCCTTGGTGAACTAACCTTTAGTGGAAACGTAGATGGGACGTAGTATAGTTATCACTATGGATAAAGGGGTCTCATAATATCAATGGCATTACATAAATTTGTTTTTTAAGTTTATTATTTATGTTTATATAACGTTCATTTAACATAAATATCTATACCAAAAAGGTATATTATGGTTTTATTACTTTAAGTAAAGGAATACGAAATAATGTGATCATATTTGAAAGCGTAATTTTACCGATTTAAAAAAGATCAGCTATGAGGCTCTGTATTGTATATTCACCACCAACTTCTTAACTCTTAGTTGTTAAATTCAACAACACACAAATCAAATTAAATCGAAATATGCTTTATTCAAATATACTTTTAGCATGCACCTTTGAATCGTCACTTTTTACATTTTCAAAATTTAAATGTAAGTCCGTGAGGAATCCACCATCGGTTTCTCAGTTCTGCTGACAAGGGCCGGCGAAAAACTCAACAGTTACTGTTTTTTTGTCGTTATTCTCTGACAAATGATATATAATATTATATTCTTTTTAAATGATATTCTATAAATATGTGGTTCTAATATGCCTAATCTGCGTTATTTTTAGTATCTCACGTATCCTAATTATTTAAAACATAAATTGAATATCATAAAGCGTATCGATAATCTACAGAAGTTTCATTTCTTGCAGTGTACATATTCATACGCACACTCTTTATTTTTTTTTATACAGGGTCATTTTTAATTCACTAAAAACCTTTTGGGAATATACTATTTACATCATAACAATAACATCTGTAACAAGAAAAAATAATATTTCTTAAATTTTTATTTTCATACAAAAATAAAAATTTGTTTTGCACCTTCTAAACGGTAAAGTTCTAGGATCTGGCCAAGTTTAAACGAGGAAGCGCGGCTTCCTACACCCCTCCACCCCTCCCCCTCCACCGGACACGCACTTTTGTTAATGTTGAACTATTACCGTTTAGAAGGTGCAATAAAAATATTTTTATTTTTGTTAAATTTAAGATATATTTTTTTTTCTTACAGATGTTGTTGTTATGTTGTAAATAGTGTATTCCGAAAAGGTTTTCAGTAAATTAAAAATGACCCTGTATATATAGATATATAGCAAGTAGACAACAAACGTGAGGTGTACCGGCGGGCGTGGCGGGCGTGGCGGGCGAGGCGGGCGCGGAGGGCGCGCAGGCGGCGCACAGCGGCGCGGCGCGCGGCGCCCGCAGCGCCGGCAGCGGCGCGCGCGCGCACACGCAGCGCGTGCACACGCAGCGCCCGCAGCCCCAGCAGTGGTGCTAGGTAATATGGTATTTTATGTTAGGTACTCATAATAAATTTAATAAATTCTATACGTAAGTATGTATATCGAAGTATATATGTAGGTAATGAGTACGTATATGTAAGTATATATTATGTATGTATACATTTAGATATGCACGTAGGTATCAGTGGCGAATGGTCCATACGAGACGTCTTACCTTAAAATTTATTTTGCTATAATTTTACATACATTTAATTTTTTAAATGTATAAATGTTGTTTTGCATATATATATATATATATATATATATATATATATATATATATATATTAGCTTTATTTCTTTTTGCATTAATACATATATGTATAAAAATTGTATATCAATGTTTTTTTGTGTTTTATTGGAACAACTTGCCTCTGCTAAAATTTCACCCTTCGAGACTGATATGTATGTATACATGTAGGTATATATATATATATATATATATATATATATATATATATATATATATATATATATATGTTTGTATTTATGTGTAAATAAATAAGTTTGTTTTTATATAATTATAATATTTAATTGTTATATTTTCATATTAAGTTTGTACCATTTAATGCTGTACTGTACCTACACCACACTAAATTAACTCACTTTCTCACTTCTGAAGGGTCTTGGAAGAAACCTCTTAAAGAGATAAGTTATCCTTCGTCGACATTCAGTTACTTTTTTTTGTATAACATATATTTTATAGTATATAAATAAATAAATAAAATAAATTCTTAACATACTCTAAATAGTGCGAGGTTCTGATTTCGACAGACAGTTTCGGCTTCGAGAAATATCTTAGTTATATTTGACGAACGTCGTTTTACTGTTGTTGTTGCTGCGTGGAAGACGGACAAGACAATATACACACACACATATTTATTTATCATTACAACTAATATTATACAGCGTTTTTTTTTTCAAAAATGTCATTTAACATTAATTGTGTAAGTTTTAACGAATACTACGTAAAAATAATAAAAATATGTAATGTTTCGTCAACGTCGGTCTTTATGTGGATAGGTAAATCATACCTTTCTACTAAAATGGTCGAGTGGTGTAGAGCAACTGCACTCGGTGACATTTTTAATACTCTTCCAATCCAAAGCCACGGAGTTAATTTCAGCCTCGAGTTGTGATAAACTCGATGGGATACTTGAATCTGTCTTCTGCTAAAGAGATAATAAAATAAATACTATAATATACAATATATAGGCTGTGGTAGCCCAGTGGTAACGCGCACCGCGGGATTTGAACCCGCTTCAGTCGGTTTTCCAAGCGAGCGCGGTACCACTGGGCTACCACAGCTATAAAAGTTTAATTACAGTTAAATTAAATTTTAAATATAAACCCATCTCACCTCAGTAATAAGTGGTATTTTGTTAGGTCTGGACGGAGTCGTGGCCGTGTCTTTGAGGGGATGGTCGTGGTTCGCGCACTCGAGCTCCGACAGACTGCCTCCAGTCTCATATAGTAATCTGAAATATATATAAAAATATTATTTAATGACTATAAATTACTGGCGGTTCACCTCTAGGAAAATAAAAACAAACCTATCCCACGGAAACGTACATTTTTCCGGGATAAAAAGTAGCCTTTGTGTTATTCCAGACTATAATCTATCTCTGTGTCAAATTTCATCCAGATCCCTCCAGCCGTTCTGGCACGAAAGAGTAACAAACATCCATACATACTCACAAACTTTCACATTTATAATATTAAATATAATACGGATCTGTTGTTTATCCACAGTGAATTACTTATTAGACTTATCATATTTTTAATTTAAATATAATATCTATATAACCAAAAACCTGACATATTTATTTTAGAACGGGAAATAAAAACTGCTATCCATCGATTAAAAAAAGTACTAGATACACAATCCCATGCAAAAGTTCTCTAAAAACTGTCACCAATTGTGTTTAGGTAATTATTCTAGTTCAAATAAATATACAACAATATAAACTGAACCTTAAATGCAATACTTAAAGTTGTTTTCACAAAAAAAAATATAAAAGCACGGTCAAATGTTCAAATGGGCGCCAATTCGGTGAGGACATTTTTTTGTCGCTGATTGTGTATCTAGTTCTTTTTTGATCGATGCAGCTATCCCATAAAATTCCCACGATGTATATGCAAATGTTAAATGCCTCGATGACGTGGTAGCTAGCATGTACGGCTATAAGATCCGGTAGTCTTGGGTTCGAGTCTAGCGTCGGACCAAAATTAGTTACTGAGTCTTTCTGTTCTCGGTGACAGCTTGGAGTTAGGAAATATTACGCTTATGAGTAAAAACTAGATATTAAAAACAATAATTTATGTAATTTGATAATAAAATGTATTATAACAAACTAACTCACTTATTATCTATCTGCAAGCCTTCCACTTTGGTTTCAATCTCGACAGTATCGGTGCCACCATTTTGATAGTTGACTACTGCCGTGTCCCGATCCTTCTCGGCTTTACGTCCCGATAGAAGGTTTTTGAACGTCGTTATTCTCTAATGAAAAAGAATTATTTTATTATTTACAACAGTGTAGTAGAAACATAATACATACATATATAATATATAATTTAGTTTTATTATAATTATAATAACTTTATTCATAAATAATGAAATTGAAATTATTAAAGAAATTATTGAATTATTTGAAGGAACATGTTATTTACTTTACATATATGTAGTTGTTTTTCTATATAAAAACACTAATAGAACTATATGTATGGCTGCAGGTCCTGGATTCGAGTCCTAAATCGAGCCGAGTATGGTTGTTGAGTTTTTCTATTAAAGATATCAATACGGGATTGAAAAGATAACACGTAACACCACACGATTATATCTATCCATTAATGACATGTTCAATGTGTGTCATTAATTCAATTCAATTGTTTTGTTAATGACTTTAAAGCGTGCCAGTAAAGAACATATTACTTCGCCAATATCACGTAGAATTAATTCATTTTTTTTTGAAATAGCTTCAAAAACATCCAAGTCAATTTGACATACAAATGAATGGAAACCCCAATTTGACATTTAAATTTATAAAAAAAATATATTACAAAACACGCAAGCCACTAAATCAATTAGTCATCTAAGTGAATACCTTAGCCAAATAATCAATATGGTGTGTCAGAGCTCCAGAATGTTCCACGGCAGCCGGCAGTATGTCCGCGAGCGACTCGCGCGGGTGCACGCCGCTCTCGTGCCGGCAGTACATGCCGCGCCAAAACCTTTTAACCATAATGTATTGAAGTCTGCCCGATTTGTTGACATTTATGATTACTGCTCCACTCCCTTGGGTAGTAGCATGATGATATATAGCCTATAGACTTCCTCAATAAACGGGCTATCTAATGCAACAAGAATTTTACAAATCGGATTAGTAGTTCCTGGGATTAGCGCGTTCAAACAAACAAACTAACTGACGCTTTATAATATTAAGTATAGATTATAATTATATTTAAAAGAGCAACTTTTGAGTTTCACGCCGGTTCTTCTCAGCAGAACTGCCTTCCGAGCCGGTGGTAGCATCCTTGGTACATACTAACATTTAATTTAAATTTTAAATGTAAAATTTACGATTCAAAAGTTCTTGTAAAAGTCTATTTGATAAAAAATATATTTTGATTTTGGTGATAAAACCAAAAAAAAAGATTATACATACAATATATTAACTCACCTAATGCTTTGAGCGTTCAGGTCAGGTTTGAGGACATCAGGATGAGACTTTGGGTTGTAGAGCGGGTTCTTGTACTCGTTGAGGTGACTCGCCATATAGCCCCAGAGGGAGAATGTGCGTTCAGATAATCTGAAGCATATGTAACAACTAATAAACATCTCACATAATATAACATCCTCTTAACCGATTTGGGTTACGGCAGCCTATCTCACTAAGAGTAACTAAATAAATAAATATGTTGGGACAGTAACACACAGCACCATCTAGTTCCATGGAAAGCTACGAGGCCTGTGTTATGGATACCAGATAGTTGATACACTACACATATATAACTTTACATACATATTATAAATACAAACGCCCATGTCTGGAGTACAAACATTCGTGCTCATCCCACAAATGTGTGGCCTCAGCGGGAATCGAACCCGCGACTGACACTAACGGCGAGAGACATATTATAGTACAATTGTGTACGCAAAAACAATGTGCACTCTCTATTTCCTCCGATGAGACAACAATTTGACATTCCGTCGTCTTAGTGCTTATTTGTTTGAGATATAAGACTCAGGACAATTAACGTGCTTTACGAGGCACAGAAAACCAGCTACTTTCCAACTTCGGTCTTAAAAACCCAGTAACTACTAGGCCCGTCCCGGGACTCGAACTCACGACTTATCGATCTGCAAAGCGTACATGATAATACTCACATACATATCATTGTCTTAACCCTTATAAAGAATAAAGCTCATAGAACAGACATACAGCTCTAATAAACTAAGCTTCATCCAAATCTGTTAAGCCTTAAACATACCAATTCATTCATTCAAAATCTTTCATGTTTATAATAGACTAGCTCCGCTCAGGTTCGTCTCTAGGTTGATTCCCCCTACAAACTATCATCCCCACTTTCACCCCCTTAAAGGATGATTTCCGGGATAAAATGCCCTTTCCAGGGTCACAAGCTATCTTCTTACCAAATTTCATCTAAATCCGTCCAGTACTTTCGGAGCTTATTCGGTACAAACAAACAAAAAAATTTTCCTCTTTATAATATTAGTATAGATTCTATAGAGATTTCTACTCACCTCAAATCTCGCCTATCTTTCTGACAGTTCCCTATGAAGGTGCCGTACTGGCAGGCGTGCGCGTGGTCGTGGAGGGTCAGCAGGAACCTCTCATTGAACTGGAAAGCCTGCCATTCATATAAAACACATTAGTTTTTAGTGATGTCGTATCGTATTTTGATGACAATGTGTTTGTCGATCTGTTGTAGGATTTTTATTAGTTGAACTCAAACGCAAAAGTTAAATAACTTTTTGTAGTATATTTTTAACTTTAGGATTTGTTATTTAATTAAGAAAAAATTGACCAACATCCAACTTTGAGTGATTATTTTTTGATTTCATTTCATTACATTCTAAAAGTTGTTACTAAATTATTAAAAAAAATTGAACTGCTTCCGACTTTGAGTGGTTATTTTTTAAAACAAAATGTACACCAATTATGAAATGAGGTATTTGTGTCATACATTTTATTGCTTAATTTCAAACTTTAAGCGATGCACGCCAATAAAGCAAATTAAATGCCACTTTTCTACCTATTTCAATTAACGTGATTTAATTTAATTTTTAAATTCAAATGATTTATTTTAATGCAACGTAGCTTCCTGTTACCGAAAGAGTTTTCATACAGTAGTTTCAGAGGTAAGGTTTGTAAGCTCGTATGTATGTCCCCTACATACACGTGGTGTGTACCTCGGGCGCCTGGCGCAGCAGCTGCCAGGTGCAGTCCAGCAGCTGCGTGAAGACGGGCGAGCGCTCGCGCGCGTCGCCCGCCACGTGCCCGCACCGCGCCGTGAACTTGTGCCCGAACGACAGCCAGTTCTTCTCTATCAGAGCCTGGGGCGGAGGGGATTCTTCATTTACTTATTATTATAGTACAACCAAATCTGAAGGTGACGAGTGAATTAAGTTTAAGACAGCCGGAGTACTAAAAAAAACAATCTTTACTTAATACTTTTAATTAAATTACTTGAAATAGAAAAAATAGATCTATTGTTTCATAGTATATTTAATACTATGAAACAATAGTGATCGATGTTAAAGTCACATATTGAATACCAATTTTTCATTATATTCGGAATATATAAGATAATTAAATGCCGATACAGGGTTTTATTTGGGGAGGGAGCACACGCGTAGCGGTGAGTCGTGATGGTGCGCGACGTCAGTGGTTTTCCGCTAAGCAACTCATGTGACATACATACATACATAAGATGCTGAGATGCCGATACAGAATCTTAATTTGGCGGCACACGTATAGTGGCGATCTGTGACCGTGCGCGACGTTACCGATTCTCTTCTAAGCAACGTATGTAACAAGCACAAATTACTCAATAATATATACAAAAATAGATTCACGTACGCCTGCGCTCTGCGATATTCGTGACTAATAATAGTGCGAGAGAGACAGAGACAGACAGACAGTGTGAGAGCGAGCGAGAGAGCGGTACCTGGAAGCCGTTGACGGTGCGGTAGTGCGGCTCGAGGCAGAGCGCGGCGAGCGAGCAGGCCTGCGCCGTGCGGTCCCAGCCGTCGCTGCAGTGCACGCACACGCTGGCGCCCGCCTCGATGGCGCGCGCGATCCACCACGACGTGTCCAGGATAGATCTGGTGGAGAGTGTTCATTTATTATTATACTAGCGACTCGCTCTCTAAGTACTCTTTATAATATTTTAGCACAACAACATTGCAGGAAGAAAATCCTACTATTTATCCAATACACTCTCAGACATACTCAGTCTCAGTTTCTTTTAGTTTTTTTTTTAATAATACAAAGATCTTAAGCTTCGTTTAATACTAGCGACTAACCCTCGCTTCACGCGGGTTGGCCTCTAAATAAACAAAAACTAATCTATCCCACGGGAACCGTACATTTTTCCGAGGTAAAAAATAGCCTATATGTTATTCTGATGTATGGGCTATATTATTGTAAAGTTTCATTAAAATCCATTCAGTAGTTTTTGCGTGAAAGAGTAACAAATATCCATACATCCTCACAAACTTTCGCATTTATAATATTAATATATATATTAAGTATATTTTTGAATATGCATAAACAATTTCTATATTAAAACATATTCACTTAAAATAATCTTACTTGATATGTTTGAGCCAACCCGAAGAATCCAAGCCGTTTAAAAACGATGACATCGTAGGTGTATTCTGCTCGCACGCTATAACAAAAATTAACGAAAATGTTTTTACAACAAATAAAAATAAATTAATCGAGTAAAATGCCTGATAATGTTTTAATTTGAGTTTTGACGACACGTTTGACTCAGTTTGTAGTGACCCTACTTGCTGTGCCAGCGGTCGCGGGTTCAAGTCCCGCTGGCGGCGTTCATTTGTGTGATGAGCACGAATGTTTGTAAACCAGTCATGTAGTAAAAAGCTATGATTTTGGCATTACAAACAGACGCCTCCATTTTATTTATCTGTAAAGTCAAAATGTCAGTATAGTAGTGGATAAAATATGTACATATTTTCGGTTTTATTAAAGTAAAAACTAAATTGCGTATTTAACATCAATAGAAATGTCATTTAAAAATCAAAAATCCCGTATAGAAAACTATTTCAGTAAATTGGTCGTTTGGACAAATGAGCACTGAGAAGATCACTTACTTTCAACCAATTTCTGAAGACTCTTCCTCATCACGTGTATATTGCCAATGCCCATGAACTGAAACTTGATGTTTTCGTAGAACGCTTCATTCTCATACCCCTTGCCGGCCGCTCGGTTCACCATTGCGTTTATCTAGAAATTTCCATGAAAATCGCTTAGTATCGTATTAATTATTGACGACACGTTTGGCTCAGTTTGTAGTGACCCTACTTGTTGTGCCAGCAGTCGCGAGTTCGAGTCCCGCTGGGGGGTATTCATTTGTGTCATAGCGCGAATGTTTGTACTCCAATCATGGGTGTGTATATTTATAATATGTATGTATTAAAAAGTTATATATATATGCAGTGTATCAACTATCTAATATCGATAACACAAGCCTCGTAGCTTACCATGGAACTAGATTGTGCTGTGTGTTAATGTCCCAACATATTTATTTATTTATCATTGATTGCAGATATGTATTTGTGACATGATATGCTTTCAGATTTTAAACACGTACATACATTACATATATATAGTATAAAGTCATAAAGACTCGCTTAGATTATGAAGTGAAAATTTCCTTTTTTCAAAATTCTGTCTGTAAATATATAATTTTCAATAGAAATAATGTTTTTTTACTCGTAATATATTTATTGTAAAGCATGTAATATAAAATATTTTTATAAATTAATCAACATGTATAATTTTTAACTTCATTGCAATAAATAAATATGTTGGGACTAATGTGTTAATACACACAGCACCATCTAGTTCCATGGTAAGCTAGGAGGCTTGTGTTATGGATACCAGATAGTTGATACACTGCACATAATATATAACTTTTAATACATACATATTATAAATACAAACACCCATGCCTGGAATACAAACATTCGTACTCATCACACAAATGAATGCCCCCAGCGGGACTCGAACCCGCGACCACTGGCACAGCACGTAGAGTCACTACAAACTGAGTCGTCGTCAAATGAAGTAAAATAACAATAAAATATTAGGATTTAACTAAAGTATGTCTAAAGTAGTGGTTTTAGATGTGAAGAAAATCTACAGCAACTCACTCTAGGCCGCGTGTCCACCACATACATATATCCACAGTTCGGATTCGCTCGTCGGATCAAATCCAACATTTGTTCATCTTCCATACATCTGTAATAAATATGATAACCAAATTATAAATTACTGAATAAAATTTAATATTATAACTAATTAGTAAAAACTTCTTATTTCATCAATGGACAAGTTTTATGATGTTGGTGATATATTTAACCCAATGGAATAATTGTAATATAGTTCAAAATTAATAAATGGTTGAAAAATATCAATAAATGACAGAAATTAATTTAAATGTCGGTCGTTCAGGTCGTGTGACGTCACGAAGTTACGAAAAAACAATTTCAAAAATATTTATTTCATTTAATTGCTAAGATAAAGTATATATTATATATTGGAGGTATTATAGAATACACATATATAACATGCGAATATTATCGCCGTATCCTTATTTTTGTTCTAAATTAAACAAAAAAACACTATAAATTTCCACAAAGTTAAAAGCACTGCACAAAACATCAAAATTCAAGTACGAGTATGTATCTAAAAATAAATCTACCCAATTAAATAGACATACCTAGCAGAAAATCCACTTAAGGGTTGACTACATCTCGCTATGGCAGCTTTATTGTGATGTAAATATGCGAGGACGGGTAAGCGACCCCGGGACCTGAAACTCGCACTGCCGAGTAAAATGGCGGTAGAAGCTCTCGCAGGTACATAGATCTCACTTGGATAAGTATCACATAGCTGAAAACAAAGAATAACTAATAAATTATAGTAATTTAAAGTGATAATTCATGTATGTAGAGATGAAAAAAGGTAATGTAGAGATCATAGCGTTTGGTACTCTGTTCTCTGCCTACCCCACACAGGATATAGCGTGAAGTTGTTTGTGTGCGTACGTGTACATGTGTGTGTGTGAGAAACATACACACTAGAGAGAATATATAACATTATTACCAAGTCTCGACAATTATATTTTTTTTTATTTCATTCTACCAAAAAGTACCTATGTATGTGCATAGACAAAAAAGATAGCTAGTAGCTACGCAATGTCTGACAGTCATGAAATACTTGTCAAAACAAAAAAAAAAGTTTTAAGATTGAACTTTATGTCAAATATCTTTATTATCTATATAAAAGTATAAAATCATAAAAACTTTACCGAAAGAAATTCTTAGAATGATACTGCAAGGGTTATCAAAATTTATTGCGCACTTTAAAAATATTTAAGTGCACATAGCCCAGGCAGCAAAATGGCTACTTTGCTTTATACTATAGTATCTGGGCGACCGAGCTTCGCTAGGCGTTTTATTTGTTTTTTTTTCAGAAAACATATAAAATAAATAATATTATAAGATATAAAAACCTTATCCAAATACTTGATCCAAATCGGTAAAGCCGTTTCCGAAATACACGAAACAATATATGTGATGATGTAGGTATGTATGTACATATATACAAGAATTGCTCATTTAATCTGTACAGATAAATAAAATTGAAGTGTCTGTTTGTAATGTCAAAATAACAGCTTTTTACTAAATCTATATGAAATTATATATGGTACTTATAACAAATATACAATTTTTACATTTTTTATGTCTCTGGCTGTCTGATTGTCTTTATTAATATAAAAGAATTTTTATGTTAGTTTTGTATTTAAGAAAGTTGTTTATTAATCTAATTAAATGTGTAACAAATACTATATTAAAACTTCATAACAGTCATGAAACAAGAATTAAATTATTTATTTTTTTCATATAAAACTTCACTCATCTATATTTAAATAAATATTCATACAAAAAAAAACCATCTCTACCAGCTCCATACATACATACATTAACATAAATGGACCATACAAATAATATTATTCGAAAATGGAACCTTTCTCCGTTATAATTAAAACATTCCAACACATCAATTTGTAACCCACTCATTAAAATTCATTCTTAGATAGATAATAAAATTGTACATAACAAGCAGTAAGCCTCTAGGGGATTTTCCTTCGGTAATAAAGCCAGAAGAACATAAATTTCCATATTTCCAACTTCAAGAACGACTAACTTAACTTCAATAAAATTTTTACTTGATTTTCACTTTCTTAGATTTACACGAATATTTGACATTTGAAATAACAGTAACTTATTTTAACTTTTATCTGTTTTATATTGACTTTTTGTTGCCGACGTTTCGAATGTTTACAGCAAACATATAGATTTTAATCTATACATATAATAAAATTGTAACTAAGCCGAATCTGTACATTAAATATTTTTTGAAAAATCTTATTATCGATACAGAGGCCGAATCTATAGTTTTTAGATTTTTTATCTGTCTGCTACCGCATCACGGGAAAACCACTAGATGGATTTTGATGAAATTTGGTATGAGAGCTGGTTATCCGGGTCGACATATAGGATACTTTTTACTGCGGGAAAATATAATTTATAATAAAACAGTTATTAATTGATTATACTAGCTACACTGACGACGCGAACGCACAAATTATGACACCTTTGTAAATAGGCAGTTAAAAATGAGGAGATTGTTCAGGCCGATAAAAAATATAAAATACAAAAATACAATTAAAAATAGAAAGAAGAAATAAACAAAAGAGGAAATTGGTCGACAGAGAGTTGATGAGGGTAGATGCGATTCGTGATTTTTCACTGAAGCATAAGAAATAAGAAATTCTTCAAAATAAGTGGTTTCTAATAAATTTTAACTCAATCTAGGTACTTAAAATATATAAGTTTTGAAACATGATGCTGGCTGTTTCCTGAGATATCCTACACATTTTTGCAGTAAATTCGGAAAAAATTTTCACTTATGCATAATTATTTCAGGCTTCTAGAACTAAACAATTTAGATTTAATAGTCACAGTGTCAGTTAGTCGGTCAGTCAATGTTAAAGATTTGTTACGTACAATCGACTTATTCGAGCTTCACTCGGGTGTATTTTGTCATATGTTTTATTGCTTTACATATCTATACATATAATAAAATTCTGAGTCGAATCTGTACATTAATATTTTTTTTTGGAAATGTCATTGAAATAGTCATTATTATCGATACAGAGGACGAATCTATAGTTTCTAGATTTTTTTATCTGTCTGTCTGGGAATGCATCACGAGAAAATCACTGGACAGATTTTGAAAAAATTTTGTATGACGATAGCTAGTTATCCGGGTCAACATGTAGGATACTTTTTACTGCGGGAAAGTATCTCATCTCTGAGAAATCTGTACTAAACGTTAAAACGTTAAACCTATGAAACTCTGTAGCTTCCTATTAGCGAAAGAATTTTCAGAATTTTATCAGTAATTTCGAGATTACAAAATTACCTCTTTATATTATTTATTATTATAGATATAGAAAAATGAGTTGTTTTTACCTCATAGTCCTTATTCGCATTGCAAAGGACCCAGTTTTCGTTTGGCACATTCATTCTTTGGTATTCGGTTTGTATATCGAAAAAGTTCCAACCAGCCGACTTTGGTAAGTCATCTGGTGTTGATTTGTAGTGGAAACAGTATAATTCGTCTAAATGAACTGAAAATATATGAAGAAATCACATAAATAATCACTATAACTGTGCTTAAATAAAATTACAAAAAAGACACATTTGGCTCAGTTTGTAGTGACGTGTAGTTGCGAGTTCGATTCTCGCTGGGGGCATTCATTTGTGTGATGAGCACGAATGTTTGTATTCCATTCATGGGTGTTTATTAGTGTCCGACCGAAGCTTCGGCTTCGGCTTCGGCTTCGGCCACCTTCGGCCAAAAAATCCACCTTCGGCCAAAAAATCCACCTTCGGCGAAACATTCGGCTTCGGCCCAAAACCCGGCCGAAGCCGAAGGTTTCGCCGAAGGTCCGAGCGACCGTCGAGATTGAACGAACTGTTACGAAAGTCATGAGGCGGCGGAGAGTCACTGTCAAAATATCACATTGCATGCATCATAACAAGTTCGTACGTGTATTTAAACGAGTGTTTTGTTTTGAATTTGTGTTTATCAATTAAATTGTGATACATTAATAATCTGATTGATTGGTCTAATTGTAATTTGTGAATTACATAATAAAGAAATGATTATTTTTTACCAGTAGGTAAATCACAAAATCACAAACTTTTATTTATCTCTAAACCAACCATCTCTATGATATATCATCAACTTCTATATGAGACAGTCAATATAAACCTTCAATATTGAGGTTATTTGAGGTATTGATACAAAATTAATTTCTGAGTGCTGAGAGAATATAAACCTTCGGCTTCGGCTTCGGCTTCGGTCGAAGGTTGTGGCGATAGCCGATTAATCGGTTTCGGCTTCGGCTTCGGCCAAAAATAGACCTTCGGTCGGACACTAGTGTTTATATTTATAATATGTACGTAATTAAAGCTATATAATATGTGTAGTGTATCAACTATCTGATATCCATAACACAAGCCTCGTAGCTTACCATGGAACCATTTGAAGCTGTGTGTTAATGTCTCAACATATTTATTTAATTTATTTAAAGAATATAGAACACGAAGATAATGAAATTCTGCTTTTAGAATAAGCCTAATACCATTTAAAATACGAAATCCAAAAATATCAACAACAAAATTGTAATATGTTTACACAGAAGCAATATTCTCTGAATAATATTTCTAACTTTTGACTTATATACTTAGTTTAAAACATTTATTTTCTATGCTTAGGTATATGTAATCAAATAGTTGTAATTATATATGAAATAGACTCATAGAACCCCCTTTCCGTTGCTCTCAGTCCTTACACTACTGACTAAAATATATTTTTTAGCATATTAAATAATGATACGATTTAAAATTTTTATTCGATTCATTGTATGTATCGATCGAATATCATAAAATTATTAAAAAAAATTATATCTTAAGTGTAAGTTAATAGTTTTACTTCCTTACCAGGCTGACTCAATCTCAGTAGAGTCTGATGCATCTCGTGGCAGTCTCTCTCGCGCGGTATCACGAAGAATACGGACTGGAATGTTTTTGTGCGCACGAGTAAGGGCGAACCAGTTGTTGTGATTGGCAGCCGGTCTACTGACGATATGTGCATTAGAAGTATCTAATGAATAAAATATACGTATATTAGTTTCAAGAGTAATGACTGCAGTATTAAGGGTTGTTAAGTAATCAGCCCTTGTTAACGTCCCACTGCTGGGCACAGGCCTCCCTTCAATAAGAGGGGGATCAGGTCATAGTCCACCATGCCAACCAAGTGCGGGTTGGCGGACTTCATGTCTTTCGAAAACATGCTAGGTTCTCACAGACTTCAATAGTTTAGTCTTAATAATATACCAAAAATATAATTATTAAATTCTTATTTTATGGAGAATACAATACTTAAAGTAGTTAGTTATATACTTAACAAGTTATTTGTAACAATGAATGCTTGACAATCATATTTATATGAACAAGGCGATATTAATATTTGTTAATCCGATTAGTGCAAAAGTAACAAACTAGTAACTATAATAGACATGGCAGTATGCGACAATTCTACATAATATATTAATTACTCGTTTCGGCATATATATCACAATTAGCAGAACCTGCGGCTTCACTCACGCTAAAACTATCGAAAAACGTGGTTTCATACAACCTTTTATCCCCTATAGAATGAATTTCGAAAAATGATTAAATAAGTATTTATTTAATTAATGCCAAGTTTCAAGTAATTTTGATCATAAATATTTTTTTGGATTATATTATAACGTGTTTTCACGTGAAAAGAGATAATCTCCCGCGGTAAAAAGTAACCTATGTCACTTTCCAGCCCTCCAACTATCTTCACACAAAAAATCACGTCAATCCGTCTCTCCGTTTGGACACGAAAAAAGGACAAACAAACACACTTTCACAACAAACACAATTTTCTTTGCCGAAATTCATTCTATAAGAGGGTAAAAGAGGGGATGAAAGTTTAAATGAATTTACCTTTATAGATATTTTTTGTAGTTTTAGCGCGAGCGAAGCCGCGGGTTCTGCTAGTTACTTATAAATTTTCAATAATGATAGTGGTCGAATTTCGAGCACTTGGCGAACACTCGTTAAATTAAACATTAAAGTAAATAATTCACGTATAATAAAAACACTTGGAGATGTCCAACAAATTATATATTAATATTATGCAAAGATTCTAATAGAATTATAATTTTATACTATTTGAGATTACTTCAAAAGATCCTCATAATATTCTGGCTTAAATGTTGTCTTTACTATCTAAGTTCTAATTGAATAAAACAAGAGATAGCTTGTCACGTACGTCTTGCTTGTCAGGATCACGTCGCGTCGTAACATAGCTACTATCTTTCGCGTATATAGTATAATATACTCTATATAGATTTTCTTGTAATTAGATAAACAAAAAGAAGTTTTTACATAAGGAAAAAGGTTCAAATCTTATAAAATATTAAATTCGTTATTTCAACCCAAAGCCATCCATCCAAACCCATCTTTGATCTCTGTTAACTTTCAATACCGAAAATAAAATTTAATACGTCACTTAGGTACCTACTATACTTTATTTTTTATTTAAAAAAGGTATTTTTTATTCTGCTTTTAAGCTGCATTCGACTTCAGCTGATGCGGTGATGAATGATGATGTGCATCATCGCATTAATCATCACATACAGACCTACACGTTCTAGTAACTTAACGTATCTGCATGGAACAACATATTTTTAACTCAGTATTGTAGCAATTTTTGATTTTAAATATATCAGAAATTAAATTCTATTTTCAATTTATCTTAAGACTTAGTTACACGTCCAACTTTATCAATAGACCAGCGACTCACCCTCGCTTCGCTCGGATTCGTCCCTAGCTTGATTCCCAATACGAGTATAAACTTTCATCCCCATTTTCACCCCCTTAAGAGATGATTTCCGGGATAAAAAGTATCCTATGTCCTTCCCAGTATCTCAAACTATCTTCTTACCAAATTTCATCTAAATCGGTTCAGTAGATCCAGAGATTACCACCTACAACGTCACAAACAATTCACAAACTAAGTCTTTATTATATCAGTATAGTATAGTATTATATGATCTGTGGTATAGATATTTCACTCTATCGTTTATTTAATTTGTGAAAAATTATTCCTATCACAGGTTTGTTGTTCCGATTTTTTTTTTAATTCTGAAGACTTATACGTGTTTTAGATCTAATTAAGAGATATTTTCGGTTATACATTTTTAGTTTGGCATCTGGAAAAATAACTTTGTTATTCATGGTCTCTAGAAGAAATACTTTGAAGCTTATTTTGCTGCCAATAAAGTAAATATTTGACGTGTTAAATACAATTTTTAAACTGAATTTTAACTTAGATGCCAAAGTATCGAATGAAGTTCACCTAAGGACTGATACGATGTGTGCCACATCTATGATCTAACCATGTCCACGTCAACAGTAAAAATCCATTACTGATAGATGTGGGTATAAACAAAAGGGCCTAATCAGTCTATATTCTATTTCTATTATATTATTATAAAGAGGTAAAGTTTGTGAGAATGTGAGATTATACGAGATCTCTGGATATACTAAACAGATTAAGATGAGGTAAGATAGTTTGAGACCCTGGGAAGGATATAGGATACTTGTTATCCCGGAAATACCCCTTAAGGGGGTGAAAATGAGGATGAAAGTTTGTATGGGGAATCAATATAGGGACGAACCCGAGCGAAGCGAGAGTGAGTCGCTAGTATGTAATAAAATTCTAACTGAGTCGAATCTGTAAATTAAATATTTTTTGGAAATCTTATTAAAATATACATTATTATCGATACTGAGATATCTTTATAATATTATGTCATTGCTGGTTTATAGAAAATCGTAATAAATATATAAATATGATACTAACCCATGTCTCCTTTCGCATTTCATGATCGACAAATATAAGGTGCGTCGTGGCGAAGTACAGCGTGCCTTTCGAAGGATTTCGGAGATTATACTTATCCAGCATCTGGACGTTTTCCAACTGCAAAAACGGAGAACACTGTTTTAATATTAAAAAATCGTTTTTAAGACTATTTTTTACCATTAATACTTTAGAAATTAACGAAAAATGTACACTGACTTCAAAAACATTAATAAGTAAATTTATATTTTAAATATATATATATATATATATATATATATATATATATATATATATATATATATTATGACGAACATATCACGTAAGATAACAAATAAACATATATACATCAAAATCGAGTAGGTACCTCGTTATTTATAAAAAACGAAAAATCCAATCATAAAATAAAAGCATTGTTGTAGAAAACTATTTAAAATACTGGACCACAACATGATTCAAATGGAATTGTATTGTGTGTTTCGAAATCATTACTTAATATACAAAACGCTACGCTTAATAAACAAAAGTGCTATAACACACTTTTCAACTTTGAGCGGAGTTGAATAAAGGCCTGGGATTAAGATTGAAAGGGTTGCAAACCTTTTTCCTCTCCATACACAAAAACATATATGTATATACAAAATATTTTATTAAAAGACAATTACGTATTCTTTTTCGATTAAACATTTAAGAAAATAAAAAGCTATATAATATATATTTTACATTAACACACAGCACCATCTAGTTCCACGGTAAGCTACGAGGCTTGTGTTATTGATACCAGATAGTTGATACACTGCACATACATCACATACGTACGTTAAATATTTTTTGGAAAATCTTATTGAAATAAACATTATTATCGATACAGAGGCCGAATCTATAGTTTTTAGAATTTTTGTCTGTCTGTCTGTCTGTTACTGCATCACAGAAAAACCACTGTAAGTATTTTGATGAAATTTGGTATAGTGATACCTATCCAGGCTATCCAGGTCAACATATAGGATACTTTTTACTGCGGGAAAATGTCTCATTTCTGAGAAAAAATACAAAAAGTGCATTGTAAGAGTACCTATACTAATATGTAACCTAAGAATTTGGTTTTTGGTCATCTGAACGCGGGTGGAGAAGCGGGCAACGCTAGTACATAATATAAATATAAACACCTACGACTGGAGTACAATTAATTTTCATGCTCATCAAACAAATGCATGCCTCCAGCGGGAATCGAACCCAAGACCGCTACCACAGCAAGTCGGGTCTCTACAAACTGGACCAAACGTGTAGTCATTTCTTATATCATTAGGTTACTCGTAGATCTGTGTTAATTTTACTCACATTTAATAAGCGTTACCAACACGCCTTTGAGGGCTTTATCTTACTTATTATAATTTATACGATGTTTAAAATAATAAGAAGTAATTACTGGGATAATAACTTGGCTTTTATAAAGAAAATAGGAGATTTGTTGAATACTTATTCGGTTGATTTTCCGAAATTCTATATAGATACATATATAGCGTCTCATTTGTCGGTTGTGCCTTGTATATTCATTATTAGGTATATTTGGAAAGATGAAGTACACATTTCTGTCCAGAGTTAACATATAAAAAAATAATATTGCTTATATAAATAATTAATATTTAAAAAAAAATGCTTTATGGTTATACAAAATATAATAATAGCAACACTAAATAACATTAGTACATTAAAAAAACCTAAGTATATATAAGTATATATAATCTAAGTGTCTCCAGTGACCATGATTGTTGTAAAGCATTCGAGAAGTCGGGACCCAAAATCAAAATAAATCCGCGAAATAATCCGAACAGATAGTTTTATTTAAAATGTCAAATATTCGCGTAAATCTAAGAAAGTATACCATAGTTGTTGAGAGTTTTATCTGTTTGTCTATATGTCTGTTTATCTGTTTGCTTTTTCCGCAGAAGCACTAAGTCTATAGGTCGATATTACAATTATAAAAATTTTCGCATTCATAATAATAGTGTGATCATTTAACCATTAATATTTTTTTTCGTGAAAGTCGACATCACAATCTTTTGTTTATTCTAATTTCTCTTTACAAAACGAGGGTCTATTACAGAGATACCGCGGGCCATGTCTCCATAGCGATCTTGCCGATGTTATATCAGAATTTAATGAGATGAGATTTGATACCGGCCTTGAGATTACATGTAACGTGTAAGAGCATGTGAATATTCTTACGAAAACATTATCTTTAGAGATAATTTATACATGAAAATAGATAGATAAATATCTTTTATTATACCCAAAACGATAGGGTTGGGAAATTTTTTTACGCGTTTTCCTTTATTGATAGACACAGCATACATTCGACTCACGTATTACGCTCCTGATAATAAAATACTTCGGATAAAAATTATGTCCTGTTGACCGGTTTCGGCCATGACGACCAATGTTCTGATACTAGCCATCTCCGTAGGAGATATTATACATAGCGCACAAGTGTTCGGGCAGACACAAGCGCACATGGGGCGAACGGTAAGGGATTAGCCCAGCAACCCCCCCCCCCCCCCCCCCCCCCCTCAACGTGCGTTCATCTTGTCGTGGTGGTGGGGCTCAGTAATGCCCGGCAATACAGCCGGGCGCGAAGCCAAGAAACGCACAGGGAGGTGGCCCTCTTCGGTGGGTGGTGTACCATGCGGGTTGCTTCTGGTACATCTCTGATAGCAGAGTGGACTGTGGAGCAACCCCATGGTTGTTGTGGTCTGCTTCGGCAGACCTGCCGTCGGGGCGTCGTAATTGAATGCGTAAGCGATCCTGCGACGCCCCATTAAGACGGGGGAAGGCTTTGTTGGGTTTTAGTGGGTAGTACTGGCTTTGCCGATGAGTCCCACAGTTCCGAGGCACAGAAGTATAAAACCGCTAACTTTCCAACAGGCTGTTACCGAGATATGTATGGTGATTTCGCTTACACGTATAACTTAACAGACGCAACCCCTTCGCGGTACGCCATAATGTTAGTAAAATGTTACCATAGGATACTCTCTGTGTTATAATGTAATAAAAAAAACATATTTCCTTCGTTTACCCCTCAACATCTTTTATGGGATTGTTAAGAAAGACGCATGACTACGCTTTTTACTCTTTACTACTTTGTTTAGATGCGAAATAAGTAGTAATTTCCAAAATCGTACTGTCGCTTATGCGACGCCATCTTTCAGGTTTGACTAACAATAAGTTACGAGTTTGTGTTGTGCTTACTAGTTTATTTTTTTTTTAAATTTCATTAATAAGAGATAATTGACAATGATAATATGGTTTACTAGTACGTAGTGGTCATTGTTTTTAGAAAACATTTCATGTACAGAATTCGCTTTATTTCTATTTTATATTATACGAGTATGTATATAAGTATGTGTATATATGTGAATGTGTGTCTGTACGCTTATTACTCCTTCACACTGAAACGATTAGACATACTTGGATAAAATTTAGCATATTATAGTTAGACTACATACGTCGTGGAATAACACATACATAGTTTGCCTGTATGTATATCTTTACGAATACTATAATTGCGAACATTTGTGAGGATGTACGTATATATGTTTGTTACTCTTTCACGCAAAATCTACTGAATGGATTTTAATGAAACTTTACAATAACATAGCTCATACATCAGTTTTTGTTTGTTGTAAATACAAAAGACACTTAAGGACGTACTCAAGACTTTTGTACTTTTTTTAGCAAATAGCAATGTCTTGTGCTTTCGACAGTGTGAAGAAAAAATAAAATCCAACGGCATTTCTAAATCACGGTGCCTTATCATAACTCTAAAAGGCACTTTTTCTTCGTCGCCGCATAAATCTCTTTTTTTACGTTTATTTTTTCTTAGATTAAACTTTTAGGGAATAAATATTGTTTTAAACAAATTATAGACATTCAGAATGTAGACTTTGTTACAAAGTCGAGGAAACTATACGACTATTAGGTAAGGTATGAACAAGCACGTACATACATATACCTACATTATTAACTTAGATTTTGTGTAAGATGAATTATATTATATAGTAAATCTATACTAATATATAATATTATAAAGAGGCACAGTTTGTTCATTTGTAGATGTTCGTTCGCTCGTTCGCTTGTTCGCTCGTTTGTTTCAACGCGCCAATCTCAGGAACTACTAATACGATTTGAAAAATTGTTTTTGCATTAAATAGCCCATTTATTAAGGAATGAATAGGTTATATTACATATAACATCATGCTACTTCCCAAGGGAGCGGAGCATTGATATAATGTATAGTCTATCTATTCCATACTGAGTGCTCAAACGAACCAAGGGACGAACGCGAGCGAAGCGAGGGTGAGTCGCTAGTGAGTTATAAAATTGATAGAAGGTACCCATAATCATATTATAAATATAAAAATAACTCGGCCTATTTGTTTGTTTACTTAGAAATTTGATATAAGGTGTCTCAAGGATAATTCTAGATAGTACGGATTTGTATGGAAAATCTAAATCCTACTGACAAACTTGCGATACTCCTATTAAAAATATGTTTAAAAACGTATATCTAAGCACGGAATAATAAAACAAAACACTCAGTGTACCAAAATAAAAAGGCACAAAATAATAAAATATAATGTGCTCTCGACCGATTTCGGTCACGCCAACTAAACTCATTGAGACTAGCCATCTGCGCAGGAGATATTATAGTGCAGCGTGTAGTAACTTTCCAACTCTGGGCTGTTACTAAGGCTTACTAAACAGAAAGACTCAATAACTAAACTTGGCCCGACCCGGGACTCGAACCCAGGACCTCCGAGTGTGCAGCGGTACATGCTAGTCACTACCGTACCGAGGTTATAATATGGTGTTGTATATATAATAAAATATGGTGTAGTAAAGCTATCAGTGTGACATAAGTCTGAGTAGCACTGCCTAATGCCCACACAGCCTAACGACTCGAAGTCGCTACCCTGGCTTCGATTCCCATGGGGATGTAAATGAATGTATCCATCGTACACATGCTTCAGCATGAATTTAACGAGGATTTTAAGGACAATGTAATACGTACATACATATCACAAACATGCCACTGGGGGAAAATATATGAATGTGAAGTAAATTATATTCTCCCTCGCTACGCTTACATTAGAATCATGTATAATAAGACTCTGTCAAAACGAATGTGATAAGCTTTCTCGTTAAAACGACCTAAAAGCCAGATGCTATTAATCATATGACACATAACAGTAAAGAGCTTTTATATACTTAGAATAGCTGTGTCCCGCGGTTTCACCCGCGTTTAATTTGTTTAATTAGAAACATCTATTTTACAATAATGTATGTCTGCCCGATTTGTTGACATTTATGTTTACTGCTCCTTCCGTGCGCCGATATATAGCCTGTAGCTAACCGGGCTATCTAAACCAAAAAGAATTTTTCAAATCGGATTAGTAGTTCCTGAGATTAGCGCGTTCAAACAAACAAACAAACGAACGAACAAACAAACAAACAAATAAACAAACAAACAAACAAACAAACAAACAAACAAACAAACAAACAAACAAACAAACAAACAAACAAACAAACAAACAAACAAACAAACAAACAAACAACAAACAAACAAACAAACAAACAAACAAACAAACAAACAAACAAACAAACAAACAAACAAACAAACAAACAAACAAACAAACAAACAAACAAACAAACAAACAAACAAACAAACAAACAAACAAACAAACAAACAAACAAACAAACAAACAAACAAACAAATTCTGCCTCTTTATAATATTAGTATAACAATATACCATAGAATACTTTCCAGTGTAACATATAAATCGATATTTGATACTAATATTAAAAATACAAAAATATTTATGATTCAATTTTTTTTCACGCAATATTTGAACAACTGTTTGTCCAATTATTAGTTAAACAACTTTAATATTAGTTAACTTTAGTTAAGGACATTCTGAATATACCAATATAGCTTGTGTATGACCGAAATGAAAGTATTTTAACAGCATTATTTATATCATTGCACAGAATACAATACACTTACAAGGAGTCAATTAATTCAGTAATTCATTCATTTTTTTCATTCATTCATTCATTCAATAATTGTAAGAAGGAATTACATTGAACTACACTAGGAGAAGAATGAAACAATATTGTTTCAACATAAATCTTCGCTTAAGCCATAACTATACTCGCAGGATCCAAGATCCTAAACTAGAAAGCTAAGAATACCGTTGCGGTTACCCGTTAACCCTCGCCAAAGCAATTTTAATATAAATTAACCTCCTTATTCCTTAATATCGCATACTACAAATTATTAATGCTGACGTACAAATATTTGGGGAAGATTAGTGGTAGCTTAGGTATATGTAAATCGCTTGCTTGGAAATCTGGATCTTGCATCGGTGAAATTTTCATGCGCGAATCATTTTTAATATAATGACCACTTATCAATACGGTTAAAAAAACAGCATAAGTAAACCTAATATCTAAGAGTATATAAGAAGTTCTCGAACGACACGTGAACTGTAAAGTCCTCCAAGTATTAGGCCCGCATGGTGCATTACAGCTTAATTCCCTTCCTATATAGGGAAGGTCCGCGTGAGATTTAAAAGAACTGAATCAATAGGTATTATCATCCTATCAAACTATCAAGAAGCAGAGTATCAACAATGGTTGACGTAATTTTGCATTATACTTCGTTGGGCTGGATGGTCATGGGTTTATTTTAGGAAGTACGGGGAAGCTATTTACAAAAACATAAAAGATTAAATTGAAAACGATAACTATGCGAAGCCCAACTTTTAAATGTCATATTTTCGCAGTTAGACATTTGCTATTTTTTCTTATTTTATAACTCTTCGAATTAGTTATTATCAGATATTCCAAAATACTTCAGACAGGAAACACTGATACAAAATAGTCAAAGCATTTTCCGACTTCATTTTTTATCGTTAAATAGAGACTTGACACTGATATCAATTAGGATACGGAAATGGACGTAAGCTCCTGTTATATCAATTAAATAATTAGTTAATTCAAGTCTTTCTAGCAATTGACGCCATTTACGCTCTTTTATATTAACAAAACTTGTAACTAACATTTGAATTAGATTTTAAGCAAAACTATCTATTCATACTATGTATTCAGCCCTTTTTAACGTCCCACTGCTGGGCACGGGCCACTCTTCAGTACGAGGGGAATCAGGCCATGGTCCACCACGCTGGCCAAGTGCGAATTGGCGGACTTCACATGTCTTTTGAAAACTTGCTAGGTTCTCTCAGACATGCAGGTTTCTTCACGATGTTTTCCTTCACCGTAAGGAATAATAATACTATAAGATAGTTTTATTTAATAAACCAAATATCTAAATCTAAGTGCGTAATCTTCGAAATAAATTAACCTAATTTTTTAACTGCCATATGGTGACATAGACTGAAGTGAAGAAGTCTCCAATGGCTACTGTTAAAATCCCCTAATTTGCTTTGTTTCGATACCCATCGTATACATCAAGTAGTGCCAACAACAGATTATTTTATTTTTTAAATCTGTAATAAAGATAATTCTATACATTAAAATAGCGACTTGACCCTTGCTTTGCTCAGGTATGTTCCTATACGTCTAACAGTAGCCTATGTGTTATTCCGAGTCTTTATCTATCTATGTATTATTATCTATCTATGTACGTACTTTTCATTCATATCGCTTCAGCCGTTCCATCGAAAAGTAGTAACAAATACACACATATTTTTGACGACACGTTTGGCTCAGTTTGTGTACCTTCTGTGCCAGCGGTCGCGGATTCGAGTCCCGCTGGGGGCATTTATTTGTGTAATGAGCACTAATCTTTATACTCCAACCATGGGTGTTTATATTTATAATATGTACATACGTATTTAAAGTTATATATGTGTAGTGTATCAACTATCTGGTATCCATAACACAAGTCTCATAGCTTACCATGGAACTAGATGGCGCTATGTGTTAATGGCCCAACATATATTTTTGGTAAAATCTAATAGATTTAAAGTTTTAGATAGTTTGACGAAATTTCAGATATTCACTATAAAAAGTTGATTACTCCTTTGTTATTTTTTCGACGTAGTTTTCTATGATGAGGATACCGATTGTACCTCGTCTGATAGAAATTCATTCAACTGTTATACAACGTTCTCCAAGTAGAGTGCGATAATTGATTTTTTATTATTATTAGTGAAGGAAAAATTCTGAATACATATGAATGTAAAAATATTTTTAAAATGAGTCGAATCTGTACATTGAATATTTTTTGGGAAATAGTCATTATTATCGATACACAGACAGAGTCTATACTTTTTAGAAATTGTGTCTGTCTGTCTGGAAACGCATCACGGGAAACCACTAGACAAAATTTGATAAAATTTGGTATGACGGTAGCTGGTTATCCGGGTCGACATATAGGATACTTTTTACTGCGGGTGTGTAGAATGTATATGTATAATAGTTTTAATTTAATATTATTGCAAGAGATGGCACTGTCATTGTAGGTGTAGTTTTCTGAATCGCGCTGTCTAAAGTTTCTGGTCGTTATATAAGGCAATTGAAAGATGTGTCATTAGAGTTTAAATTGAGTTAAAATATACGAGTGTTATCAACGAGTAGTAATTTCATTTCTAACAGCGGGAAAATATCTCATATCTCAGAAATTTATATTAAACAACACTGGCCGTAAAACAGCTGCTTTTACTCGTCTTACATTTATTTGTTAAAATATTAATTATTCCTAAGTATTTTGGGCTGCGATTTAGTATTGGGGACTCTGCCCCTAGCGGAGTGGGTGGTAATTTCTGGATAAGGGACGTGATAGGAAGTCGAAATGTTAAATAAAAATTGTCCGCGAACATATGAGTAAAAATTTATTGAGACTTAAAGTTACAACATTTTCCATACATTATTTTGACATTACTACCATTTAGACACTTGGAGTCAAAACGTCACTTTCAATTGTCAAAATAATCTCCAGATGATTGTCTTTATTTGTACTTTGCGTGAAATTTCGAATTTTCTAGTTTTCTAGTCATTTATGGCACTCGCCGGCCGCTACCGCGGCACGCTCGCTTCGCTCGCTCGGCTCGTGCGTTGTGGCAACTGTTCTAACCTAACCTAACCAAGATATGAGGAATAATAAATAAATAATCTTAAATGTTCTAACCTAACCTAACCCAGATATGAGGAATAATAAATAAATAATCTTAAAATGTTCTAACCTAACCTAACCCAGATATGAGGAATAATAAATAAATAATCTTAAATGTTCTAACCTAACCTAATCAGATAAAAAATCATAAATGTATTTATGAAATGAAAATAATATTTTTCTTTTTATTATTTATTTATTAATATTAATATTTTACCAACAGAAAAAGCAAAAATAATCAAATATAATCTGTTGTCATTTAAGCGGTAATATAAAACAAAGTGTCAGTTTTGCTTTTGTCAAAATGTAAGATCGTTTTGTTTGTGTTGTGAAATTATTAAAATATTAAATACAATAAAGCATTAATTGTTGTGAAAATGTGTAATGTACATAAAAAAGGATGCGTACTATTCGTTAAAGGTATGTTTATCTGTTGTAATCACTTATTTAGGTAAAGAAATGTATGGAAATGTGTTAGATATGTTATAACTTGTAAGTCTCAATAACCTTTTACTCGTACGTTTCCTCCAAATATTTTTAATATATTTTGACTCTCTCTGTCACCTCCCCTATCTAAAAATACCACCCACTCCGAATGGTGGTAAAGAAATATATGAAAATGTATGGAAATGTTGTAACTTTAAGTCTCAATAACTTTTTACTCATACGTTCGCGGACAATTTTTTATTTAACATTTCGACTCCCTATCACCGTCCCTTATCCAGAAATACCACCCACTCCGCTAGGGGCAAAGTCCCCAATCCTGAAATTGTGCCGTATTTTGTGCCATATTCCTATTAAATCACTAAAATAAGTAGTGATAAGTGTTAGTTATTAATATGTAGTGATATTAGTGCGTAAAATAGTTTTTTATTTATGAAATAAGTTAAGTGTCAGTTACAGCTGAAAAATCTGAATTTAGTTGTTATTTTAAACAAAATAGTGTGTTTCCAATAGTTATTATATTAAATATTGCTTTATAATACTTTAATTTACTTGTACTAGTAATTGCAATTTATCAACATTAACCTCTCTTTTGTTTTGCCCCACGAATCCTTTTATTTGATTTATAATGACAACCCGTAGAGCATTTGCCCAGCAGGAGGAGTCTAAACTCCAATTGGCTTTACAGGAACTAAAAGTAAGTAAGGATTTGTTGGCGCAACTGCATAGTGAAAGAGAGGAAAATGAAAAAGAATTATTGACAATATTAAAAAGTAATGACAAGTTTAAAGCTTCATTGACACGGTTACATATAGATTATAGTGATCTTTCAGAGGAGAGAGACAGATTAAAATCAATAGTAGTTAGTTTTGATGAGTGTGGCGGTGGAGTATGAACAGGCACTGAAGCGGATCACCACACTGGAGTGCGAGCTGCGAGATGCACAAAAATATATCTCTGAGCTGGAAGAGAGTGCCCATCAAGCAACAGCACTGCACACTCATAGCTTGTTCGAAGAGTTAGTTGAGAACGCTCCAGAGTTGGTTGATGTTACAATTGAAAACCCGGTAACTATAGATCTACAAATGATACCTTACCAGCACAACGGTTAGACAATTGTAGCAACAATAAACTAAAAAAGTACATAAAAGTAAATAAATTAATAAAGAAAACAAAAAAGATATTAAGTAAAAACAAATGTATTTCCAAAATATATAAAAATAACAGTTCACTATTGTCAAAATTTAATGTTTGTAAATTAGAATTGGAAAATATAAGCCAGAGATATGAGTCTGACACACAATTATTAGAATTACACATAGCCCAGTTGCAAACTTCCTTAAGAAGTATTACTGCAAAGTATGAAAGTAGTGAGAAAATGTTAAATGAGTACCAACTGGAGATGGATGAACTACTAAAGTTATCTAAGTATAACTCTGAAAGATTTGACTCACTCACAAACAATTGTATATGTGAATGTAAACAACTGAGTTCTCCACCCCCGGTCAATACTCCCCCATTTCAGGGAATATTGTGTGACAGGACTGATCTCTCTACTGTTGATAGTTCCCTCCAACATGGAAACACATATATGTACAGTGATGAAATTGGAAGGAATATGGGCACCTATTTATACTCACAATTTGATACAAAAGTATCAAACAGCTGTTTACCAAATTGCTGTCTTTCTGAAATGATTTCACAAATTCATAAAGACAGCAAAAATTTCAATATACAAAGTAATTTAATAATTTTCATAGGAAATAGGGGTAATGTAAACAAAATAGAATTGTTAAAATGTTTAGAATATTTGAATAGCTAAAAGTTAATAAAATTGTAATGTTTACTTTACCTTACTGTAACAGGTTGCCACAACATGAAAATAATCTTAGATATAAGTATAATATGACATTGTACAATTCATGTACTTACAATTCGAAATTCAATGTTATTGATTTTAACAAATCATATGCTAATAAATATTATTATAAGTGGACTGATAGTAGGTATTCCTTACCATCTTTTATAAAACAACAGATGCTATGTCGCTATCTTATTATTTTAAAACTTTAGCTAAGAATTTGGCTATACAAGAAGCTCCTATTGAGCTATGCAGTAGTAATAGTAATATTTTGAATGTACCACAGAGCACTTTAAACTACAAAAAAAAGACAATAGAGATCTCCTCTAGCCCAATATTAACAGATAATAATATTTATTTAAAAAACAAAAAAGTATGTAATAGTATTCAATATATCAATCTGGTGCATCAGAATATTCAATGTTTGAGATTATTTTAGAAGTAGAATTAATTTTTAAATAGTTTTGATATTAATATATTCTGTGTTACTGAACATTGGTTGAAAGTTCATGAAATCATGTTTTAATTTCAGTAACCACCAGGTTGGTAGTA
>OX638259.1:2015173-2231739 GCA_951806755.1 Brenthis hecate
GAAGGAATTACATTGAACTTACAGCTAGGGAGAAGAATGAAACAATATTGTTTCAACATAAATCTTCGCTTAAGCCAATAACTATACTCGCAGGATCCAAGATCCTAAACTAGAAAAGCTAAGAATACCCGTTGCGGTTACCCGTTAAAACCCTCGCCAAAGCCAATTTTGAAATATAAATTAACCTCCTTATTCCTTAATATCGCATACTACAAATTATTAATGCTGACGTACAAATATTTGGGGAAGATTAGTGGTAGCTTAGGTATATGTAAATCGCTTGCTTGGAAATCTGTATCTTGCATCGGTGAAACTTTCATGCGCGAATCATTTTTAATATAATGACCACTTATCATACACGGTCATATCATATACTTATACGGTTAAAAAGCAGCATAATTAAACCTGATATCTAAGAGTATATAAGAAGTTCTCGAAAGACACGTGAACTGTGAAGTCTTCCAAGTATTAGGCCCGCATGGTGCACTACAGCTTAATTCCCTTCCTATATATGGAAGGTCCGCGTGAGATTTAAAAGAACTGAATCAATAGGTATTATCATCCTATCAAACTGTCAAGAAGCAGAGTATCAACAATGGTTGACGTAATTTTGCATTATACTTCGTTGGGCTGGATGGTCATGGGTTTATTTTAGGAAGTACGGGGAAGCTATTTACAAAAACATAAAAGATTAAATTGAAAACGATAACTATGCGAAGCCCAACTTTTAAATGTCATATTTTCGCAGTTAGACATTTGCTATTTTTTCTTATTTTATAACTCTTCGAATTAGTTATTATCAGATATTCCAAAATACTTCAGACAGGAAACACTGATACAAAATAGTCAAAGCATTTTCTGACTTCATTTTTTATCGTTAAATAGAGACTTGACACTGATATCAATTAGGATACGGAAATGGACGTAAGCTCCTGTTATATCAATTAAATAATTAGTTAATTCAAGTCTTTCTAGCAATTGACGCCATTTACGCTCTTTTATATTAACAAAACTTGTAACTAACATTTGAATTAGATTTTAAGCAAAACTATCTATTCATACTATGTATTCAGCCCTTTTTAACGTCCCACTGCTGGGCACGGGCCACTCTTCAGTACGAGGGGAATCAGGCCATGGTCCACCACGCTGGCCAAGTGCGAATTGGCGGACTTCACATGTCTTTTGAAAACTTGCTAGGTTCTCTCAGACATGCAGGTTTCTTCACGATGTTTTCCTTCACCGTAAGGAATAATAAATACTATAAGATAGTTTTATTTAATAAACCAAATATCTAAATCTAAGTGCGTAATCTTCGAAATAAATTAACCTAATTTTTTAACTGCCATATGGTGACATAGACTGATGTGAAGAAGTCTCCAATGGCTACTGTTAAAATCCCCTAATTTGCTTTGTTTCGATACCCATCGTATACATCAAGTAGTGCCAACAACAGATTATTTTATTTTTTAAATCTGTAATAAAGATAATTCTATACATTAAAATAGCGACTTGACCCTTGCTTTGCTCAGGTATGTTCCTATACGTCTAACAGTAGCCTATGTGTTATTCCGAGTCTTTATCTATCTATGTATTATTATCTATCTATGTACGTACTTTTCATTCATATCGCTTCAGCCGTTCCATCGAAAAGTAGTAACAAATACACACATATTTTTGACGACACGTTTGGCTCAGTTTGTGTACCTTCTGTGCCAGCGGTCGCGGATTCGAGTCCCGCTGGGGGCATTTATTTGTGTAATGAGCACTAATCTTTATACTCCAACCATTGGTGTTTATATTTATAATATGTACATACGTATTTAAAGTTATATATGTGTAGTGTATCAACTATCTGGTATCCATAACACAAGTCTCATAGCTTACCATGGAACTAGATGGCGCTATGTGTTAATGGCCCAACATATATTTTTGGTAAAATCTAATAGATTTAAAGTTTTAGATAGTTTGACGAAATTTCAGATATTCACTATAAAAAGTTGATTACTCCTTTGTTATTTTTTCGACGTAGTTTTCTATGATGAGGATACCGATTGTACCTCGTCTGATAGAAATTCATTCAACTGTTATACAACGTTCTCCAAGTAGAGTGCGATAATTGATTTTTTATTATTATTAGTGAAGGAAAAATTCTGAATACATATGAATGTAAAAATATTTTTAAAATGAGTCGAATCTGTACATTGAATATTTTTTGGGAAATAGTCATTATTATCGATACACAGACAGAGTCTATACTTTTTAGAAATTGTGTCTGTCTGTCTGGAAACGCATCACGGGAAACCACTAGACAAAATTTGATAAAATTTGGTATGACGGTAGCTGGTTATCCGGGTCGACATATAGGATACTTTTTACTGCGGGTGTGTAGAATGTATATGTATAATAGTTTTAATTTAATATTATTGCAAGAGATGGCACTGTCATTGTAGGTGTAGTTTTCTGAATCGCGCTGTCTAAAGTTTCTGGTCGTTATATATAAGGCAATTGAAAGATGTGTCATTAGAGTTTAAATTGAGTTAAAATATACGAGTGTTATCAACGAGTAGTAATTTTATTTCTAACAGCGGGAAAATATCTCATATCTCAGAAATTTATATTAAACAACACTGGCGTAAACAGCTGCTTTTACTCGTCTTACATTTATTTGTTAAAATATTAATTATTCCTAAGTATTTTGGGCTGCGATTTAGTATTGGGGACTCTGCCCCTAGCGGAGTGGGTGGTATTTCTGGATAAGGGACGTGATAGGAAGTCGAAATGTTAAATAAAAATTGTCCGCGAACATATGAGTAAAAATTTATTGAGACTTAAAGTTACAACATTTCCATACATTATTTTGACATTACTACCATTTAGACACTTGGAGTCAAAACGTCACTTTCAATTGTCAAAATAATCTCCAGATGATTGTCTTTATTTGTACTTTGCGTGAAATTCGAATTTTCTAGTTTTCTAGTCATTTATGGCACTCGCCGGCCGCTACCGCGGCACGCTCGCTTCGCTCGCTCGGCTCGTGCGTTGTGGCAACTGTTCTAACCTAACCTAACCAAGATATGAGGAATAATAAATAAATAATCTTAAATGTTCTAACCTAACCTAACCCAGATATGAGGAATAATAAATAAATAATCTTAAATGTTCTAACCTAACCTACCCAGATATGAGGAATAATAAATAAATAATCTTAAATGTTCTAACCTAACCTAATCAGATAAAAAATCCATAAATGTATTTATGAAATGAAAATAATATTTTTCTTTTTATTTATTTATTTATTAATATTAATATTTTACCAACAGAAAAAGCAAAAAATAATCAAATATAATCTGTTGTCATTTAAGCGGTAATATAAAACAAAGTGTCAGTTTTGCTTTTGTCAAAATGTAAGATCGTTTTGTTTGTGTTGTGAAATTATTAAAATATTAAATACAATAAAGCATTAATTGTTGTGAAAATGTGTAATGTACATAAAAAAGGATGCGTACTATTCGTTAAAGGTATGTTTATCTGTTGTAATCACTTATTTAGGTAAAGAAATGTATGGAAATGTGTTAGATATGTTATAACTTGTAAGTCTCAATAACTTTTTACTCGTACGTTTCCTCCAAATATTTTTAATATATTTTGACTCTCTGTCACCTCCCCTATCTAAAAATACCACCCACTCCGAATGGTGGTAAAGAAATATATGAAAATGTATGGAAATGTTGTAACTTTAAGTCTCAATAACTTTTTACTCATACGTTCGCGGACAATTTTTATTTAACATTTCGACTCCCTATCACGTCCCTTATCCAGAAATACCACCCACTCCGCTAGGGGCAAAGTCCCCAATCCTGAATTTGTGCCGTATTTTGTGCCATATTCCTATTAAATCACTAAAATAAGTAGTGATAAGTGTTAGTTATTAATATTTAGTGATATTAGTGCGTAAAATAGTTTTTATTTATGAAATAAGTTAAGTGTCAGTTAAGCTGAAAAATCTGAATTTAGTTGTTATTTTAAACAAAATAGTGTGTTTCCAATAGTTATTATATTAAATATTGCTTTATAATACTTTAATTTACTTGTACTAGTAATTGCAATTTATCAACATTAACCTCTCTTTTGTTTTGCCCCACGAATCCTTTTATTTGATTTATAATGACAACCCGTAGAGCATTTGCCCACCAGGAGGAGTCTAAACTCCAATTGGCTTTACAGGAACTAAAAGTAAGTAAGGATTTGTGTGCGCAACTGCATAGTGAAAGAGAGGAAAATGAAAAAGAATTATTGACAATATTAAAAAGTAATGACAAGTTAAAAGCTTCATTGACACGGTTACATATAGATTATAGTGATCTTTCAGAGGAGAGAGACAGATTAAAATCAATAGTAGTTAGTTTTGATGAGTGTGCGGTGGAGTATGAACAGGCACTGAAGCGGATCACCACACTGGAGTGCGAGCTGCGAGATGCACAAAAATATATCTCTGAGCTGGAAGAGAGTGCCCATCAAGCAACAGCACTGCACACTCATAGCTTGTTCGAAGAGTTAGTTGAGAACGCTCCAGAGTTGGTTGATGTTACAATTGAAAACCCGGTAACTATAGATCTTACAAATGATACCTTACCAGCACAACGGTTAGACAATTGTAGCAACAATAAACTAAAAAAGTACATAAAAGTAAATAAATTAATAAAGAAAACAAAAAAGATATTAAGTAAAAACAAATGTATTTCCAAAATATATAAAAATAACAGTTCACTATTGTCAAAATTTAATGTTTGTAAATTAGAATTGGAAAATATAAGCCAGAGATATGAGTCTGACACACAATTATTAGAATTACACATAGCCAGTTGCAAACTTCCTTAAGAAGTATTACTGCAAAGTATGAAAGTAGTGAGAAAATGTTAAATGAGTACCAACTGGAGATGGATGAACTACTAAAGTTATCTAAGTATAACTCTGAAAGATTTGACTCACTCACAAACAATTGTATATGTGAATGTAAACAACTGAGTTCTCCACCCCCGGTCAATACTCCCCCATTTCAGGGAATATTGTGTGACAGGACTGATCTCTCTACTGTTGATAGTTCCCTCCAACATGGAAACACATATATGTACAGTGATGAAATTGGAAGGAATATGGGCACCTATTTATACTCACAATTTGATACAAAAGTATCAAACAGCTGTTTACCAAATTGCTGTCTTTCTGAAATTATTTCACAAATTCATAAAGACAGCAAAAATTTCAATATACAAAGTAATTTAATAATTTTCATAGGAAATAGGGGTAATGTAAACAAAATAGAATTGTTAAAAATGTTTAGAATATTTGAATAAGCTAAAAGTTAATAAAATTGTAATGTTTACTTTACCTTACTGTAACAGGTTGCCACAACATGAAAATAATCTTAGATATAAGTATAATATGACATTGTACAATTCATGTACTTACAATTCGAAATTCAATGTTATTGATTTTAACAAATCATATGCTAATAAATATTATTATAAGTGGACTGATAGTAGGTATTCCCTACCATCTTTTATAAAACAACAGATAGCTATGTCGCTATCTTATTATTTTAAAACTTTAGCTAAGAATTTGGCTATACAAGAAGCTCCTATTGAGCTATGCAGTAGTAATAGTAATATTTTGAATGTACCACAGAGCACTTTAAACTACAAAAAAAGACAATAGAGATCTCCTCTAGCCCAATATTAACAGATAATAATATTTATTTAAAAAACAAAAAAGTATGTAATAGTATTCAATATATCAATCTGGTGCATCAGAATATTCAATGTTTGAGATTATTAGAAGTAGAATTATTTTTAAATAGTTTTGATATTAATATATTCTGTGTTACTGAACATTGGTTGAAAGTTCATGAAATCATGTTTAATTTCAGTAACCACCAGGTTGGTAGTACGTTTACCAGGGCGAATTCCATACATGGTGGCTCTTTAATAATACTGAACAAATTGTTGAAATATAAGGAACGTAAAGACATAGTGAGCCTCTCTGTTGAGCGTACAATTGAATTAGCATCAGTAGAGTTAGAGCAATTCATTGTAGTATGTGTATACAGACCTCCCTCATCTAACTATGATACTTTTGAAACAGTTATGGATGTAATGTTAAATAAATTGTCAAATTCTAATAAGAAAAAGATTGTGTGTGGAGACTTTAACATAAATATTTTAGAACAAAGTACTTTGAGTATGAAATTACTTAACCTTTTTACATCACACAATCTTTCCAAAATGTTTATGGAGCCAACAAGAATAACTGCCACTAGTGCCACTTGTATAGACAACATTTTTACCAACTTTACACCAATTTCTAAAAACATTATTAGTAAGATAGATTCTGATCATTGTGGTCAATTAATAAAGTTTAATATCGATAAAAATGTTGTCACAAAAAGGAAAATCTCTTTTGTGCCAGTAACTACAAACCGACTCATTCAATTGCAAAATGACCTAAGTTGTTATTTACCATTATTAAGTAATAATTTAAGTGCGAATGAGATGTATAATCAATTCTTTAAATCTTTTAGTAAACTTTACAATTCGGTATTCACTACCAAATCGGTTACAGTTTCTGATACATTGGTATTTAGTGAGTGGGCAACTGCAGAGTTATATAAAAAAAGAGAAAAATTATACGAAATGTACGCAGAAAGGCAGCATAACACTAGTAAACGGTTTAGAGACAAAGTTAAATCATTTTCCAAATTATTTAAAAAGGATTGCGAAATGGCAAAGTCTCATTATCTGAGTAACAAGATAGAAAATAGTGGTAATAAAATTAAAGCTACATGGAAAATAATTAACGAGGAGACTGGAAAGAGTAAAACTCTAAACAATAGCTTTAAATTAAATATAGATAATAAATACATTAGTTCTGACTCTGAGGTAGCCGCCGCGTTTGAAAACCTTTTTTTACCGACATACCAGTTTCCACTACTAGGTCTCTGAACTCTTCACCTGCCACTGCGATCAAATTATTGGAACAAAATGTGGAAGAATGCAATATTAGCTTTAAGTTCGAAAATATAAATGCACAACAAATTATAAATGTATTTAAATTACTGAATGTTAAAAAAACAAAAGATCTTTGGGGAATTTCTGTTAGCATCCTTAAACCACTTATTGATGTTGTTGCATCTGACTTAGCATTAATATTTAATAAGTGTGTGGAATCTGGTGTGTTCCTGACTTAATGAAACTTAGTAAAATTATTCCTTTGTTTAAATCGGGTTGTACCTCTGATGCCACTAATTTTAGGCCTATTTCAATATTACCTACATTTAGTAAAATCTTTGAAAAAATAATGTTAACTCAAATTACGAAACATTTTTATAATAATGAACTATTACATGTAAAGCAATACGGTTTCACTCGCGGTCGTTCAACAGCCGATGCTGGAGTCGCGTTACTTCTAAATATATTTGAGGCCTGGGAGGAGTCACGTGATGCACTTGGCATTTTCTGTGATTTGTCCAAGGCATTTGATTGCGTTCATCATGAAACGTTGGTCAGAAAATTACACCACTACGGAATTAGAGATAAGGCTCTGGATTTACTTAGATCATATTTGAATGAAAGAATCCAGAGGGTAGACGTGAATGGAAAGCGTTCCCCTGGATCAGTTGTTGAAATGGGTGTACCACAAGGTTCAATTTTGGGTCCTTTTTTGTTCCTCATTTATATAAATGACCTACCATACCTCGTAAAGGATGACCACGGGATAGTTTTGTTTGCTGATGATACATCTTTAGTTTTTAAAGTTAACAGACGACAAGCAGTAATTGACGATGTGAACATTGCTTTATCCAAAGTGGTACAATGGTTTAATGTCAACAACCTTTTACTAAACGAGAAAAAAACAAAATGTGTAAAATTCACTTTACCAAATGTTAAAAGTGTAAAAACCAATGTACGACTGAATAATGAGGAACTAGATCTAGCTGATACCACTGTATTTCTAGGCATTACATTAGATGCCAAACTCCAATGGGGCCCTCATATTTCTCAATTATCGAATAAGCTCAGTTCTGCAGCCTACGCGGTTAAGAAAATACGTCAATTAACAAATGTAACGACAGCTAAGTTAGTATACTTTAGCTATTTTCACAGCATTATGTCATATGGTATTTTACTATGGGGTAATGCTGCTGATATTGACACAATTTTTGTGCTGCAGAAAAGGGCTGTTCGAGCTATATATAATTTAGGCCCAAGAGAATCTTTGCGGAATAAGTTTAAAGAAATTAAAATAATGACTGTACACTGCCAATACATCTATCAAAATCTAATATATGTACATAAAAATATTGATAAATTCAAGAAATATAGTGACCTGCATAATGTAAACACTAGAAACAAAAATAAGCTAGTTCAGCCCACCACTAGGCTCCATAAAATTGGTAATTCCTTTATTGGTAATAGTATTCGCTTTTACAATAAACTACCAGATGATACTTTAAAACTGTCAATAAATAAATTTAAAATTTACATTAAAAGACAATTAATAAATAAATCCTATTATAATGTAAAGGATTATTTAAGTGATAAAAAAGCTTGGGAATGAATTGCTCTTTATACTGAAGTAAGGATGTTTGTGAAACAATGATCACAATAAAAAAAAAATGTTACTTGGCTGAGTTTCTTGTGGGTTCTTCTCAGACCAGGGCGCGTTACGAACCCTCGTAGCTTTAGTTTAAGTCTTCTAATTGACGTACACAAGTGATCATTGAATTGATACAATGTGTAAAAAGAAGTAAATAAAATAAATAAATAAAATAAACGTTAAAATTTTAATAAGAATTTACTTGACGTTTAATTAAATATCACAAAAACAAGACTACTAAAGTAAATAATAAAATCTTGTAGAATGTAGAAATATCGATCGTATTATCAATGACTCTTGGCGTTGAAATTCTCATTTCACTCATTGACATTCCTAGCACGACATAATAAGGCTAAAGTCCTTTGAAAAAGGCCGCAATAGGTGATGGCTAAATCTCATGAAAAGAATTGCCCTCAAAAAGAAAATCTGTTTATAAAAATCTGTTTTAGGAATAAATATATCTTTGTAGAATATCTATCATATAAAAAATGGCTTCTTTGGAGTAGGTACGTACTTTCGTTTTTTTTTTTAAATAAAATCTTGAAAAACAATTTTTTTTTTTAGGGTACCTCCTCAACAGGTAAAGTGGGGTTGTTTTTTTTTCGGGGTCTCGTCAGACAGGTTTTCTAAAAGTTTTGTGGGTTTGTTAAAACAATTTTTCGATTAAGAAATCCATTTGTGAAATATTAAGCTTTAAAGTGCTAATTTTTGTTAGAGTAAATAATAAGTGCAGTGTCATCGTCGTCGTCCCCCTGTCAATTAAATGGTTGTTTTTGGAAATGTAAAAAAATTCACGATTGTATAAATAAATATAACAAACTTAAAGGGAAAACTATTACAGCTAAGAAGACTTTACAAGTTTACGAATAATAGTCAACCAACATAAAAAATGTACTTAGAGAAGTAAAAATTTCCTACATATTCCATTGAAAATTACTTTAGTAACGCTGTTACTTGTGTAAAACAAGTAGTAAATAGTAATGCTGAAATATATTTTTTTCTTTTATTTTTATACATTATTATTAAACGATTAACAGAAACAAATCCATTTCACAGGAACCGTACATTTTTCCGGGACAAAATTCCAAACTATAATCTATCTCTGTGCCAAATTTCATCCAGATCCGTTCAGCTGTTCTGGCGTGATTGAGTAACAAACATCCAAACATTCATTTATCATTTACAATATTAGTAAGATTCTTCTTTAATTCTTTCAACATTATTTTAGTCTAGTTTATTTTAGTATCTCTTAAAAGATAATTTATATTTTAATCTATATTTTATCATTATATCAAAATATATACATTTGAATTACTTGAAAACTTTAAAAGAACATCACTGTGGAGTTACATTATATTTGGATAGTATGAACTACGCCAGAATCCAATTAGCTCGAACCTAATTGTCTTAATATTGTTGTAATCTGGTAAATACAAAAGATAATTTTGGAAACTGATATCCAGAACGATAGCTACTTTAATATGTAATATCATATCCTCAATTCTATCTTATAATATTAATAATTAATGAGCAGTTCTTGTTTATACATATATGTATTTATTTCGTGTATCTCGGAAACGGCTTTAACGATTTGGATCAAATTTTGTATTTAGATAAGGTTTTGCTTTTAAGTTTATCCAGGTTATATACATATCTGAAAAAAAAACGCAATTTTTATATTATACCTATCCGAAAATCCTACTATTTATTATAATGTCAGCATGATAGTTCACAAAACTATTAACTTTATTTAAAGCTTTTAGAACCAAGATAAGTTAGATACCAACAGAAAGACAGTAACATAAATTCAATCGAAGAGAAAATATATTTCACTAAATGAATTCTCCATCCCAGGAGTAACATTGCGAGTTGCGAGAGCTTGCTTTGCTCTAAAAGAATTTTAAGGCAAACAAATTGTAAGAACTTGAGCTATTTATAGATATTAATTAAGATGAATGGAGCTTATACATTTTTTATTTCATATTTATCATGAAATTTTAGTAAGTAAATTTATTTTATAAAACTATGTTTGGATTATTTTAATTTGAATAGTTTACATTGTATTTTTAAACGGAAAAGACGTGAGTCGATACGCTATTCACTTCTTGGATGTTTAGGACGGTTTTAAACCTTTGCTTTAGACTTATCTTGACATTAATATACAAATGATCATCTATTTGAATATTGTCATACTTCATACATATTCCATACTAATATATAAATGTAAAGGTAACTCTGTCTAATGTCTATTAAAATCTTTTCACGTTTAAACCGGTGAATAGATTTCGATATATATATTTGACAAGGACAATTTGCAAGCCAGTAAAGTTGGAAAATTAATTTTATATTTCAACTACATTATACTCAACCTCTTTATTACTTCGTTGTAATACTAGTTTCTGTTTAAATCTCCGCCTGCGTGTATTTCTATATTCTACAATAACTAAATATAACATGATTTATGTAAAATTTAGGCTAGGGCTTAGGTTTTCGTAAATGCGTCTATACAGATAAATAAAATTGAAGTGTCTGTTTGTAATGTCAAAATAGCAGCTCTTTACTAAATGTACATAAAATTATTTACGGTACTTATAAAAAAAACACATTTTTTTTTAATTTTTGTTTTGTTCCTGATAATCTCTGAAACGTGTGGACTGATTTTGACAGAACTTTCACTGGAAGATAGCTGATGTTATAGGGAGTAACATAGGCTACTTTTATTTTAGAAAAGAATTAGGGTTCCGCTCAAAAAAAGACGTACCTAGGGACGAAGACGAGCGAAACGAGGGTGAGTCGCTAGTAAATAACTATATTTATTGATTACTAGCGACTCACCCTCGCTTCGCTCGGGTTCGTCCCTAGCTTGATTCCTCATACAAATTTTCATACCCATTTTCACCCCCTTAAGGGATGATTTCTGGGATAAAAAGTATTCTGTGTCCTTCCCAGGGTCTCAAACTATCTTCTTACCAAATTTCATCTAAATCGGGTCAGTAGATCCAGAGATTACCCCGTACAACATCACAAACTCACAAACTTTACCTCTTTATAATATTAATATAGACTAAATCAATAAATTATTTTTATTTAGGAGTTTTAATTACTCGTAAGGACGATGAAGCATCAAAAGCACGAAGAAAATCGGAAACGTAAAATTTATTGCTATTTCATGTCTGTGATAATTATTAAATATTACTTATTATAATTGTATCCCTGGAAAAATAAAGGTAATCTTTGTGTACATAAATAAATAAAGATAATATGTAAATAAACACTATTTATATAAAAAATTAGAAGATAGAAATTATAATGTACCTATTGTCGAATAATATAGACAGGTCGTGATGTATAAACATACTACTTCTTTTTATTAAGTGGTTTCTTCTTGTCTGAAACATTTTCGGAACCATATTTTTGGACATCATCGATACGTTGGGAAGATATCTGCTGATCTGCTAGAGCTAATAATTGCATACGCCTGTGATGTAAAGCGTCTATAGTGCGATGGGCGCACGTCTCTAGAGCATCTGCCGCTTTCACCAACGAAGTACATGTCTTCAGAGCTTCTGCCGCTGCGTAGTTACCTCCTTCACCAAAAAGTTTCACCTGAGATAAAAATCCTACGTTTGAAATGCGGGCCTTTTGTATTTTACGTTCAATCTGTTTTTTGTAGTCCTCTATAGCCGAATCAAGCGACTCTTCAAAAAGTTGTCGGTGTCTCGTCAAACGCTGTGAGTAGCTCATCATTTTTAGCCTTTTAACCTCAGGGTCAACATTTTCTTGCTGTAACAAAATTTCCACACTCAATTGGATATTTTTAATCCAATTACAAAATGGATATAGTTCTGGAGAGTCTAAGCCTAGGAATTCTGACGCTTCTAAAGGTAATTCGTCAATAAGATTATACATGGCATCTAAATGTGAAGTTAATCGCGCTTCGTGCATTAAAAGCTGGGCTAATCGAGCTTCATGAGCTGCTTTTAGGCGCTCTTCTCGAATACTATGCGATGTCAATTTTAAGGAATATCGTACATTCACTTGTAAACCAATTTTTTCTAGAAATGTTTGTGTCTCGCGATTTATTCTTTCAGAGATTTTACGTACACTATCTCCAAAAGACTCCAAGAAATTATTTCTCCAATTGGCAAGCAATTCTTCATATATCCAGGTTCGTGAGGCACCTTCAACTATAGAATTACAAATAGAAGTAATTTCATCTATAGATTCAGTTGATACAAAATTTGTCAAACGTTCAGAAGCAATCAGTGCTTTCGGATATTTATCCAGATAGCAAGAACACTCGGAAATAAATAAAGTAACCAAAATTGACGACAAGTTTATAAACTCTTGAATTTTATTAATCTCAACGTCTCTATGCTGATATAATATTTCTGTGACTTTATCAAGAAGAGAGTTAACGTAGTTAAATTGATAGTTTAATTTTTCTATATCAGATGCGCTACTTATTTGTTCTAAAGCAATATTCATATTGACTTCATTCGCAAGTTCAATTGTATCATGAACTGCTTGTACGTCTTCTAATGTACCTAAAGTTAACTTCTTACCAAGCACGAAACGTGTTTCGTGGTAAACCCAAATGTGACCAGCATCAAAAAGTATACAACATATTTCGTGAAGACGATCTTTTAGAGATATTAAGCTTTTTTGCAAATTATTTAAATTTTTTTGTATATTTATATCTAAATTTGTATTGCTTAAAATCATCAACTTGTTAAAAATATCTGTGACTGGTTGTAAAATTTGAGCAATGACTTCTATATCATTAAAAAATAGCACATCATTTTCTTGCTCGCGTGTACTATTAGTGTTTAAAAAGTTTTTGTACAAATCTTCTAGAAGACGCAAATAATAAGTTAACAATTTCGTAATTACATCTTGATATGAATTTAACAACTGAGATGTACAATCCTTTAATTTTTCTAAATCAAAAGTACCGTCATCTTCGATTTTAGGAATGTTTTTACTGTCAGCTACTGTATTGCGAGTCCAAGGAAAGGCACTTCGATGCCTTAACAATTTTGTCTTGCTAAGACATAATTGATTTAGAGCCGATCTTGCATGAAATTCGTTTTCACTCAGTTGTAAACGTAATTGGGCCTCCAATTCTATATAAGCCCTACAATTGCTAAGTAATTGTTGATTTATTTCGAAAATATTTTCGTCAAAGTCGTGGAGTAAATCTCTAGGCGATTTATGTCCCACGGCTATAAAACGTTGAAAATTAGACTTTATAGCATTCCTTAAACCATCTGCTCGTTGTTTTTCCAAAACAAACGCTTCCAGCTTAAATCTCTCTAAATCCTGTATTCGTTTTGAAGATAATTTATAAATGCATTTTAATACTTCATTCCGACTTTCATTTGGAAGATAATTTTCATATGATTCATAATTATTTGTCACACACTCCAAATCTTTTTGATTTTGTCGAATTTCGGATAACAGAACTTTTGCAATAAACCGTACCTTCTCATCGATATCTTTATTAATTAATTCTGTTTCCTGTTTAAAATCTTTAATGACCGTTTCGTATACTTGTTCATTTTCTTTTAAAAAGTTTCTTAAAGTTTGCCCGCAATGTTTTGGTGCCCATTCGTCCGGCAAAGCAGCTATCGCTGTGAAATCATCAGAATATCCAGGAATTGATACGAGCGGTTCCTTTAGTACACTTCCACAGTTGCATTTAAAGTTATTAGCTTTCAAAATTCTTTGTATCATTATTTAAGATATATTATATTATTTAATTTTACAATTATCTTTAAATAAATTGAAATAAGTTGTCAATGTGACTTACGTCAGTACAATACATGTATATGTAGAGCTCAGTATAAAATAAAAATATATATTAGTTCAAAGAGGAAATATATGGGGCTAATAGGTGCGCCACGAGAGTTAGCGATTCGAATTTACGTTCTTAGTCTTGGGCTTTACACAAATCAAACATCAAATCCACTAAAGTACTCTGTAAATATTAGGTATTTATTTTGCCAAATTTCCAACATGCATTGAATTGACTGCGTCGTTACAAGTTACGATACATACTTCAATCATATTTATTGCTCTGGAAGGAAAAATCAATATCTGAAATGGATATATTTAGCTTCATATTTTAACCGGTCACAGTATGAAAAGAATTGCAACTTAAAGGTTATACTTAACCTTTAATTTGATATATTTTTTTTAAATCGGTACCGTTGAATAATAAAAGTGTGAGTGTCAAATAGACTCGTAGAATTAGACTCCCATATATCTAGTATAGAGTTTTTTAAAGCTATGTTCGTTATTATTGCTACCAAGTACTTTGCCCAATATCAGAAACCACAATTAGCAAACATAAATATGTGGCATAACTTAAGCATGAATAACCTAAAAACAAAATAAGATAAATATTTATACTTTAGTAAATTTCTTTAAAAAATAATCAATCTGTATATATAAAAGGAAACCATGACTGACTCACTGACTGATCAGTCAACGCATAGTTCAAACCTCTAAATGGATTGGGTTGAAATTTGGCACATACATAGATAGTTATTATTTCGTAAGCATCCGCTAAGATCGGATTTTTAAAATTCAACCCCTACAGAGGTAAAACGGGGGTTCAAAATTTGTATGGAGAAATCATATGAGAATGCATCAATTCAAAAATTCGCAGGATTACTCCTTTCAACAAATAAATAATCACGTGTTTCGTGCTTTTTCACAAACAACCCCATCAGGGGGTAGAATCAGGTAAAATCTCTAAAAACCAAACTTGGCCGGAGCGAAGCTAGTAAATAATAATCGCATTTGAAAATAGTGTGGTCATGGATTAAACATTTATTTAAATGACGAACGCTCGTAGTATAATGTCAAATAAAAGTTTTTCATATAAACAACTTAACCGATTTGTTAAGTATTAGGAAAGCAAACGATATACTTATATTGGTTAAGTGGTTTAGACTTATATAAATCATAAATTTCATTAAAATTAAATACGATATCTTTATATTCGAACTAATAACTTTGTTCAGTAACTTCAGGACTTCACAAACTTCAACGACGGACATCAAAGCGAGTATCTTAGTAAGCTTAAACTGAATAGAACTAAATCTAACTTAGTTTAGATGTCCAAAAGATATGCTACCAAGATATGTACACACCTATACATACAAATGTACATACATGCTCAAAGTTACTTTGCTCCAGAAGCTTATTCTGATTTACTCTTGAAGTGTCTATATATTTTACCAAGAAGAACGATAAAATCAAATAACATCCAATAGAAGGCGTAATAAAATTAAAATGTGTATCGGTTTGTTACTAATGTTTATAAAAAAATAAATAACAGAATAACATAGTGTGTAAATAAAATTTTTAAACAATATAGCCTAAATTAGGGCATTGTTTTGTAATAAATAAGACTTTTTAAAAGTATTCTTAAAATTTAAAACTATAACATATACAAAAAGGACGCTTCGATATATATATATATATATATATATATATATATATATATATATATATATATATATATATATATATATATATATGATATCCAAAATACATAATTATATAGATATATTATCCAGCTATATACATATATGTAGATATGTTATCCGGCTATATTTTCTCGACAACATTTATTTATCTACTTTAGAGGGAATAACTACATTTATAATTATAACTACGCCTTTAGTTTTTTAATAACATATTCGATTAAACAATTTATTTTAAAAAATAATTTATTGTTGATTTTTTTAAAACCGCTCGAGCGATTTCTATAAAATTTAAATGGGCCACCTAGGAAGTATATTGTACACCCTTGGAAACAAAAAAAAATATTCCAGATCGGTTCAGGCGTTCTACTTATTATTTTCGACATCGTATTATAGCGTTAATAGTACCTACACATATATAATACGAATAAATAACAATTATATAATAGATAAAATCAAAGAAATCTTTTGAATAGGAATTAGGACTAAAGAGGTTTTGTTTTCAACATTTTCTTTGAACTACGTATATGAGGCTCAGATAAATATATGAATTTTGACATGAAACCCGAAAAAGTAAGAGCATTAAAAATAAATAATAATTTACTTATGATTCTCCAAATAGAAAAAAATGTATTATAGGTAGTTAAAAAGTATTTATAAAATTTAAAAATTAACAAAAAACCTAAATGTTTGTTAAAAACCAACTCCATCTGTGAAATAATATATACGTTTAAAGTTTCATTAAATTTAATTTGCACGCTCACTACCTATTAAATAATAGTACCTATAGTGTGTATATAGCAATCATTTTGTACAGACAATTCATATATTAAAAAAAATATTTAATGAATCATCTTGATACTAAATTATTGCGAGTTACGAGAAGATAATACTTGTTTAAATTAAACCCTGTAATACAGAATAACTGAACATGTTACATATACATTAGAACAAATTAGAATATTACGTTATACGTAAGCAAAATCTCTGCTTCTACGACATGGTTTTCCTCTAAGTGGGTCTTGTTATTCTATTTTGTGCGACTTCAAAGGTATCGTGTACTGTAGCTTTAAGCATTGAAAATAACTACGCAAAACCGTTGAGCCCTCCTCCGTAGGGCATTTAAGGTGAATTTCAAGCATCTTAAGATATATAAAGCTATATAATTAGTTTAAATGGCAGAGTTACCAAAAAACAGACTAATTTGGACATAAATAAAATAGTCTTATAGCCTTTTTTTGAAAGCAAAGGTTTTCCAAAAGAGACTATAATACTATTAATATAAAAACTTAAAAAAAAACGACTTGCAGGCACTAAAATGTAAAAAATAACTAAACGGAGGTTTTCATTTAGAATAGATACCTAATCAGATATTTTCGAGATCGGTGCCAGCCGATGCAAAGCAAATCTAATATATTTCGACACGTAAAACACATATTTACCTATTAGATATTCATATCTTACAATATTGTTGGCTGGCACCGACTATATCACCAAGCACAGGCACAAGGTGCTGCCTCGCCAGTTCCTTTGGCTTGAGCTTGGCTGGACACACTGCCGCTTGTCTTGATCAAACGTCTTTTATGATGTCAGTAAAAGCCAACATAGGAAAAAACAAATAAAAATATTACGCCAATAATATTATTTCTCACACGATTCACATTTTTTATCTCTTTTATTTATATAAGTTTAACAAATTATTATTTTTATCTATTTTTCACTAAAAGGTTTGCTTTCGTGAAGGGAAATTCCTACATTTTATAGGAAAATTTTACCCTTTGAACTTACAAGTGCTTAAATATAGAACGGAAGGGGTGGAAATGTTTTTATAATGTTAGAATTAGAAATATTCGCTTAGTCGACAAATCTCACTGGGCAAGGTGCCCAAGACCATTTAAATTATAGTTTATTCAATACTAGCGACTCACCCTCGCTTCGCTCGGGATCGTTCCAAGCTTGCTTCCCCATACAAATTTCATCTCAATTCTCACCCCCTTAAGGGGTGATTTCCGGTATAAAAACTATTTCACTCGCTCACTTTCATATCTTATTTTATGAGATTTAAAAAAATCTTATTTTAATTACAAAAAAAAAACTTTTAATTTTCTTTTATACAAAAATTGTCCTGACAATAACAAACACAAAAAAGGTATTATCTAATTTGGTGCAGTCGATCGAAAGTATGTTTGTTTATACATTTCGGTAAATCATTTATAAATATAAGAATGGCAGCACTAAATATAGATTACTAATTAATATTTTTAAAATTGTAATAATTATAAAAATAATAGCAAAAATTAAATAAATAATATTCCATATTCAATTATAATTAAAATTATAAAAATGTTTAAAGTTAAAAAATATTGTAATGTAATTGGTGCAACTTTCATTTTGTTAATTGTGGGTAGGCTGTCTGTAACAACTATACATTCAAGACATGTAACACCTCAGTCTCTCCCGTGACCATGGATGCTGTAAAGCATTCGAAACGTCGGGAACCAAAAATCAAAATAAATCCGGGAAATAATCCGAAAAGATAGTTTTATTTATAAATCATTTTTATTTATATGTATAGATGTATGCACTATGCCCAGCTGATTCTGTACTCTCGACTGTATAGCTCAACCTAGAATCGCCAGAAATGATCACACCTATATAGACGGTTTTACACATTCTCCACAACAAAAGTGGGTACATGACTGAGTTAGTGGCGGACTGAGAATTTCGTAACAACAAATTTCAATATTTGACTCCACTTTGAAATCCGACTCGGCACCTCATAAACTAATCATAACTCTATCAACTCACATAACACACCAAAAATTCCGTACATCATTCGAAATGAGTTTAGGTAATAGACGGTTTTCGTAATATTTTTGCTAATATAACATCAAACTTTGATTTTTTTCGAAATTCTATGCCTATGATAATTTCTGAAAGATAAATCAATCGTGTTTTTTAGTTTAGGACTAGTGACATACCCTCGCTTTGCGCGGCACATAACATTGCTACAATTTAATAGGAAGTTCTTTTTAAATAGAATAATTCTGTAATACATTGTTTTTATATAATTTTATTAGTTTACGCGGCGCATGCCGATAAAGCTCTCAATGGGCATAACAATCACCGTCATATTTTAGCGAATTTACACAGAACTCCAATGAATTATACACCTAAAGCTTCCTCATGAATCACTCCATTTATTGGTGAAAACCGTCTGAAAATCCGTTCGGTAGTTTTTGAGTTTATCGCGTTTAGACAGACAGACGCGGCGGGGGACTTCATTTTATAATACCTATGTAGTGATGAATTTTTACTGGTTCATTTAGGTTCAGAGGTCTATTGTCAAACTACATAAAATAAAAAATACGGGTGGCACTCCATAAACATAATTGCGGGATAAAAGAAAATGAAGTCCACATAAGCGTGTAATAGCAGTAGATAGGTTTATAAAATTGAGATATTTTTTTTCTAAGCAACTATATTATATAAATATTGTGTCAGAAGCTTATCTGAACGATTTTTATTTCTAATTATATACTATTACAGTTTAAGTTTCGGCCGAAATTAAAAATGTAGGAACACTTAGTATACAAATTACAATACAAAAACATCATTATTCAATACTTATACATAGAATGTATGTATAGGAAAAACTATACTTGTGTAATGTATACCAGGAAGAGAAACTCACACTTATTCAAGCAATCTATATACGATTATCACACTAAAGTAATTAAATAAACATGGCTCTGCCACCCACGTGAATGAAAAGACTGAACACACATAGCGTCCAAAGCCACAAACCAAACACACACGTTGAATGAAAATTAAATTTTAGAACTACTCAAAGTTAATAATTAATATGTTAAGTAGGGTTCAGATAATGCTGTGTCAGAGACATATTGTTATTTTCATAATCATTAACTTCTGGGAAAACACAGGACCCCTTTTTTATCTTTAATGTTGGGAAAGAGGAAGAAAAAAAGGAAATGAATTTATGTATACCATCTTTATACATACAAGTGGTTATGTGGGACTTACCGACTAGAAAGCCAGTACTACCCATTATAAAAACTTTTTAACAAATAAATAAAAACCGACTTCAAACAAAAGCACTAAAAAGTAAAAAATAACTGATTGGTAGTTTTCATTTACTATACATACCTAATCAAATATTTTCGAAGTCGGTGTGCTTTGCTTTGTATGGGCTGGCACCGATTTCGAAAATATTTGATTAGGTATGTATTTAATATGTAGGCTTTAATTACTTAGCCAAATTACACCGACTTCGAAAATATTTGATTACCTAACCCTCAAGCGTAAGAAAAAATAAAAATAATAATGAGGTGCGGTGTAGGTAGAAATTATAAACATCAATTATTATATAAATATATAATATACAAACATAATACGTACACAGATACATAGATACTTATATACTTACATTCGTATATATGTATGTACTAACCTAACTCTACTTAAAAATCAATATTTCTGTTGCATTGGCTCCCATTGCAAAGGCCACGACCGCAAGGGGTTTTATACTTTATTTGTAAAAATATCTATACATATAATGAAATTATATCTGAGTCGAATCTGTTTATTAAATATTTTTTGTAAAATCTTATTAAAATAGTCATTATTATCGATTAGTGGCGGAATCCCTAGTTTTTAGAATTTTTGTCTATCTGTCTGTCCAGCTGAGAACGCATCACGAGCATGATCATTAGGTACACCATGCTTACGTTTTTCTAAAAACTTTGAATTTTATACTAGAAACAATGAATAGAGTAAAAAAGTTGCATGCACGAAAAATAATTGTGTAAGGAATATAAAATGTTTGCACGTGAAAAAAAAACTTATAACGCTGTCAACAGCTAAAATTTTCATATCTATTTTTATGACATCCTGCATCCTCGTGGCAAAGAATATTTCACATAAAATAGAGGCTTTTGAAGGAAGAGTTTTCCTTATTAACAAACTTGCCGCCAGATTTTATTATAAGAGTACAAAAACCGTCGAAAATAAGAAAGCTAATTTCATACTTCCATTTCATAGTTTACAATGACGTTACTTGCAATATTTTTAACCGACTTCCAAAACGGAGGAGGTTCTCAATTCGTCGGAATCTTTTTTTTTATGTATGTTTACCGATTACTCGAAGACGCCTGAACCGATTTGGAAATATATATTTTTTGTTTACAAAGGGTATACTTCCCAGGTGGTCCCATATAAATTTTATCGAAACCGCTCGTGCGGTTTTTTAAAAAATCAACAATGAATTACTTTCTTAAATAAATTGTCTAATCGAATATGTTAATCCCCATTTTCACTTGATGATGATTTCTGGAATAAAAAATATCCTATGCCCTACCCAGGGTCTCAAACTATCTTCTTACCAAATTTCATCTAAATCAATCCAGTAGTTTTTGATTTTATTCGTTACAAACATACAAAAACTATAGATTCGGCCACTGTATCGATAATAGTGACTATTTCAATAAGCTTTTCCAAAAAATATTTAATGTACAGATTCGACTCAGAATATGTTTAGATGTATAGATATTATTATTATTTATGATATTACTTTATTAAAATATATGTAATGTTTGGTACATACTTTTATTCCTAAGTTGGTATCATAAATAAAATGACATTTAAGCTCTATTTTTACTGAAAGCTACTTCAACTAGAAGTGAAAAACACATTATATGTAGTATATACATATACACGATTACCGCAAGGTAAATAAGCAAGTCATTATAATATATTGAAAAATAACCTTTATTTGTTTATTAATTAGACACAAAATCCTAAGGCTTAAGGCCCATACTATACATCTTTCAACTTGCGGTTGCGTCACCCTGACAATGCAAATGAGAAGCAACCTTTTTAATTAATTCAAGGTATCATATGGCTATAAATTTTCTAGATTTTGAGCTGTTTATGATGTCGTGACTTCGATTCCTGCTCAAGACAAAAATTAAATGTATATGTAGCTCTTAGCCTAAATATATTAGGTATATATTCTGTCAAGGGACTAAAATAATTTATTGAATACATATATTATAAAAAAAATTAAAACCGACTTCCAGGCACTAAAATGTAAAAAATAACTAAACGGGGGTTTTCATTTAGTATAGATAACCTAATCAGATATTTCCGAAGTCGGCGTCAGCCGATGCAAAGGTTTCCTTTAACATATTCTGAGATTTGATTTCCTTTTACATATTCTGAATCGAATCTGTACATTAAATATTTTTTGGAAAATCTTATTGAAATAGTCACTATTATCGATACAATGGCCGAACCTATAGTTTTAAGAATTTTTGTCTGTCTGTATATCTGTCTGTTTGTGACCGCATCACGAGAAAACCACTACACAAATTTTGATGAAATTTGGCACGATGATAGCTGGTTATCAGGGTCAACATATAGGATACTTTTTACTGCAGGAAAATATTTCATTTCTGAGAAATCTATAGGTACTGAACGTTAAAACGTAACTAGAGACGAACCCGAGCTGAGCGAGGGTGAGTCGCTAGTTGTTAAATAAGTCTGTAATTTACACTATTATAATAAAGAGGAAAGATTTGTATTTTTGTATGTTTGTAACGAATAAAATCAAAAACTAGTGGATTGATTTAGATGAAATTTGGTAAGAAGATAGTTTGAGACCCTGGGAAGGGCATAGGATATTTTTATTCCGGAAATAATCATATCAAGTGAAAACGGGGATTAAAGTTTGTATGGGGTAAAAAATTAGACTAAAATAATGCTTTTTTATTTACAACTATCGACTTACCCTCGCTTCGCTCGGGTGCGTCCCTAGGTACGTTTTAATTTTTTTGAGCGGAACCCTAATGTTTTTTTTAAATAAAAGTAGCCTAAGTTACTCAGTATAACATCAGCAACGTACCAGTGAAAGTCCCGTCAAAATCAGTCCAGCCGTTTCCAAGATTAGCCGGAACAAACAGACTGACACAAACAAAATTTTTTAAAAACTATGTTTTTCTTATAAGTACCTACCGTACAAATTCATCATAATATGTATTTAGTAAAAAGCTGTTATATTGACATTAAAAACAGACACTTCAATTTTTACCTATATAGATGTATAGATACTACATATTTGCGTAACTCTAATAAATGTTTTAGAATACGACAAATTTTAGACGCGCGTTTATGCAACGAAAGCTTCAGCGATGCAAACAGCGTATTGAGTAATTTTAGCGCTTCAAAATGAAACTCACGTTCCTCGTTATACAAACAGTCTTCATGCATGTATCTAAAGCTTTATTAATTTAGAAATAGTGATAAGGCCGCGTCACCTTTTAGTTGCCTTTGTAACTTTCATTGTGCGAGAAAAATCCTTTGTGTACAAAAGATCTAACTACGATTTTCAATATAGAATATTTTCCCTATCAATTCCATCGGGGCGGAAGAAATGAGCTGGTACGAGTTTATTACACTAGTTAGAATATAGAGATATTATTAGAAAGTGCCTGGTTGTTATTATATGTATGTATCGTGCGATCGATATGTCAAGATCTATTTCTGCTTCATGCTATTTTCGATCTTATCAGGACGTTAAGCATTGTAAGCCATTGAATATATCGCCATAATTGGACGACCGCCTGGCCTGGAGTACTTTTTCCTAAGTCTGAGGTCGCGGATTCAAGTCCCGCTCGCGACAAATATATTGGCTATTTATTTGTTAGTTATCTATTTATCTCAGTCTAGGTGCATCGTGGAAGCATGACCATGGCTGTTGTAGTCTATGATAACCACGTATACCTATGATAATATGCGTATGTGCATGTCTTAATGTTAAAAAAAATGTATATGGGACATTCCACGCCAAATCGGACGGTGTGACCGGTGGACCGATTTCAAAAAAAAAATATTTTTGACTTTCTTAATATTTTGGTATTTTTAGTACGTACCCCTCAAAAGAGGTTTCCTGTTAAATTTTGAGATTTTTAGATTACTGATTCAAAACCGCTTTTTTTTGTTTTTTTGCTCATAACTTTCTTAATAATGGTCGAAATTCTATTTTTTTTTTAATTTTTGCTTTTGGATGACCTTTACAAAAAAATATAAAAAAAATATTTAAAATGTTTTTACTCCAGATTTTTGCATTTTATTTTTTCAATCGTGTATTTAAAACTGTGTGTATGCTTTGAATTTTAAAAATGAAAATTTTTTTACAGATTCTAATCAGATAGAATTTTATTATATGTATGTACATATTGATCAAAATAGTTTGGAATAATATATAAACTTTTTTATGTATATATATTTATATTTAAACTTTTTTATGTACATATAAAACAATTGTCAATTACATATTTATAAACAGATTTACCACTGGTAACTAAAAACTCAAAAGTTATTAAAAACCACATCAAAAAGATAGTGATAGTTAGTAGTAAAACAATTCATCAAGTGTCAAAAACCAAGGTGAAAGAGAAGCGGTAATGCAGAAATTTTACTCCTCTAACAAATTCTGCGATCCTAGAAAATCTACTTTAATCTATCTCAGGTGAGCTGCATTTTATCAAAGTTTCTCGCCTGAATTTAAATTGAAAACAAACTGTTACCTTCAGTTTCTAGCGGACTTAAGTTTCAGATTGGATTTTTTTATGATAAACAGTACCGTATTTGTATTACAAATGTGAATGTGTACCTGTGAATGTTATAAGGATAAAAAGACGGACAAACAAAAATATAGCTCGCTAATCTGTTTTGATAGTATAAATATATATAACGTAGATATTTTAAAGATAGTAAATTATAATTTAATTAATAATATTCAGCAATTTCTTTTCGAACCCTGTATTGTGAACTAGATTTTTAAGAAAAAAATTGCAACTTTAACGCGCATATGACCGACTGTATTGTATGAGACTTATTAGAACTAATTAAATGAGCTTAAATTCAAAATAAACATAAAAAAGTTCTATCACCCACCACCTAGTTCCAATATCAGATCCGTATTATCAAGAAATCAATAATAATAAATAAATGAATAAATAATATGTTAATACATTGACACACCGCACCATCTACTCTCGTGAGCAAAAAAATCGACTCAGGACGCACGCTTGCGGTTAAAAAGCTCTAGCAAAAAATCGGAAGCTTTTATTATATTTCTGATTTTAACATCTCAAAGTTCTTTGTTTTAGCTTTAAAATGAGTGGTCTATGTTGTTATTAAAAAATGTTTTCTGGTAAAGAAAAAATATTGAATGAGATGGAGTCTTAAGCAATAAAAAAGTGATGGTTGACGGTAAAGAAAATACCACGTAAAATTCGTCAAAACAATAATGTAACTAAAATTATTTTTTTTAATATTTAGTGTTGCCTCCCCTGGCCCTAATAACAGCTTCCAATCGCTTTTTCATGGATCGAATAAGTTTCCTTACTCGATCTTGTTCGATGCTATTCCATTCGTCGATTGGCGCTGCTTTGAGGTCCGCCATCGTGTCTGGTGCAGGATTTCTAGCACGAACTTTTCTTTTAAGATCATCCCACAAATGCTCGATAGGATTTAAGTCCGGGCTACGCGCTGGCCAGTCCATAGCGGCAATTGCGACCTCCTGTAAATACTGCCGGACGGAACTTGCAGTATGTGGACGGGCATTGTCGTGCATTAGGACGAAGTTTTCGCCAATGAAACCGGCGTAGGGAACGACGTGATCCTCTAAAATCTCTTCGATGTAACGGATCGCCGTCAATCCTCCCATTCGACCGCCAGTTTCAATAAAAACCAACTCGGTTTTTGCCTCGCTTGAAATGCCGGCCCACACCATCCAGGAACCTCCTCCAAAAGCAACATTTTCTTTGATACAGCACTGCGCGAATCTTTCCCCAGGTCTTCTGTAGACTCGTCCTCTTCTATCACTACCATGCAAGCACACTCTACTTTCGTCTGAGAAGAGAACGGTGCTCCATTGTTCGTCAGTCCAATCAACATGTTCTCTAGCAAAACGTAGGCGGGCTGCTCGGTGGTCTGGGGTTAATTTGGGGCCAGTAGCTGGCCTTTTTGGCTCAAGCCTAGCTGCCTTAAGTCGTTTTCTGACTGTCCAGCCACTCACAGCTACTCCTCGCGTTTCTCTGAGCTCTTGTTGGACTTGAACGCCAGTGAGGGCCCGATTTCTTAACGATGTGCTGACAATAAATCGGTCATCTCTCTCTGATGTGCACCTTTATCTACCGGAATCGCGTCTTCGATTAAAGCCACCAGTCTCCTGGTAACGACGGTAAACTCTGGAAACAGCAGACTGGCTCATGTTCAGTGTACGTGCCACTTCACGCTAACTCTGGCCTTACCGCAATAGGGTGATCGCTTGAGCTGCTAAATCGCTTGTTGTGTCCATTTTCAGGTAGAATTCTTGATTGTTGATAACGGAGATATGTATCGGTTGACGTTTGACGGCTAACTGATAAGGGTGGGTCAGGTAGATAACCTTTTATATGGGTCAGTAACCCTTAATTAGCACTATTGTCAACAAGCGTAAAAAGGGTGGTTACTGATCACAACATATTGTTGGGTTGTGTGAGCAATAAACCTTACAATATTTTATATCATTTTGAAGCTACTACTACTAGCAGCTTTAAGATTTTACTACGACAAAAATAAATTTGCTTTCAGTTTTTTTTCCAGTGACTTGCGACTACAGATGTGTCGTCTGAGTCGATTTTTTTGCTCACGAGTGTAGTTCCATGGTAAGCTACGAGGCTTGTGTTATGAATAATAGATAGTTGATACACTACACATGTATAACTTTAAATACATACATGTTATAAATATAAGCACCCATGACTGGAGTACAAACATTTGTGCTCATCACACAAATGAACGCCCTCAGCGGGACTCAAACCCGCGACCGTTGGCACAGCAAGTAGGGTCACTACAAACTGAGCCAAACGTGTCGTCAAATATTATCATATTGTCATCCGAGTTTCCGTACAAAGTTTTAAATCGATACGTTAAATTATATTATTATTTAACGTGTTCAAATACAACGTAAAAATTCAGCATCCCAAGGGTGAATATAAAATGAGATCAACCATAACAGAGTAAATTCGTAACAAGAATACTTATCCGTGCCTTTGTATACGGGCCAATTAAAACTTTAACTACACTTACAAATGGAACGTAGAGATTCGGTGTAAATACTCTGAAAATCACGTTATGTAGGTCAGATTTATGTATATTGAGTTAAATGTAAAATTTGGAGTTACGTGTGCATCATTGATGTTTCACGCAATACACTGTGGCTTTTTAAGAGACTGATTGAATGGATGAAAGGGCAAAATAAATTGAAGGGTAAAGGTAAAGAAAGGGAAATGTCACAATTTTTTTTGTTTTTTTTTTGTTTTGTACTGATAACGAATCTATGTCACCAAAAACTCAACGGATATCGCTATAATACGTTTTTATCTCTGCCCAAAGCGAAAAGAACTGAGAATGTCCAAAAGGACAATTTTTCAAAAATCTATATAGTAAAAAGTTACTGCACACTTTGATCTCAATAAAAATATTTTACTTCTAAGATTTAAATTGCTTATTTTCTCATAATCTATTCATAAGAACATTCCGTGTTCTTTGTTAAATTTAGTGTATATATATTCTTTGATGCACAAATAAGTTATAAAAAACAAAATACATAGAAAGTGACGTGGATAAAGGTGGACGGATGTACCTACAGACGAACAGTCATTTTTGTTAAGATTTTAGTAAATCGGACTTACTACGGGTATCGGTCTTAACGGTGAAGGAAAACACCGTGAGGAAACCTGCATGTCTGAGAGAACCTAGCAAGTTTTCGAAAGACATGTGAAGTCCGCCAACCTGCACTTGGGCAGCGTGGTGGACTATGGCCTGATTCCCCTCGTACTAAAGGGAAGCTCGTGCCCAGCAGTGGGACGTTAAAAGAGCTGATTACAATACTATAAATGCGAGTTTGTATGTATATGTGTGTACGTTCGTTACTTCCTCCTGTATTTATAGAAATATAATTTATAATATTTATATTATAAATTAATTTTAACTGTACCGTGCTGTGACGTGGCCAAAGGAAGCTATGTAACACTTAAACAAAAAGTTAACGTGTATTAGACGAAATTCTATCGTCCAGGCGTAATGGTCTGACTAATATGTACTATTTGTTCAAGCCAGAGTTAGATATATTTTAAACCCTAAAGTCTTATATATGTCGGCGGTGTAATTTTCATTTAAAACAGCGTTTTTATAAATATTACTGAAATAACTAAACCTATAATTCATTACTTTTAAACTTCCCACCGCTGGGCACGGGCCTCTCCTCAATTCGAAGGGGATCAAACTATAGTCCACCAAACTGGCCAAGTAGGTTGCATATTCACTTAGATGTAGGTTTCCCCACGATGTATTATTTCGCCATATAAGCAAATTATAATCATGCTCAAAGATGCAAGACCCGGATATGAACCCGCATTACCTGGTTTTCCAAGCCGACCGCGTTACCACTGCTTAGAGACTATTTGTTATTGTTGTATATTAAAGTGTTAAAAATATATATTTCATGTCATCTCTTAGATATGCTTCTAATAATTTTTCTAAAAAATTAAAAGCTATCGGTACAGCTAATCGATAAGTGTTAAACGGGTTCCATTAGGGTTTCTTTGTTATTCCATACAATATCCCTAATGTATCGGTAACAAACCGTAACACGGCTGACATGAATACAAAGTGAGGACCAACTTAGAATTTCTGACGCTTACTAAACTTGTTAGGTCGCGTATGAAGTAAACTACGAAAGATATTGAGCTGATACTGATATTATATTTTTATATTCAGAAACCATACTTGGTTTTAATTTGTACTGTATTTGGGGTTCATATTCACAACTAGCGACTCACCCTTTCTCCGCTCGGGTTCGCCCCTACGTTTTAAGGTTAGTAGAGATTTCTCAAAAATGAGATATTTTGTCGCAGTAAAAATTATCCTAAATGTTGATCCGCGTAACCAGCTATCATCATACTAAATTTCATCAAAATCTGTGTAGTGGTTTTCTCGTCATGCGTTCCCAGACAGACAGACAGACAGACAGACAGACAGACAGACAAAAATTTTTAAAACTACATATTCGGCCTCTGTATCGATAATAATGACAATTTCAATAAGTTTTTTTTTTAAATATTGTACAGAAGAATAATGTACAGATTCGACTCGGTTAGAATTTTATTATATTAATAGATTAAATGTGGTTTTTTAATTTGGGATGTTGCCTAATAGGTACATCACACAGATTACACCTAAGTAAATAATGAATGTATATAAATATTTAAGGACCTATATAAATATTTGTCACAAGCGAAATCCCACTCACATTTTTCATATTTTATAGCTAAAACATCCCTACAACAGTACAATTAAAAATCTTTTCAATGTAAAGAGGAGGCTTTATTCAAGATATTATTATCCTTTTGAGAGCACAATCCTTAATTGTGAAAGCAATTAAGCATGAAAATTGCTCTATTGTTTCTGAACAATATTTCCCATTAAAACTCACTTAATTAAAACATTTTTTTTTTTTTTGGGACCAAGGGGGCAAACGGGCGGGAGGCTCACCTGATGGAAAGTGATCACCGCCACCCATGGACATCTGCAACACCGCAGGGCTTGCAGATGCGTTGCCGGCCTTTTTTTTGAATTAAAATTAATTTGATATTTTTTTTGATTTAAACATAGTTTTTTCTTTTAATATGTAATAGCTTACTTAACCCATCAGAGGTAAATGCATATTTTTGTTTTTTTTCAACACAAGATTTTATTATAAATCATTTTATTTTATAAATCATCAGTAAATCATCGCGCACTAAATATACCAACAGAAAAAGTCTCATGTAATTCATTTCGGATCGGTTCACAATCAAATAAAGGTGTTGGATTGCATACACAAACAAAACCTACACTGGAGTTGACTATATTCTGTATTGAAATAAACATAGAAATAAATGAACATTGAATAAATATATGTTGGGACATATGTTATGGTTATAACATACATATACCTACAATATATAGGGGACATATGTTGGGAAATAAAGTATATATAAATAATGTAATGTATGAACATATTTTAGTTAGTTTATTAACATACTATGTTTTTTTCTATAGGTATAGCATTTTGCCCATAAAAAATATGTTTCAAAAGATTGAATTCGGATATTATTTCGTAACTAGCATTGCCCACGGCTCCGTCCGCGTTAAGATGACCAAAAACCAAATTCTTAAGTTTTACATATTAGTATACTCTTACATTGCAGTTTTTGTATTATTTCTCGAAAATGAGATATTTTTCCGCAGTAAAAAGTATCCTATATGTTGACCCGGATAACCAGCTACCATCATACCAAATTTCATCAAAGTGGTTTTTCCGTGATGCGGTAACAGACATACAGACAGACAAAAATTCAAAAAACTATAGATTCGGCTTCTGTATCGATAATAATGTTTATTTCAATAAGATTTTCTAAAAAATATTTAATGTACAGATTCGGCTTAGTTACAATTTTATTGTATGTATAGATTAAATTTTTCTTCGTAATTTAATAAAAATATACATAATATTTACTTTTAGTTTATCTGAGGTGTAGCGAAAGTACTATAACTTTTTGTTATTGCGTTGTGCATTATTCATTAGAATTCTTGGCGACATCATTACTAATGCTTTGCCGGATTAGTGTCAAACAAAATAATGACATAATAAAGTCTCATTGTTATATTCTTTTTACTGATTATATGACACGAGCGAGACGTACAGACTTACAAACTTTCGGTTTTATATATGTAGAAGTCTGATTAAATCTATTGTCGTACATGTTCTACTGGTACTGACTTATATAGCAGGTTCTGTTCCCTAGAGTGATAGAGTTTTAATATTTATCACATTTGATATAGAGGTAAAAGAAAAATATAATGAAAATACAACTCAACGGTTAATTACCCTCCTCCCATTATATAAGGTTCTTTTATTTATATTTTACTCCACAAGATAATACTTTCTTAGATTTACCCGAATATTTGACATTTTAAATAGAACTATCTTTTAGGATTATTTCGCGGATTTATTTTGATTTTTGGTTTCCGACGTTTCGAATGCTGATATTTGTACACAAGAGTACATTGTTGATGTTGGTATTTGTTTTAGTAAGACTTTCGTACACTTACGAGCACCATGCCACTCAACAACGCGACGTGACAAACCGAGATCTGACAGGGTGTATCCAGTATTATTGTGTAAAGACTTCTAATCTGCCCTTTCCTAAAGCTAAAAGTATATATTTTTGTACCTTAGTTATTAAATATTTTCAATCAAAATATTAATAAATATGGAATGTAAAAGTTGGAGTCCTCGTAGTTGTTTTTTAATATGATCGGAACGTTTAATATACTTTATGGAATTTAATATAATATCGGCATTTCGACGTAATGAATTTCCTGTTATTGAGTCCCGCTTATACGATGTGTTTCGGAATTTTTATTTTATAAGTTGTACCTATATATATATATATATATATATATATATATATTATATATATATATATATATATATATATATATATATATATATATATCGTGTGTGTGTATGTATATATATATATGTATATTGTATAGGTACATATATATATAATAGGAGACTAGCGAATCACTCTCGCTTCGCTCGGGTTCGTCCCTAGGTGAGTTTTAACGGTTAGTATGGAATATATTATATGATATATAGTATGCCTATAACCTTATTATAAATTATTGGCCGAGGAGTGAAAGAGCGAATATTGTTGTTCAATATTCTGATATCAATAGCAAGATAAAGCAAGCATTAGAAAGTATCACCTACAACCTATAATGTTAAAATATATATTTTTTCTCTCAAACTATCTTCTTACCAAATTTCATTTAAATCGGTTCAGTAATTTCGGAGCTTATTCAGTACAAATAAACAAACAAAAAAATCTATTCTCTTTATAATATTTAGTATAGTATAAAAGTATAGATAACTATGATAACATTTTAGGCTTCAATCACTTTCTTATGCACGCTCCGTCTATCCCATTATTTTAGTAGGTAAGTACCATCCCGCAAATTAAGATGATAAATTTGTATTAATGATTGAAAAATTGATTAAACATGATAAAACTGTAGACCGTCTCTATAATGACCTATGGCTTTTGTTTTCACAACTTGAATGACGTGGGTAAGCATAAGACTTAGCCAGTGAAACTTTCAAGAAAGTTTTGCCACTGACACCGTTTCCCTGTTTTCAAATGAACTTGTAACATAATACGCACGTAAAAGTGCAAGTTTGCGATGCTGTTTTGCTTTGTACTTTGTACTTTTATAATACATATTTTGATAAATTCTACAAAACCGAAATTTCATAAAAAAATTATTCTTTTTATCATTTATACTTTAAATAAAGTTGTCTAAGTATTAGATCAAAAAAGTTTATATATTGTACAGTAGAATATAATAGAAACTTAAAAAACGGCACCTTATAATTATGTCATTATGTGATAATATCTAAACGTTATATATTTCCATGAAAATCAAACAGCAAACAGACCACCTGCCCTATGTATAATAAAAATTGAACTGAACGCGCATTCTAAGCCGAGCACTCTTAAACCAACATATAATGTTGAACCCTTCTAAAAATTAAAGCTTACATTATTTATACCTTGTATGCTATTATCTTAAATACCCGTTGCAACGGCCCTTTCTAATACTTTAGATAACGATTCATAAACCTTTTAAGCTCCGACTTACCTGAAACAAAACACACGTATCATTAGGTTGGATAAAGGACAGGACAAAAAGCGGTTCTCGTGATATACAATAACGAGATACTTAAAGGTATTGAATATCTCCATTCTGTATGTCTATATACAGTGAGCAAATTAACTAAAAAAAAAACAATTATCTTCTAGACAGGCTTAGAAGAGATGAAAATAAAGTTTTTTTTTTTGCTTAAATACTTCATATAAACATTTTAATATAGATAATTAAATATATAATAAATAGCCTTATAAAATTATAATTATTGATATAAATAGAAACCTGTCGACATTATCCAATAACACAATTCACGACAATAAAAAAAGTTTGGAAGAAATTATGCTGCTTTACACCGAAAAAGCTTTTTCTGTTATATGGTTATTTCAACATAATAACGAGCCAAAACATACAGCGTAGCAACACAGCCCAAAGAGATACATCAGTATTAAATAGGGGCAAATCGCACAAAGCTTAAATCTATTGAACATTTATTAGCTATTACTATTTTGGCAATTAAATTTAAGAAAAAATGTTTCGACTTTAATATGTGTTTCAAAAATTCAATCTAAATCAGTTTCTTGGTACACTTCAAAGAGCTCCAACATATCTATACAATACTAGCGACTCACCCTCGCTTCGCTCGGGTTCGTCCCTAGGTACGTTTTAAAGGTTAGTATAGAATAGATAGACTATATACTGTTATATACATATATTATTTTTTCTAACTTAAACTTGTTGTAACGTATTGTTGTAGATGGTAAGTCCACCACTATTGAAAGTAATCCGAAGTAGTGATTCCCATACAAAATAACCAGTTCTGAACTTTTCGATTTTCCAGCTGTTCTTATGGGTGTTTCCTATATATTTTTTATATTAAAACCATACCTGATATACCTCCAACTAAACAAAAAAAAAATGGATTCAAATCGGTTCAGCCGTTTTTGAGTTTTAGCGATACTAACAAACAGCAATTGATTTATAAATATATATATAATATACAATATTTGACTAATTAGTAATTTGATATCACTTACGCATCGATGTCAAACGTTTATATTTAATGGCATCCTCACTGAATACAAAATTGGACTGTAGTAAAAAAAATCAGTTTCAACAAGCAATTCAAGACAATTTTCTTTGATCTGTTCATAATTTATTTATATTTATTTTATTTCCAGTGATCGACTTATAAGGAAGAGAAGTTATATTTCAATTTCAATATTGAAACAATATTTAGAAGGTTTTCTATTAAAATCTCTACGTATATTTAAGAATATTAGTAAGTTCAAATGTCTGTAATTAAAATTTACACTCAGTGGTCTAGTGGTTAGCATGTACGGCTGTAGATTTTGGTCCTGGGTTCGAATCCCGGGTCGGGCCAAGATTTGTAATTGAGTTTGTCTGTTATAAAATTATTCGTTACAGCCCGGATTTGGGAAGTTGTCGGTGTTTCACCCCCGTGCCTGGGAGAACACGTAAAGCCGGTCGAGTCGAATTGTCGTCCCTCCGGAATGTGAGAGTGAAAGGAATAGGGAGTGCACTCGTGTCTGCACGTACACTTGTCTATACATATAATAAAATTGTAACTAAGCCGAATCTGTACATTAAATATTTTTTGGTAAATCTAATTGAAATTGACATTATTATCGATACAGAGGCCGAATCTATAGTTTTTAGAATTTTTGTCTGTCTGTCTGTCTGTTACCGCATCACGAGAAAACCACTGGACAGATTTTGATGAAATTTGGTATGATGATAGATGGTTATCCGGGTCAACATATAGGATAGTTTTTACCGCGAGAAAATATCTCATTTCTGAGAAAAAATACAAAAACTGCATTGTAAGAGTATACTAATATGTAAAACCTAAGAATTTGGTTTTTGGTCATGTGAACGCGGGCGGAGCCGCGGGCAATGCTAGTAATTAAATATTTTTCATCAACATCCTTTTTCATCTTTTTGGAGTAATAAACAGAGGTCTTTTTACTTATCGCCTGTATCAAAATACTGCGAATTAGTTTACAGTTTTTGTACAAAGTTTCATCTTTCTATAAATCACCAAATTTTGTACAAGAGCAAATAAAAAAGTTGGAGCTGTAAGTTCAAGAGTTCTTTAGAACTTTGATAAATTATTATTATCGTACAATTTTTTGTTCAAGAACTTTATAATAATAAAAAAGTATCGGTATGTTTGAAGTTAATTAATTATTAATTGCTAATTTTGAACAGTCGCCTACATTACCGACGTTTTGAATGCTTTACAGCAATCATGGTCACGGGAGACACTAAGGTTTTATACACTCAAAGGCATTATATATACTTCTAACGTCGGGAACCTAAAATCAAAATAAATCTGCGAAAAAATCCGAAAAGATAATTTCATTTAAAATGTCAAAAATCGCGTAAATCTAAAAAAACATTACCTACATTAATGTTAATTTGATATTTCTCAATTGACATATTTTTAATTAGTAATTCTCCATTTTCTCTATACTTAGAATGATTTCATCTGTTTAAATTTTCATATAGTTTTTCATATGTATTTTTATACCTATCTCACAAAAAAGTATTAATCAGTCACATCCCCCGACGCAAAAAGAGGGGTGTTATAAGTTTGACGTCGATGTCTGTCTGTGGTGTGTCTGTGGCATCGTAGCTCTCATACGGATGGACCGATTTCGATGCGGTTTTTTTTTCATTAGAAAGCCAGTTTCCTTGCGGTGGTTCTTAGCTATGTTTGGTTAATATCAGTCCTGCAGTGTAAAAGTATCAGCTCTTTTCCATAATGATGTAAGGCATTTTGGCGTATGGTTACTCGATTAAGTACTTCACGCGTACCAGTGTAATCGTTAAATAACAATTTTTTAAAATATTAATTTTTTATAATATTTTAACAATTTTTTATAATATTTAATCAAATAACAAGTTTTTGAAATTTTTAATTTATAATTATATTTGTTGAATGGAGAATCTTAATTACTTTAAGGTCTCCTACACAGTGGAACGAACAAAATAAAAATCTTTTTAAAAAGAGACGTTCAAAATTAATAGATTGTATCGAAGATAGATTAGATTGCACTCTCCATTCGAGAGGGAAAGCTAATAATGAAGATAGATTTCCTTTGAGGGGAATGTTTGAATCGCAAATATTGCGGATCTCTACAGCATTAAAGTTAGATGTAGATAAACTACCTTATATACATATTGAATATACTGGTAATGTTACTCCAGTTCAATAAAACAACAATAATACAACTGCCTCGGTGGTGTAGTGGCTAGCATGTATGGCTGCACACCCGGAGGTCCTGGGTTCGAGTCCCGGGTCGGGCCAAGTTTAGTTATTGAGCCTTTTTGTATAGTAAGTCTTAGTAAAAGCTCGGAGTTGGAAAGTTGGCGGTGTTCACACCCGTGCCTCGGAGAGCACATAAAGCCGTCGGTCCTGCTCCTTAACACTCACTGGTCGTGTCGAGAAGTCGTCCCACCGGAGTATGAGAGTGACAGGAATAGAGAGTGCACGTTGTGTCTGCGCGTACACTTGCACACTATAATATCTCCTACGCAGTTGGCTAGTCTCAATGAGATTGGCCGCCGTGGCCGGAATCGGTCAGGAGAACATCATCACAATAAAACATAGTAATTCTCAATTTTCAGAAATAAATATAGTTCTCGTGCATTACCTACATTAGTTTTAAAATATTTATTAAATAAGGCTTTACATTATTTTCCTAGTTGTTGAATAATAATTCAAAACCTTTAACGTCCACTGTTGGGCATGGACTTTGCTTTAATGCGAAAAGGATCAGGCCATAGTAGGTACACCACGCCGACTAAGTACAAGTTGGCCAGCGTGGTGTACTGAATTCCTTATATTTTCCTTCACATTAAAGCAAGTTATAATCATGTTGCAAATAATTCGTATATGAACATACCGTCGTCCTTGTCAGAAACGAATCTACGACCTCCGCGCAATACAAAATAGAATTGGGCCTTACTTACTTTAATTTGAGATGACAAATTTCCATATACAGCTAAAGTACTATTATCACAAAATCTATCCAGGATTAAACTGAAATTAACATGCAGATTCCCATTAAAACCTAATTAATTACGGCAGGTACGTGTAAGTATCTATTTGTAGTAAGCCTTGTATGTAATTTCGTACTGCAAAGTGTGATAATTGAATCCTACCTGATATCCCTTGTCTAGTGTCGTAATGTTATACCATCCTAAATTGCGAATGGCTTTTACAATTTAAAAACTTTTGATTTAACTTTTATTTAAGAACTAGCGATTCTGCCTCAACCAAAAGGTATGTTATTAGCAGCGGTTAGTATAGATTTTTCAGAGATGAGATATTAAAGTAAAAAGTAGTAAAAAGTATATTTTATGTTCACCCGAAATTTCATCAAAATCTGTCCAGTGGTTATCACGTGATGCATTCACAGACAGACAGACAAAAATTCTAAAAACTATAGATTCTGCCTCTATATCGATAATAATGACTATTTCAATAATATTTTCTAAAGAAATATTTAATGTACAAATTCGACTCAGAATTTTATTATATGTAAGTATTATAGATTCTTAAGAAAACAAGGAGTATCTATCTGCATTTATATTTTATTGTACTAAATGTTGCCAACATTATTGTTACTTTACATTATATGGCTACTTTACATTGTTTAGGCTGAGACGACGACGACGACATTATATGGCTACAATATTTTTTTACTTATAGTTTCTACTAACATTTTCATTTTCATAATACGAATGTACACGAAATGTTACACAAATCGTCGGTGGATTTTCCTAATTAAAAATTTAAATAATACTTTTTATAGTATAAATAATAAATATACTGCGGGTAAAGCTGCAATACTTTTTTTCTAGCGAAAAAGCTACCTTTGCAAATTAAAGCTTTGGTTAGATATTTAGTTAGAATGTTAACTAGGTACACTAAAGAAATAGGTATCTACAGTAAATCAGGATTATAAGAGATAAAGCTTCGCAAACTTTACACACCTATCGGAATTTTCATTATCTATACTATAATAAATAAACTGTAGAGGTCGAATGTCTGTACATAGAACAAAAATACTAAAAACCGAGTCAGGGGGATAACAGGGGAGTAAGAAGACAAATAGAACAAATTCAGATTTTTTTCAATTTTTTTGTTTCTCTGTGTGTTTGTCTGTGTGTACGGGCTAATCTCCGAAACTATTGGACCGATTTAAATGAAATTTTGCATGGAGGTACCTTATATCCCCGGTCAACATCTAAGATACTTTTCATTCCGGAAAATTCAGGAGTTCCCGTGGGATAGTTAAAAAACTATAGTAACTTATACAACTTAGTACACAACAACTTACGCACCTAATTTAGTAAAATTTGGCATGCTGATACCTTATATTGCCGGTCAAACAACAAGTTACTTTTCATCCCGGAAAAATGAACGGTTCCCGTGGAATATATCTGTATGTGCTTTTCGCTCGCTAGTTTAAATTAATTTCTAGGCTTTTGATACTCATTATTACCTTTAAGCCTAATCCACCTCATATTGAAGACAGGCCCGTGCCCAGTAGTGGGACGTTAAAAAGGGTTGAATTCTCATATTTACTTTTAACGAGGGGTGGATCATTTATGAAAGAAAATTTAACGATGAGTTACATATCTTTAGTTGTTATAAGTCTTAAAGTTATCTTAAACTTTTAATTTTTAACGAACGTAATTTAATACTACGATGAAATCGTGTACTCCGTACACTGTACTTATTAATAACCTAATACTAATTACTAAGTGCTAATATAAAATAAATAAAGAGAAATAAAAAATGGTATACCTAATAAAAATAAAAACAACTAAATAGTAACAACATATGTATTTATAATAATACCATTCACTCTATATAAAAAAAAATAAAAGAACTAATAATATTGTATAAAATATATTCTAAATTAGGTCTGCTGTTATTGTATCAGTTTTATTTATAAGATACTAATTTTTGTCGCTTAATGATTGTTATATTTACTAAATAATATGTCATCTATGTTCATAAAAAAAAAATTGCATGTGTGAGTGTATAATGTCAAATTATTTTTTATATTTTTATTTTATTTAAATAGTAAACAAAAGTACATTTAAAATTACCAAAAAAATAATTAATAATGCAAAGCAAAAAATAACTTACATATTTTTTTCGATTCGATTGATTCGAAATGTTTGCTTTAGCTTGGTTAATTTCAAAATGGAGGTACCTACATGATTTAGATACAATCGTGCAGCTCCCATCTCTCCAAACTTGCGTATAAATTCCGATCTGCCGCCTTTACAAGCGGATAATAGAAGATAAAAAAAAAACGTATAAAACTTGGAAAAACTATAAAACTGCAAATTCTTGATTATTTTGGTTTACTCGTCAAAAATCACCATCGATCCCACTTCTGCGATTTTTTTTAATTCGAGATTATATTTTTATGTCATTTGACGGTCACGATAGTAACAACTCTAGTTGTGGAGAAGGTGATATGCTATCACGAAAAAGAAAATTACGAATTTAATTTAAACATATATTTTATGTCCCGAGAAAACGAACAATAACAACGGTATAGTGGATGAAAAAAATGATTTGTATTAAAAACCTCATATTGTAGAAGCTACTTAGAGAGTGTTAACGTTTTCAGTACAATATGATCAGGATTAAATTTCTATATATTAATTCAATGCCCACACGTTTGGCTCAGTTTGTAGTGACGATACTTGCTGTGTCAGCAGTCGCGGGATCGAGTCCCGCTGGGGGCATTCATTTGTGTGATGAGCACGAATGTTTTTACTCCAGTCATGGGTTTATATTTATATGTATATATTTGTATAGTGTATCAACTATCTGGTATCCATAACAATGCCTCCTAGCTTACAATGACCCATAGCCAACTAGATAGTGTTGTGTATTAAAATGTAAAAAAAGAATAAAAAAATACTCTTTCATTTTCTGAATGAAAAAATATGGAAAAGGAAGAATGGTGCTATTCACTATCGTATTTTTCCATAAAAAAGCGAATAAAGCATCTTAAACTTATCCGTAAATTTATCATTTATAAAGGAAATATTACGTACACATTTCAAAGAAAACCTAAGCTTACACAATACATATTCCTCGACCCAAATATAGACCAAGTAACAAAGGAAAATGTACCTAAGACACAGTCCACTTTGATATGAAACAATACATATTATGTATAAAAAATAAATTATTTATAAAAGTATATAACACATTTAATTTTATTTTATTTTCTTTTAATGTTGTAAATGAAAGTATCTTTTCGGCTTTTTCGCGGATTTATTTTTTATTTTTGGTTCCCGACATATCGGGTGGCTTACAGCAATCGTGGTCATTTAAGACGCCTAAAAGTTCATTATATAATTGTTACAGGCCACCCCTTAAATGAATTTCAATAAAGTTTTTTGAACTACTAAAATTTATTCAATTACAAAAGTTATCAACTAACTGCTCCCTATATAATATATTGTACTGGTCCCAACCAGAAAAAGAGTTTATTTGGTGAAAATAATTTTTAAGTACTACACCCTAGAATAAAATCCAATATACTATAGTATACACTTGTGATTTACATACGTATTTTATATTACTATTGTCGTCTGTGTACCAATATTGTACGTAAGTAGTCATTTCCCAGATCTCATTTTGTTGTTATGACGAGGTGAGTACAACGCTAACGATAAAATATGTTGAAATTATACAGTAATATAAAGCAAAAAACAATATAATGAAAACTACATTTCATACTATAAGTACACTTTGAGTAGACACAACTTTGTGTACAGAAAGATAAAGAAGCTCTAAGGAAACTTAAGGGTGACTAATTGGACTATACACCTACTCGTGTCGCAATCACATGTTATCTGATTAAACAACGGTAAATACTGACAATAAAATAGAAAATACAAATAAAAAAACTATCATTAAAGTCATCGTGGCAGTTTGGTAAATAAAAAAATATATATAAATAACAGAAAACAGAAAAACAAAAACTAATCTATCCTACGGGAATCTTACATTTTTACGGGATAAAAAGTAAACTATGTGCTATTCCAGACTATAATTATCTGTCTCTGTGCCAAATTTCATCCAGATCCGTTAAACCGTTCTGGCGTGATAGAGTAACAAACATCCGTCCAAACATCCAAATATCTCAACTTTCACATTTATAATATAAGTAAGATTATTACTTACTAGATAATACCACGGTAATATTTGGATTACATTACCGTGATAATACTCTTAATTCATACAAATGTCGTAAAAACGTCATCATAATTAAAAAAAAAAAAAGAAATAAAAAATAAATAAAAAAATGGAATAATAGATTTTTTAACCTGAACTATAAAACAGAATATAAAATGATGACTGTTAATGTTACAAAATATAAATACAATATTATTATCTTACAATTTACACTATCTTAAAATGACAAAATATAGACATACATTTTAATTTATTTTTATATATTGCTTGTAAAGGATAATCTTAGATCTTCTAATACAAAGCTGTGCTATATGTATGTATGTATATAAAAATTAGAACCAACACAAATAATTAATTATTTTTTTGATTGATGTAATTTGTATGTTTTGTATTAAGTTTTTTTACAAAACCAAAACGGAATAGATTCAAATCTCTCTAAATCTATACATACATATAATAAAATTGTAACTGATCGATGTCCGTACCTGGAACCTGGAACTTATTTGAGAAAAACTATTATTGGAGTTCTTTACTAAGACAACAGAACCCAAAACAATAATTTTCAGAATTTTTGTCTGTTTGTCTATGCGTTCGTTTTGTCTAATCTCAGAAACGGCTTAACCGATTTGGGTGCGGTTTACCATTTAGGATTTATTTCATTTCAGTCAGTTCATTGTCAATTTAAACAATCACCTAGGGACGAACCCGGGCGAAGCGAGGATGTATCGCCAGTTCTAAATATAGCCCCACCCCACCTATGGAGTTCATTTGGTCTTTTCTGGTACACTCGCATAAAATATACCATATCACACGCAAATTATGAAATTGGTTTGTTTGATCACAGTATGCCCGCTTATATTCTGGGTGTAGCAAAACTGTGTTAACCTAAAAAAATATTTACTCTCTTATTCGAATACCGTGAGCTATTTGTAGAGTAAACAAACTATGAATCGAATACCTTATTAAGTTGCCATATTATAACATTTTTTACAAACAAAATTACAAATCGGAAAAAGTATTTATTCGATTTGTAATTTTAGTAAAATGTAAGAAATTAGAAACCATACCTCAATAAAACATTTAATTTCCTATTGATTTTTTTTATGGCAAAAGAATCAAAATTAGAAGAAAAACAAAGGTAAGAATAACATATATAAGTATTGTACACGTTTCTGTAACAACTATACCTTCAAGACATGTAACACCTCAGTCTCTCCCGTGACCATGGATGCTGTAAAGCATTCGAAACGTCGGGAAACAATAATGCAAATAAATCCGCGACAAAATCCGAAAAGATAGTTTTATTTAAAATATTGTACACGTTTTTTAACTATCAACGAGTTGGATGATTGAAGTCATATATTCTCACAAAATATTTATATCGAAACGTTGCGGATGGTTAGTAGTATGAATGTATTTAAATTATTAACAAAGTATTAAGATGATTCCCCATACACACTTTCATTCCCATTTTCACCCCTTTAGGGGACGATTTCTGAAATAAAAAGTATCCTATGTCCTTTCCAGGGTCTCAAACTATCTTCTTACCAATTTTCATTTAAATCTGTTCAGTAGAATCAGAGATTACCCCCTAGAACCTCACAAACTCACAAACTTTACCTCTTTATAATATTAGAATAGATATTATACGTATGGAAACAAATGACTAAAATCATTGTACCAGCAACCACAGTACTTGAACTTGATAGTCGGTGCTGTGGTCGAGTTATTAATAAAGTCAGATTAATTTATATATTATTATACTAGCAGAACCCGCGGCGTCGCCCGTGCTAAAACTACAAAATCTCTGAAAAGTGGGTTTCATAAAAACTTTCATCCCCTATTATACCCCCTTAGGGGTTGAACTTTAGAAAACGCTGAAACACATAACTCATTTTTGCCGTACTTAATTCATACGAAATTCCATGCTAATATGTCCATGGAATAAAAAGTACAAACTTTTATCCCCTCTTTCACCCATGGGGGTTGAATTTTGAAAAATCCTTCCTTAGTGGACGCATTCGTCATATGAGGAATACGTGTGCGAAATTTCAATTTTCTAGCCTTAAGGGTTTGGCCTGTGCGTTGATACATCAGTCAATCAAATCAAATAAAATAGGTTGAACTAAAGAAAGAGATAGGTATAGAAAGAAATAAACAGGTATGCAGATATGTGACTGCAGAAGTATAGGAAATTTTGCTTTTTTTAATAAAAAGGTTTTCAATTATAATCAATTTCAATCAATGCTCTAATCACTAATGAGCATTTTCATTGTAAACTGTAATTGAAAACCTAAACCTAACCTAGGTCCAAAAGGATTTATGGTAAACTTCAAATTAACTAATGTGAATCACTTGAATGAAAGTGGGATTTCGTACATTTAGTTCTACTAAATATTCATAATTAAGTATAATTTATATTATATACCTATTAACTATAGACTACTTGAAGCAAAGCAGTATCTTAAATTCAGACTTAGACAGACAAGGGGATTACTTGTTGTTAAAATCAGTCTAGCGGTGTTACTGTTAATAATTGCGTTAGATCGAGCATCAGAATTCACAATGACTGTACTTACAAAAGAATAAGACACGCTTTAAAGTTTAAGAAAGGAGCTTTTAGTTGAATTTATAATCTTGAAAATGATAATAAAGTCAAATAATTAATTTAAAAACTTAATAAATTTTACTTTGTGTGGGTATCATTAAACTACGAGTATCATCACCGTCCTTTAATCAGGCGATCTATAGACTTTGATAGTTTCTATCGTATCTTACTCGGAGATCTAAGACTCGTATGAAGATCAATACTTCATCAATACCATTATTTTATGTGATCTATATTTCCACTGAACTAGGTATTTTCTTCTAAGATTCCTTATCTCACAGCTCGAACATTTGACCTTAATACGCGCTGGGTAGAAAGGGATCTTTCACTTAAACGTGGAAAAGGTATTAAGCTTAGTCATGCGCTTTAATTAAAGTTGAATATAATAAAAAGTGTAAATAAATAAGGGCTGATTTTGTAAGACTCTAAGGACTAAACAACACCTAACAGCAAGGAAGTGTGTCAGTGAAAATTAGCAAAAAGATATAATAACACATATAGTATGGTTTAGTTAAATTGCGCTCAATAATTGTACATTGTACACATGCTCTAGTTCATCAATACTTCGTAGTAAAATAAACTAAAGGATTTAGGAATCCCGGGCTGGGCATCACACCTCGGGTCTTTTGCTTGAACCTCCGGGTGAACAAAGGCATTCCCAAAGAGGGTTGACGTCAGGCAGACAGCCCCTCGGAAAACTTTTGCCAAAACGAACAAGCAGCGACTTACTGCACCGAAGCCAAGTAACTTGGAAAATGGGCAGGATGAAGCAGAAGATAATAAATAAAAGTGTACTATAAAATAATTTATGTACATCTTTAAATGTGCAAAAGATTAATGCATTATGTTTGCACATAAATCAAATAAAAATTGAACTGTATCTCGCTTTGATCTGCAAAATGATAAATCTGCCTTTTATTTGTAGCTTTAAAGTTACATAATATGACATGAACGTCACATGTCCTATTTACGCTACATCCACTGTCGGCCGGAGTATAAGGAAATAGGGGTAGGAAATTCGAAGAAATTTGTAGGAAGCAGGTTCTTTTGAAATTGTATGATTTATATAATTTACTTCCTTTTTTGATCAACGTGCTTCAGAAGCGGTATAAAATCATTATAATGCCAAATCGACAACAATAAAAAAAATAACTCGAACGTGAATAAAAAAAATATACCTCAAGAATATTCCCACGTAGATTTTAGAATAAGCTTAACATTGAACAATTATAAGATAAACGAAGTAAATTTCAAGAAGAATTAAATACACTTTCCTTAAAATTTCAAATTCCCTCTTAAATATTAGTTTAAGGTCGGTATGACTTTAAAGTCAAAAATACATTATTATTTTATGTTGTACTAGCATTGCCCGCGGCTCCGCCCGCGTTCAAATGGCCAAAAACCAAATTCTTAGCTTTTACATATTAGTATACTGTTACAATGCAGTTTTTTTATTTTTTGATCAAAAATGAGATATTTTCCCGCGGTAAAAAAGCCTATATGTTGACCCGGATAACCAGCTATCATCATACCAAATTTCATCAAAATCTGTCAAGTGGTTTTCTCGTGATGCGGTAACAGACAGACAGACAGACATAAATTCTAAAATCTATATAATCGGCCTCTGTATCGATAATATTGTCTATTTCAATGAGATTCCCCAAAAAATATTTAATGTACAGATTCAGCTTAATTACAATTTTATTATATGTATAGATAATGTATATACATACCTATTTCAATTATACATATGTAAAGAAAAATATAATTTTCTTTAATTTAAATGTTTGTATATTCTGTTATTGTCATTGTTTAAATATTGTATATTCTGTTGTTTTAATCTGTGGTCGAGTCATACATAATCTATGAACCATCAATTAATATCATTTAGATATATAATTTCATAAGAATATATTTTTATAAAATCAGCTTTGTAAATTGCAATCGTGATTTGGGAATCGACATTTGGAATTAAAAACATTAAATGTCGTTTCTTTTGTTTTCCAGGTAAAGTTTATTTTTGTATTACGTTATTAAGCATTACATGTATGTAGCTATGAGTTAAACAATAAATCTTTTGTATTCCAGAGAAACTCAGTGATGTTTTAATTGTGTCGTCCCAATTCAAAAATAGAAAAATTATCTTACAAAACGACATTTATTGTAAAAGATGAAAAAAATAAAATTCACGTTTCAATCAAAACCAACAATGGACGGAAAGTCAAACTATATTGCCATAACCTCAATTGTCACACAGGATGATAAAGTGTTCCTGATTCCAGAGGAGTATCAAGCAGTGTCTTTTCATAAACATATCCAAGACTCTAAAGCTTTCGTTACAGTAAAAAATACACTAAAAAAAAGACACCAAACTAGAAATGTATGGATAAAAATGACAGAGGGTATATTACAAACATACTTTGATGAGCAGAATAACATGATTTTCCAGGACCAATTCCTTGAAGAAATTACCCAAGAACAATTAGCTATTGTTAATAAAAAGATTTCAGAAGATCCAGTAGTAAAAGTTTTGGAAAAATTAATTGAAAATCAACAAAACAAAGAGAAACAAAGTATAAAAATGTTGGCCGACAGGTTTGTGATTGATAAATTTGATGGCAAAAATATAAATGCATTTTACTGGACGGAAGTATTTGAAAAAGAATGTACAAGATTTAATATAATAAAAGACGAAGAAAAAATTGAAATATTTAGATTATTTCTAGAAAAATCATGTACTGATTGGTATTCTTCTATGATGATTAAGTTTAGTTTACAATCAGATTGGTCAGAATGGAAATCAAATTTTTTGCAAACTTATGCTAATAAAGGTTGGAGGACTACTAGCAAGTATGCATTATATTACAAATATCAGTCAGGATCATTATTAGACTATGCAATAAAAAAAGAAAAGCTTTTACTTCAAATGAGAAAAACAATTGATCAAGGCACCCTGATTGATATAATTGCTGCCGGCTTACCAGATTTTATTATGGATAGGATAAACAAAGAAGAAATGGTACAAACAAAAGACTTATTTAATGAACTTGGTAAGTTAGAACATTTTACAACAAAAAAAAATTATCAAGAAAAAAGATGATACTAAGCTGATGAAAGAAAAATGTAACATTTGTGAAAAGTTAAAGAAAGGAGTGCGCTACATTCCGAAGATATTTGTTGGTATAAAACAAAGGTAAATAGTGAAACAGATAAAAAACAAATTAAGCTCATTAATAATGCAGAATTGGAATGTGAATTACAATATGAAGACCAAAAAAACTAATAGTGCCGCCATTAATTAAAGTAAAATTAGTATTGAATAATAATGTTGAAGTATTTGGAATCTATGACTCAGGCTCTAATGTGTCATTGATAAATTCAAGGTTGCTGAAAATAAATAGTAAGGATTTGAGTTGCTCTAACTATACTAATTTAAAAACAATTAAAGGCGTTAAAAAGGCATATGGCAGAGTAAAGCTGGACATAACTATTTTTAATATAAAAAAAATTGATGTCTTTGTAATAGACAACGAAAATTTTGATTATAATTTTTTAATTGGACTTGATTGTATAAAAAAGTTTTATTTAATTCAAAATGAAAACTTAGAAATCAGTCAAAAAGTTCCTATACAAACAAGCATAATAGTTTCTAAGGAGACAAATAAATCAGATATTGATATTTCTAAGAAAACAAAATTTGATAATTTAATAAATTTTAATGAAAACTTCAGTCAAGAAAACTTTAAAATTTTAATTAATCATCTAGACTATCAAAAACAGGCAGTAATTGATGACTTAATACTGAACAACAAGTCTGTATTTGCAAAGGACAAATATGATATCGGAAAAGTAACTGATTATGAAGCACACATTGATCTTTCAGTAGAAAAATATTATAGTAAAAGGCCATATCGTTGTACAATGAACACAAAAAGGAAATTGAAAATCAGGTTGCAAAATTATTGGAAAAAAATATAATAGAAGAATTATATAGCCCATTTGCAGCCCCAGTTACACTAGCTTATAAAAGAGATGAAAATAAAAAATCAAGATTGTGCATAGATTTTTGAGACCTAAATAAAATAGTTGTTCCACAATCACAACCGTTTCCACTCATTGAAGACCTAATAGTGAAAACAAGAGATTGCCAATATTTCTCAACACTGGACCTGAATTCTGCATTTTGGTCAATACCTCTGCGGGTCACAGACAGATACACAACTGCGTTCGTAACTCAAGAGGGTCACTATCAGTAGACATGTTTGCCATTCGGCTTAAAAACCTCACCAGCCATATTTCAAAGAATAATATGTAACATAGTACGGAAACAAAAACTCGGAGAGTTCACAGTAAGTTACATTGATGATATCTTATTATTCTCAAAATCTTTCTCAGATCATGTCAGACATCTGAAACAATTATTTCAAGCAATTAAAAGTGAAGGGTTAAGACGAATGTTTTCTAAATGCACATTTGCAGCTGACTCAGTTAAATACCTGGGTCACATAATACAAAATAATTCAGTTCGACCTCTGAAAGATAATCTGATTTCGATTAAAAATTTCCCTACTCCTAAATCGCAGAAAAATGTGAGACAATTTTTGGGGAAAATTAACTTTTATCATAAATATATACCAAAAATAGCAATAAAATTGGAACCATTGCATAACCTTTTGAGAAAAGGACACACCTTTAACTGGACTAAGGCATGCCAAGAATCATTCGATGAAATGAAACAAATATTATGTTCTCAACCGATATTGACTATTTTTGATCCAAACTTGCCTATTCATATTTACACAGATGCCAGTATACAAGTAGTAGGAGCAGTCCTAAAACAGCCTCAAAAGAACAATGAAGAGAAACCAGTAGCATACTTCTCGAAAAAAATAAACGAATTTCAAAAAAGAAAGAAAGCTATATATTTGGAATGCCTAGCAATTAAAGAATGTGTAAAGTATTGGCAGCACCTGTTAATAGGTAGGAAATTCACAGTATACTCAGATCACAAACCGTTAGAGAATATGAACATAAAGTCAAGAACCGATGAAGAGTTAGGAGACCTAACATACTACTTATCACAATACGATTTTCAAATTAAATATTCTCCAGGACGATACAATATCGAAGCCGATTGCTTAAGCAGAAACCCAGTGTTAGAACCAAATGAAAACCTGGATGAACAATTAAAAGTAGTCAACATAATAAAATTAGAAGATATCATAAAAGATCAATGTAAGTATGAAAAGTTACAAGGCAGAAAAGAGAATTTAGTAACAAAAACAATGTTTATTACAAGAAAATAAAGCAAAAAGAAAAAAATATTTTATCAGAGAAATTCAGTATAGAATTCATGAAAAATATACATACTGATCTATGTCATATAGGAATTAAGCAAATGCAAAGAATGATTGGTACATGGTATACAGCAGAAAACATGACAAAAACCATAAAAAGAATCTGTGAAACGTATAATTTGTATAAAGAACAAATCAAGGGGACAAAATAAATATGGATTGATGTCCCAATTAGGTCCTGCCACAAAACCTTTTGAAATATGTTCCATTGATACCATTGGGGGATTTGGGGGTTCAAGGTCGACAAAGAGATACTTGCATCTCCTATCAGATCATTTCACTAGGTACGCATATATACTAACTTCAAGCACTCAAAATGCAAATGATTTCATCAAACTAGTTAAAAGTTGTGCAGAAACTGATAAGATTGGCATAATTCTTTCGGACCAATACCCTGGCATTAACTCTAGAGAATTCAAAAATTTTTTGAGTGAAAAGAATATTCCAATAATTTTTACTGCAGCAAACTCGCCCTTCTCAAATGGCTTAAATGAGAGACTTAATCAAACGTTGATCAATAAAATCAGATGCAAGATAAATGAAAATGTCACAAAAAAAGCATGGACATCTATAGCACAAAATTGTGTAAAGACCTACAATGAAACGCAACATACTGTCACTGGGTATGCTCCAAAGTATCTACTTAATGGTACGGATGTTACAATTTTGCCAAAGGAACTTAAACTTAAGAAGACCGAGTACGACCTGATCCAAGATAGGATAAAAGCCCTGGAAAATACAATTAAATCGCACAGTTACAACCAGACTATATACGATAAAAATCGAAAAGATATAGATTTCAAAGTTGGTGATTCTGTTTTTGTTGACAATGGAAACAAACTGAATAGGAAAAAGCTCGACGAATTGAGAATCGGACCCTATGAAATCGTAGAAAAAATAGCGAACTCTATTTACAGGATAAACACTGACCTAAGAAATCAGAGTCAAACTTCTTCCACATCTCGAAATTAACTGCAGCCCCTATGCTTGAAAATCCGTGAATAGTGTGAACGAGTACTTCACTCGTATATTCGTTTCTTTTCTAGGAGGGGAGATGTAAAGAAAAATATAATTTTCTTTAATTTAAATGTTCGTATATTCTGTTATTGTCATTGTTTAAATATTGTATATTCTGTTGTTTTAATCTGTGGTCGAGTCATGCATAATCTATGAACCGTCAATTAATATCATTTATTCGTAAGAATATATTTTTATAAAATCAGCTTTGTAAATTGCAATCGTGATTTGGGAATCGACATTTGGAATTAAAAACATTAAATGTCGTTTCTTTTGTTTTCCAGGTAAAGTTTATTTTTGTATTACGTTATTAAGCATTACATGTATGTAGCTATGAGTTAAACAATAAATCTTTTGTTTTCCAGAGAAACTCAGTGATGTTTTAATTGTGTCGTCCCAATTCAAAAATAGAAAAATTATCTTACACATATAATAAAATTCTAACGGAGTCGAATCTGTACATGAAACATTTTTTGTAAAATCTTATTGAAATAGTCATTATTACCGATATAGTGGCCGAATCTAGTTTTTAGATTTTTTTCTGTCCATTTGGGAACACATCACGAAAAAACCACTGGGCAGATTTTGATGAAACTTGGTATGATGATAGCTGGTTATCCGAGTTAGCATATAAGATACTTTTTACTGCGGGAAAATATCTCACCTCTGAGAAATCTATAGGTACTAACCAATAAAAATTACTCGTATCTAATAAAGAAAATAAAAAAAATCTAAAAAATATTGGCTTATCAGTCACATTCTATCGAATTTTTATCCCTATTAAGGTAAACAATGGAAAGATTCTTTGTGAGACAAGATTCATAAAATAGTAAAGCTTATACAATATTGGCCAAACACAAACAACAACTATAAACATCGGTGTAATGATCTGAGCATACAAGTTATCGATAATGTATAAAAAAGAAAAATTTTTTGATATGATTTGATATAATCCATTTGTCGATTGTTTTCCCTTCCAAAGTTAGATATTTGACATAACTTTTTTTCTTTTTTAAATTTACAATAAAGAAAATTACAAATTCTTAATTATATACAAAATACACAAAACAAATGTACACTTAGTTATTACTGTACAAGTAATGTCCGAGTGGAATAGTGGCATGAATGGTAACCGCATTCTCCCGTTAAATAGCAATTTGACATATCTACTATGGAATTTACCATACTTTCATTCTAATATTTCAAAGAATTAGTAGATAGGATATTAATATTTGCCAATGGTTGATACACTTGGAATTAAGAAATAAGAATCAATATGAGGTAAACTCGATTATTTAGTCGCTGAGAACTTGGAAAAACGCTTCGCCTGAAGCCGGTATTCAAGCTAGTTTCTTAATAAAATTGCTTGAGGCAAAATCTATAGACGATACAAGTACACTATCTACTCTAATTTTCTCACAATGAAATGACTGATTTTGGTTTCAGTTTAAATTTCAGCCAAAACTAATACCCAGTTTCGAAAATGCTATTTCATTCGGAAACCTGTAGTTAGGCTTATTAGTCTATACTAATATTATAAAGAGTAAAGATTTTTGTTTGTTTGTACCAAATAAACTCCGAAACAACTGGACCAATTTAGATGAAATCTGGTAAGAAGATAGTTTGAGACCCTGGGAAGGACATAGGACAGGGGTGAAAATGTGAATGAAAGTTTGTATGGGGAATCAACCTAGGGAGGAACCCGAGCGAAGCGAGGGTGAGTCGCTAGTTATTACTATACATTAATAGTTTATTCATTACAAATATGCTCAGTACATTCCAGACATATCCACCCACAATACCTCGAAGTAACACAATTAATTAGACATCTGTGGTCAATTGTAAACACAATCTTGAGATGTTTACGCTGCTCAGTGGGGCGGGTATAAATCGATTACCCTCAATATCTTTTCACTTGCCACTAGATTTAACGTGATAGAGACACGTCCGTTTGAGTTATTTATGAGCTTGTCTCTTAAAGATTAAACAAATGACAATATTGAAAATTAAGGTGGTGAATACAATAAATTTTCCATAGTTGTTCATCTATCTATCTATATAAATAAAAATGAATCACCGAAATGTACATATACGCGCATAACTTCCGATCGATTGCACCAAATTTTTTTTTTTTTTGTGTGTTATTGTCAGGACAACCTTTGTATAAAAGAAAAAAATACTAAAATAAGTTTTTTTAAAATCTCATGATATGAAAAGTGAGTGAGTGAAATAGTTTTTATCCCGGAAATCATCCCTTGTGCGAGTGGGAATGGGAATGAAAGTATGTATGGGGAATCAAGCTAGGGACGAACCCGAACGAAGCGAGGGTGACTCGCTAGTGTAATATTATAAAGACGATTTTTTTTTTGTTTTTGTATTTTTTATCTTTGTAACGAATAAACTCATAAACTACAGGACTTAGGAAGGGCATAGAATATTTTTTATTCCGGAAACATCCCTTAAGGGGTAAAAATGAAAATGAAAGTTTGGATGGGAAGTCAACCTAGGGACGAATCCGAGCGAAGCTAGAATGAGTCGCTAGTAGTTTATATTTTGTTATATATCTATCACTAACTGCGATACTATTTCTTTCACTTTCTAATTCCTACGAGACGACAATTCAATACAACGGTGAGACATAGGCCCAGGCACGAGTTTGAATCACTGTGAATCAATCAATCAATTCCGGTCTGTTACTCTTATAGTTTCCTGACAGAAAACCCAAAAACTACTTGGCCTGACCTGGAACTGAAAAAGGCACGAGGAATATATAAGACATTTATTTATTTTAGAACAAAATATTAGAAATATTTGAAACATATAAGTAGAACAGAATCTAGATGACACTTAATAAAACAAAATATTTTTGACTTCCTCTTTGCATAAATATTACTTCAACACACAGATAACTTATCTCGTCTAACTTTAGGTTTGTGTAAATATAAAATGATTTATTTCGTTGCGTCTGTTATGATCTGTACATAATTTATGTGACTCAATAAAATCATAAATATTATTGACTTAAGCAATTTGATTTAAATCATTTATTGATTCATACACAATATTTCTAAAATAAAATATTTTATCTATGATTAAGTACCTACCTACGTAACTTATAAATATTTTTAATTTTAAAATTAAACAATTTTTTATATATTTTTTAAATGACCACCTCGTACTGAACTCATAAGAAAATCATGACATAATAGTCTAGTCGACAAGTTGAAAATGGTACAAAATAGTAATACTGCTCTTAAAATCATGTGCGATAGCTCATTGGATCCGGAATGACGCCTAAAAAATGTGCCAAAAGCGTGTATTAGCACATAAAAAATTGCCAAACTTATAAACAATTAAAGATGAAAAAAAAAATGGCATTTCGTTTTTTGCCAATATTTCATAAACTATTAATATTTAAGAAATTTCAAAAAAAGATTCTGAAAGAGGAGGAAATTTCCAATAAAAAACTCCCTAACTCCCGGAACTCTATCTCCATTATTTATAATTTTTATTTAACGCTGAAAATAGGTCTGCGCGCGACATTTTTAGGTTGCACGCGTGGCGTCAAAAGCGAGTACGGCACAGTAATTAATTTATTTAAGGTATTGAATATTTTTTTTTAAATTTGAAAAAAATATGGTGTGTTCTGAACACTATAAATAATTTATTCCCGTTGAAAATTTTACTTAAAGTTAATTTTTCAACAAGTTAAACAATTGTTAACTAACAAAATTTTCTCGAACTACCGTCTTAATTGCAAGTGAAAAAAAATGTTTAAATAAAGGTCGTGAAAAATTTTCGCTTCGTAGAGCCTTTCTTACATACATACTTAACAAGATCGCGCCATAAAAGTTAAAAAAATATTTATACTTTGTTTATAATAAATTTTTTTCTTGAACAAAAACTGAAAAATCCAAGTAATGTTGTTAAATACGTGTTTTAGCATTTTTCAAAATTCATCTCATAAAGGGGTAAAATAGGTCATAGTTTTTAGAAGCCTACCTTTTTAGAGTTTTTTTGCAGTTTTAACGCGAGCGAAGTCGCGGGTTCTGCTAGGATGTTATATATTAATAAGAGAATATGTAATGACCTTTTTCATTTATAGTGCACGTTTAAAATATGTATTACTATGCATGTTATTAATATGAATAATATAATAATATGATTACCATATCATATTATATGCAAAATTACTACTTGTGCATGGGTTTCATGATGAATAGAAAAATTCATTAAGAAAAATAATTTACAAAAATCCAACATAAATAAACCAAGAAAATATATACCCAATAGACGGATACGATGTCAAATAATAAAAATTAAAGTCAGTACAAAATTATGTAGTTCGGAATTTTGAACTCAATACTTAAAAGCTTTGCTTTAATTTGATTCTGTAAATTATATATAAAATTAATATTATATATATATATATATATATATATATATATATATATATATATATATATATATATATATATAAATAACATATTTTATTATCACTTTTTCAGTTACTTAATATAAATTTTAATAACAGATATAAAAAATATTAATATATTAAAAAAATCTAACAATAAATGATAACTTGTAAAGTAATTATTGTACTCTTATGGTTGATTTTCTTTTACATGTATCTAAAAAACCATCCGAGGGTAGAAAAGAATATAACCTAATTAATATCTTTTATAAAAAGAATCATAAAAATCGATTCACGATTGGCAAAGATATCATGTATGACACAAAAGAAAAATACAAAATTTAATATTCCTTTTTGAAGTTAGAAAAAAGCTTTATTGAAAAAGAAATATGAATCTTTAACATCAATCAAAATGCCATATTACCCTTGCTTGATAAATGTTCTGTAGAACAGAGTAGTGTGAAGCTACGAATGTAACTACCATATCCGTTACACAAACCACCTTTTATTTCACCTCTGGGAGTACAGACGTTTTTATTTGATCCGACCCATGTTTTATTATACTTTGTGGGATGTCCCAATTTATTTATAAAATTTATAAGATTTTCGTATTAAAGGGTGAGTGTGTGTATGTGTACACAGTCCTTTTAAACGACCCAGTGTTGGGCACGGGCCTCCCTTCAATAAGAGGGGATCAGGCCAAAGTCCACCACGCTGGCCAAGTGCGGGTAGGTGGACTGCACATGTCTTTTAAAAACTTGCTAGGTTCTCTCAAACATGTTCCTCACGATGTTTTCCTTCACCGTAAGACAAGTGATAATCATGTGGGAAATGATTCGCACATGAAAATATCAAATGTGCGTGACTCGGGATTTGAACGCGTTACCACTGGACTACCACTGCTGAAGATGAGTACAATAAGTAAAAGATAACAATTAGTTACAGCAAGGTTACAATTTCTCAGGTATTTCTAGATGCAAGATATTTTGGTCAGCATAGAGCATTAGCAGTATATGTTGGGTTATTCAATATATAAACAAAATGTAAACGAAAACAAGTTAAAGCCATTGGAGCTTATTTTATCTCTGTGTTAGAAAAGTTAGATTCGAAACTAGAATTTATTAAGCATACTAATAACTGTCAAGGAACTATGAACAACAGTAATTTATGTGAGCCATTAAATATGCATTGTAATAAAAAAATACTAAATACCATTTATTCATATAACACTTCGCAAATTATTAAAACAATTGCCAATTTTTTTTAAATAAATTCAGATAATATGTAGGAATCATGCTTCAAATACTATTTGCCAGTTAGAATATACTTTAAAACTTTTCACTAAAACATTTAGAGTACATCGATGTAGGGGAGTATCAAGTGTATCGTAACTGGCCAAGCGTAAATAGAACAACCCCACAGGGACTGCAGGTTCAATTTCTAACGCAAAGGTTTCAAGTCCTGCAAATTGTTATTAGCCTTACATATTGAACATGCTATTTCTATTTATTCGCATGGATTATCGGCTTTGATGTCCCTTTTTAGTCCCTTATAGTTTGCATCACAAAAATATTTTCTTAGGACATTTTTAGGGTACCTAAATGTATTTATTTGTTTGGGTGACTAAAATGAAATTTAGTCTTCAATTAAAAAAAAACTAGTAGGCAAACAAATTTTGAGACGAATAAATACTTAAAAACTTCGATCACCTAATAGTATTTGCAGAGTCAAATTTAATATCCATTTAGATTTTATTTAAACAAATTTATCGAAACGTACTACTTTAGTAACTTAACTACATGACATTAAAAAATGTCATAAAATATATTTCTTTCATATAAAAATATATGCAAAATTTTTGCTAGAAACTCGTGTTTATCGCGCCAGCTGTACTTAATATCTCTCAATTACATGAGGATTTGCGAGTTCGTAGCTTGGCACAGTTAAAGTAAAACTAGACGTAATGAAAATTGTGGCAGTCCATAAGTAAAGATTCACAGCGACATGTCTGCCAGAACATTAATGTCCAAGAAATTGTTATTGTTGTGTTCTACATATTGTATACATAGTTATATTTTATTTTTTCGTGTATTTGCAATCAATCTTCAACTAAAAAAAGTCTGTCTGTAATCCTTTCTAATATTAAAAATGCTACAGTATAAGCAAAATTCAGTTAAAAGCTCGTTCACAAATGATTGATTGCTTCCAATAATTTGTAACTTTATAAGGTTATAACTCGCGTCATCTAAAAAGAACGCTGGCTGTCAAACTGCGCATAAGCGATTTATCGGTCAAATTGGTGGTAAGAAGCGGGGCGCAGGGCGGTTCGGGGTAGCGGGGCACGCGTCGCATGCTTGCCGGCGTGCTATTGGTTCGTCAATTCGAAATACCATCGCGCGCACAAAAGTTTTTAATTACGAAATGGTTTTATATATAGAAAAGAAAAAAATATTTTTGACGTATATTGTTTTACAAAGAGAGAGTCTAATAATAATGCAGTTAATAATAAAAAAAAATGTATTAAACGTATTAATTTAATTTTTTGTAAGTACATTAAACATTCTGCACTGAATCAAACATATTTTAATAATGAATAGAATTCTATTTAATGATATTCTATCTAATATATTTTTCAATGTCCCTACCAATAACTAATATATGAAGCCGCGAGCGAAATGCTATGAAAAATAAAATAATAGGCTTAGTACTTTTGTGCGCGAGTATATTTATTTATTTATTTATGTACCATAAAATATACGTTATACAAAATAAAATAACAAAATGTTAACAAAGGATAACTTATCTCTTTAAGAGATTTCTTCCAGAAACACTTCAGAAGTGAGAAAATAAGTTATATAGTGCGGTGTAGGTACAGTACAGCATTGAATGGAATTGTCTTAATATTAAAATACATATATTAACTAAATATTATGATTATACAAATATATATATATATATATATATATATATATATATATATATATATATATATATATATATATATATATATTTTGTATAATCATATATATACGTATACCCATGCGCAAACATACCCTCTCCACTTTCTTCCAGCGTTCTTTTTAGATGACGCGAGTTATAGCATAAATAGATTATCGTATATTGTACCAGGTCAATATGAGTAGTGATTATACTACATAATTACTACAGCAGTACCGCCCATCCAAGGTGTATTCTTTCTTATCGAAAATATTTATACTTATATTATCTCTTTAATTAATGTAAAAAGTAATAATTAGTTGCAATACTCCTAAGTTCTATAATATACAGTAATAAAAAAATACAAACGTAGCCTCGTAGGTATACTCTTTCTTTCTAGGTTAGGTTAGAACATTGACCACAACGTAAACGACTAAAACTTTTAGAAAAAAAATGCCTTCAGTCAAAACTACTTTTGATCAACCTCTTTAGTCAAAAGTAGTTTAGACTAAAAAAAAGTTTTGACTGACTGTAGCATATAAAATAATATAAAGAAGTATGTATGCGTAAATTAACCATTTTAAAATTATTTTTTAAAGATTGATTATTTGATTTTATATTTAATCTACTAAATTATAATATAATAAAATGTTTTACAAAAAGTAACCTTAGAATTATCAATCAATTACAAAATTCTCTAAGTCGCTACGTACTAATTGAGACAGATAATTAAGCAATAAACATGCCGAACGGCGAGTGCGAAAAATTGGGCATGAATAAAAACTGAAGGGATCTGGAAATTTGAAATAATATTATATAATTAATGAAACACTTATATTAGTACACTTATATACACAACTAGCATTGCCCGCGGCTCCGCCCGCGTTCGATGACCAAAAACCAAATTCTTAGGTTTTACATAGTAGTATATTACAATGCAGTTTTTGTATTTTTTCTCAGAAATGAGATATTTTCCCGCGGTAAAAAGTATCCTATATGTTGACCCGGATAACCAGCTATCATCATACCAAATTTCATCAAAATCTGTCCAGTGGTTTTCTCGTGATGCGATAACAGACAGACAGACAGACAAAAATTCTAAAAACGAGTGATTCGGCCTCTGTATCGATAATAATGTCTATTGCAATAAGATTTTCCAAAAAATATTTAATGTACAGATTCGACTTAGTTAGAATTTTATTATATGTATAGATTTTGTATACTATCATCTACAAATTCATGACAATCATGATACTACGTAAGTAGTTCAAAATATACATCGGATTTGAACCCGCTACCTTCAGTTTGCAGCATCATCCTTACATTCCGATACTTCGTAAAATAGTCTTCGCTAATATTATCTTAAAAGGACATTTAAGGGAAAGTGGATATGTATATTTTAACATACATATCTAAGAAAAGTTCCACGGCTTACTAGTTTTCAGTTTACAAAGTTAAAAGTTAACTCTTAGTTTTACGATTTCTAGTAACATTTTTCTCCCGTTCCTTACTATTTTTATATTACTTTATTAGTACCAAATTTTATTAAAGATATATTTAAATAGTTACAAAAAAACAATAAACACACAATTCACAAAGATATCTATATATTACATTTATATACGGTATATAGTGATTGCGTTGTAGAGCATTGATCATAGCTGTTTAGTTAGTTATTTATTATGTCGATTCCCCATCAACCCAACGTGCGTTACCTTATCCGTGGTTCCGTTGGGTTTCAGTTTCTCTAGCTGATGAGTTCACCTAACCACCTGTACGTGTGCCAGGCAACCAGGTGGTATGCGAAAATACCTTTTACCAACTTAAAAAAAAGTCGTATTTCGATTTCATTATTTTTCTTCTATTAATGTTTTGTTATCTTTTTGTTTTATCCTAGAGCTACTAACTTGTGTTATACCATCTAGAGGCTCACACACACAACTATCAGACATTGATAGAAGACAAATAATGACAGTCTACCTAATTATCGTATCCAAAAAACTTAAATATTTAATAGTTTTTAGAAAATGAATCTATCACTTGAAATAATGACTTTTTAACTAAAAAGTTATGCCGGCTGAAGTCGAATATATAATAGATAGATACTCTATCTTGAAAGATAACCCTAAAAATAACTTTAGAATAATAATTATTATTACGGCACTTTCTTTCAACCCTGAGCTTTGCTGGGCACGAGCCACCCCAATACGAGGGAGATCACACCCAAATTTACCATTCTGACCAAATATAGCTTTGCGAAGTTAACGTCATAGCTCGAAATTAGGAAAAAAAAATTCCTCACAATGTTTTACATGCAAGAAAAATATGAGACCTAATCATATCAAAAAATTATTCACCCATCAAAATCTCTGAGCAACGATACCTGGAGTTTAAATTGCTACGCTTGGTTTTCCAAACAAACATGTGCCAATAGGCTAACAGTTAACACTCTCAATTAATTCACACAATTAAAAATAATTAACCCATTCATAAAGTTAACATCTTGAGACATCGCTTAATAGCATTTTCCTGTCTCCGCTTGCGTTGTTGAATTATGTGTAACTATAACTTTATAAATGATGCCTATGTGTCTACTCAGATAAATGTATAAACTATATTACTGTAGAATTTAATCAAAATCAATTCAGTAGTTTTTGCATGAAAGACTAACAAATATTCATCCATCCACACAAACTTTCGCGTTTATAATATTAGTAATGATAGGAGGATAGGATTAGTAATGTTTTTTTTTTTAAATTGAATAAATAAAATCGGTTCAAAATTAGCGAAAGTAGCATTTGATAAACATAAAAGTATATACATATAACCGAACAGTAAATCGCCATTATAAGGTCGATTAAAAAGGTTTAGGTGGAACAAAAATATGAATGAAAGTAAAACCACCTTGATGTTTGTAATTCTCTTTCAAGCATGAAATTATTTCCATGAAGTCCTTTCATCACAATGGCCAACGAAGTGCCTAATAGGCTTAGTTCAAATACAAATATTTTTCTTCATCTGGGTCTTATTAGGAGGCGCTTAGTGACCTTTTTTTGTGGTGTGTTAGCGGCAACTCCTAACGGTGCCAAACATATTTTTTTTTTATGTATACAATGTAAATAATATTTTACAATATCCTTGTGTCTATTGTTAATAATGAGAAACTTTTAAGGGGCTTAGTTTTTTAATAGTTTAAGGATTTTTATCTGATGTAGAAAATCTATAATATTTCAAGACTCAAAGGAAGAGAAAGAAAGTTTATTTTGTATAACTTAAAATTAAAATAAATACAAATCTTTAAAATAATGTATGTATGTTTTCAGCCCTTTTTTAACGTCCCACTGCGGGGCACGGGCCTCCCTTCAATACGAGGGAGATCAGGCCATAGTCCACCACACTGGCCAAGTGCAAGTTGGCGGACTTCAAATGTCTTTCGAAAACTTGCTAGGTTTTCTCAGACATGCAGATTTCTTCACGATGTTCTCCTTCACCGTAAGACAAGTGGTAATCAAATTAGAAATGATTCGCACATAAAAATATCAGACGTGCGAGACCCGGGATTTGAACTCGCTTCACTCGGTTTCCCAAGCGAGCGCGTTACGACTGGGCTACCACTGCCGTAAAATACTATGATATACTATAGGTACTATTAATAATAATCGTAATGAGTAAATATGATAAAACAACCAAAACAATAGTCCTAAATTATTATAGGCTTTGGAAGTTTTTAAATTACTTGTTTTATCTGTACGTTATTTATTTTTTTCTGCATATTTACATAAAAGGATTAGATATTCATATTTTACATAAATTTGAAATTTTGATATAATATTCGTATGCCTCCACTAGTTGTAACGGGAATTTTAAATTCAAAGTTTTATACCTTAAAAGAGGTGACAAAATCATTATGAGAGATCTATCGTTGATCTAACAAAACTAGCGGGAAAAGACGAGGTAAATATAAAAAAAAACTATTATTTTTTTAAGTTTTTTCTTACCTTTTCAGTAACCGCCAGTCCGTCAAACTCCTCAGGAGCCAAACAATCACCCTTAAGCCAACTCGCCAGCCTACCAAGTTCACCGAGCATCGTTGACGGAGTTAAGGAACTAAAAGCCATGATTGAGACCTAACTTCACTTTTTTAAGATTTAAAAAAAACTCTTAAATAATTCGTGCTCAATTATTTTAAATCAATTAATAATTAAGGATTACATATTTGTAGCAAACTAAAATTATAATTTATAGTTAACGAATTCAAAAAATTTACGCTTTGTAGCAGTTACGCAAATTCAAATTCTCCCGCGCATTTACAGTTAACGTCTTAACCTACAGACGTCGCGAGAGGGACTAAAAATATAGACAATAATCGCACCCTCAGTGGCATCCTCAAAATATTCGCGTCTGAACCGCTATAAATCCAAATTACACCTTATCTTCATCGAGTAAACTCTATTTTCGTATGTTAGAGGTCAAATCACGGAGCATGCGCGATTGAAAGAGATAGCAATACTTTTGATTTGTACTTTCTTATTAACCAATTTTCAATTTATTTAGTTGTTTTCCATTTTTTTTTCTTTTTTTTATTTTCAAATATAATGCAATATGAACATTTTAACCAGAAAAAGTTTTTTTTTAGTCAAAGCTTATATGTGAACTAAAATGTTATATTCTTATATCTCATATATATATTGTTTTAATTATGGGATGGGTTACTTTTTTAAAGTTTTGTAATAGGATAAAATTGCAGTTGTGTAAATACAATAGTCCAATATAATTGTTTTCTTTTATATCCAAGTTATAATATTGACAGAAAATTGACGACACGTTTGGCTCAGTTTGTAATGACCCTACTTGCTGCGCCAGAGGTCGCGGGTTCGAGTTCCGCTGGGGGGCATTCATTTGTGTGATGAGCACGAATGTTTGTACTCCAGTCATGGATGTTTATATTTATAATATGTATGTATTTAAAAAAAAAGTTATATATGTATAATGTATCAACTATCTGGTATCCATAACACAAGCCTCGTAGCTTACCATGGAACTAGATGGTGTTGTGTGTTAATGTCCTGACAAAAAAAAAAAAAAAAAAAAAAAAAAAATACTTAAGCCAATTCAACCTTTAATTAATATAGGTATTTAGAATTATTCTATCTTAAATATATATTTACTCTTTAATATAACAAACAGTATGTTTGATTTAAATAATTTGTTTAGAAACTCTCTATAATATTAACACAGCATTGTTTGATAAACTGGTTGTAATGTCCATTTGGCATTTATTTAAATAATGAATGATAACTGATTTGTTTGTTTTACTCTGTTCAAGTACGATACAAATTAAAGTTGTATCATACTTGATACCATTGTCATATATTACTTAATTCTCAACTTAGCCAATTACTAGATAACTCGTACATTATTGTAACTTTGGAGAGAATCTTATGTCATGGATTTCTGAACCAACTTACAATCGTACAAAACATTAATTTTCAAACTCAAGAGTAAACTACTATCATAACACTTGCTGGCAAATTAACATGTTTTACGAAAAAAAGATTTAATGATAAGTATATAAGAAAAATATATATTTTCTAGACTACCCTCATACATTAATTATATAACAACCTAAAGCTTAAACTTTAAATAATTTGAAGCTTAATAAATTAATCATTTTTACTACAACAATTATTTTTCAGTATAAATAAATAAGGATCTTGAAAAATAAATCAGGCCTTGTTATAGTTCTGAAATACGCCCACTTTTGACATAGAAAATCTAGTGTAAATGTCAAAACATATAAACAACATTGCTTCTTTAAAAAAAAATAGTCTTACCTTGGGCGTTTTAATGATATCCATCGTAGAAATTGGTCACAATCGATACACGAAACAAATCAAAAACTTGGGAGAAACATATGTTTTTTTTTTTATATGTAAACAAGTTAGAAGAATTTTAAAAGGAATGTCTTTAAACAGCAACAAATGACATAAATAAACTCACTTTTATTATTGATACAATAAACATATAAATGTTTTTTTTTTTATCTTAACAAAACAACTTGGTTAAATCGAAAAGTTTGACATTAGATAAAGATATTTTGACGTTTCACGTTTGATAAATGATATATCGGCTTGACATATATTAAGGACACGTTCACATTTAACCATAATTCCACTGTCAAATTCTAGAAAACCTAAGATGTATATACGTTGCAGATACTTTTAATTTTCATTTGAAATTATGTATTTATTGTATTTTTAAAAGAAATAAGTACATTTTTTTTTTGTTGTATCATTATTTTAAAGTCAAAGACGTGTCTAATCTTTGAAAAGTTAGTAAAATACAAAAACTATATAGAAATGCTACGCATGTAAGATAGAAAATTCTGTATATAAATTCCATTTTATTTTAGTTAAGTTGTGAATTTTATTTCTGAAAGATATGGGATATTATTTTATTGTACATCTAATATTTCATAAATTACTAATGAACTTCTTATTTAAATGCACACTTTATAAAAATTTTATAGTGAAAATATGACTTCAGATTTGATTTATTATCAAGTACTTTTGATCAAAGTGAGCTATTTTCCTATTTTATTAAAACATAACAATTACTTATTAAAATTCAATAAATATTCATATAAATTTAATACTTCATACTTCCTGTTTTATTTACAATGTTAATATTATTGCCGTGGGATATTTATATTTTTTCGAAACTAAAGCCGTTTTATGGGGTAACCTATACATATAATAAAATTGTAACTAAGCCGAATCTGTATATTAAATATTTTTTGGAAAATCTTATTGACATAAACATTATTATCGATACAGAGGCCGAATCTATAGTTTTTAGAATTTTTGTCTGTCTGACTGTATATTACCGCGTAACGAGAAAACTACTGGAGGGATTTTTATGAAATGTGATATTAACATACTACAACACAACATAATACAAAAACTGCAATGTAAGAGTATACTAATATGTAAAACCTAAGAATTTGATTTTTTGTCATCTGAACGCGGGTGGAGCTGCGGGAAATGCTGGTAAAGTTTATATAGGCAAAAAATTATTTATAATCAAAATTACTTGAAACTTGGTATTAATTCTCTTTAATGCAATTAAATAAATACATGTTTTAGCATTTTTCGAAATTCAATCCCATAAGGGGGTAAAATAGGGGATGAAATTTTGTATGTAATGTAAAAAGTAGAAAAATAAACTTGTGTGTTTACTTATGTACACACGTAAGAAGTTATACTTCTTTGGCGTACAGAACAAAAATAGCATACGATTTCATGTCTTAAGTCACAACTCTCTGTAAAAGGAATGCAGCTGACTTGATCATGTCGCTTTCAGTTAACTTAATCATGTCGCTTTTTGGCTGTCAGTGTAGCGTAAACATTTTACTCTCATATTTTTTTCCAACCATGCCAAAAGAAGTATAACTTTAAAAATAAAAAAAATATTCACCTGTTGTTATTTTAAGAGTTTTAAAATTACTTTCTGCAAAATGATGTCCACATAGCCTTAAATATAAAAAGTGTGATTTCGCACAATTTCTTCGGTTTTTGTCTTTTGGGAACAAATGATAGCCATTTTCTTTCCATCCTGGTACTGCACTATTTGTCATTTTAATTAAATTTTAAATAAAATAAAAAAAGCTCCATCTTAGCTATAAAGCTTTAGAATATACTGAGGACCATAGTGATATTGACATCTGGCGGGAGAAATAGGCAAAATTCTTCCCCATTGAAATGATAAAAATATTTAAATACGAATCAGCTACCTATTTAAATGAATATTGGTTATGTAAGCATTCAAAGCCTTTATACCTTTAAATTTTTAAAGATAATAAAATCTCCCACACACGGGTCAAATGCGAAGATCACAACTTTCATAGAGGTAGGGGGCTTGGGGGGGGGGGGGATCTTTGGTTTGGTAATGACAGTGACAGAATTCCTTGTAGGACTGTTGGTATTTTTTAAAATATCGGATTTTCGATATATCGATATTTTTAAATATATCAATATCGAAGCTTGATATATCAAAAAAAAATCTCGATATTTCGATATATCGGCTTTATTTAAAAAAAATTGTAAGGCAGGTCAAAAATGATTACACAGTTTATAGTTCAGTATATTAATTAAACAAATTAAATTATAAATGTATAAAAGTGTTAGGATATAGTTCTTAGTAATTATTGTTTAATTTAAGTAAGACAATCATGTGTACCAATATTTTTCAGTAAGAGTTTTTAAAAATACTCTTTGTTTTATATGTTCAGCTGTTTGACTACTACGATTATTAAGCACTAACAGATTGATTGTAGAAGCAACTCGTTCAGATGCTACATATGTAGCAGAAGAAATTAAATATTTAACAGCTATTTCTGATGGCACGAGAGTAAAATGCCTGCTATCGATCCAAAATTTTAGCGCATTTGATGACCTTGAAATATTTGGCTGATCTAAATACTGCTTCAATTCAGCAGGTATCGTACCAAAACTTCTACCCGAAACTTCATTGGCATTGGCCATATTTTTCAAGAGCATATCTTCATGTCTATCCCATAAGTAATCTAACAAACAAAATATCGAAAATGATATCCATATCGAGTTGTCAGTACAATATATACATTCATAAAATATATGGTTTCGATATCCGATATCGAATATCGATATATAGTTTCGACTCGATATTCAGCAAAAGCTATATCACCCACTCCTAACTCAGTGTTAACCACACACTAAATATAGGTCAATAATAGGTAAATAGGTGACAACAAACAACAACTGTAAGTAAAGTATACTCCATATCATAGATTATAATAATGTTTATATCACTGAGGTATATCTATAGAAAATTACATTTCGTTTTAAGATAATAAGTAAATAAGTAAACTAGGAATAGAGAAAAAACATTATATAGTGTAAATGAAGTGTAGTAGATTGAGTTTACGATGATTTTGTAGATTAAATAATTTACGAAAAAAAACTTTTTAACAAAAAAATAAAAACTGACTTCAAACAAAAGCACTAAAAATTAAAAAATAACTGATTGGTAGTTTTCATTTACTATACATACCTAATCAAATATTTTCGAAGTCGGTGTGCTTTGCTTTGTATGGGCTGGCACCGATTTCGAAAATATTTGATTAGGTATGTATTTAATAAGGCTGTAATTACTTAGCCAAAGCACACCGACTTCGAAAATATTTGATTAGGTATGTATAGTAAATGAAAACTACCAATCAGTTATTTTTTAATTTTTAGTGCTTTTGTTTGAAGTCGGTTTTTATTTTTTTGTTAAAAAGTTTTTATTTTTCCCTTTTTAGTGTAGACAGTAGTAGCAAAGTAAGGATTCTAACGTGTTAGGCTTGTCAAATCAAACAAAATAAGCCCAAACTCAAAGTATCTACTATTAGCCGTCGAAGACTTCCACCTATCCACCTTCTGGCCTTGCCATCAGATCAGGTCAACAACACCGAACCACTGTACTATCAACGGAAATAGAAATACTTGCAAAGTTTCAAGTCAATATGACAACTAGAAGTAGGTTAATTTCATCATCCGGGGCAGAGGCTGACTGCTACCGGACGCGTCCCCCGGGTGGCGGATAGGGGAACACCACTCGCGACTGTCTGGACCCGACAAGAGCTTGTGGTACCGGAGCAATCCGGCGCGGACCAACAGCCAGGAGGGGAGGGGGAAACGGCGTCAGGAGGGCGCCGTCTCCTTCTTGGAGGTAGCGCGGTGTCTCCAGCCGTTTCGCGGTAGGAGGCGCTGCGCGGGCCGCGCTGCCGGGGCTAGCCCGTCGGTGCGGCGGCTGGAGCGGGGCCAGTTCTGGTCCTGCGTCTGGCGTGGGGTGTCGGCAGCCATCTTGGTCCGGAGGTGGGCCGACGGTAGGGGGGCCGCGGGGGAAGAGGAGTGTCGGTATGGCGATGCGCCGCTCGTCCCTATCTCCCGCGGCCTAGCGGGGCCGCCACCGCTTGATGGCGGACGCGGTGGGGCTGCAGGGGAAGAGGAGTGTCGGTGCTGCGTTGCCGCTCTCCCTGTCCTCTGCAGCCGATTGGAGGTGGCCCACTTCGGTGGGCGGTGGTGGGTTTAATGGGGCTGCTCCGGGTACCTCTCTGGTATAGCAGAGTTGACTGTGGAGCAGCCCCATTGGTTTGGTGGTCTGCCTAGCGCTTAGGCAGACCTGCCGCCGGGGCGCCGTAGTAGTTATGCGCAAGCGATCCTGCGGCGTCCCACTAAGGCGGGGGGAAGGGATGTCGGGTTTTAGTGGGTAGTACCGGCTCTTCTAGCCGGTGAGCCCCACATAACCACCTGGGGGATCAGGTGGTATGCGTAAATGCATTTCCCGACAATAAAAAAAAAAAAAAAAAAAAAAAAAAAAAAAAAAAGGTTAATTTCATCATTAGTTGTTTTTCCACCCTTAGGGGTGGTATTTTTTTTTTGAAATTTAAATGGGACCAATCTGGAAGTATACCCTTTCAAACAAAACAAAAATTGTCCAAATCGGTTAATAAATGACGGAGTTCTGAGGTAACAAACATAAAAAAAAACATACAGTCGAATTGAGAACCTCCTCCTTTTTGAAGTCGGTTGAAAAATTAAAAATAAATATTATTATTAAAAATATCGACCATCGATATCTACATTTCAATATCGAACTATCGATATATCGTCCAAAAAATATTAGTAATGAATATCGATATTTTTAAATGATAATATCGATAGCTCGATATATCGATATTTTATCAACAGCCCTAATTCCTTGTCATCTTTAATCTTGCACATGTAGCAATATACTCTATGATCTTGCACAAGAATCAGTCGATGACAGAAAGTGAAGTGTTTTCTTTTTGCAGTTAATTAAAATTTGTGTACTACTACATAAAAAAGCGTAATTATTGATTTAATTAATAATGACTTCTACGGTGCCCAATGATAGAAATGAGGAACGCCGACGCAGAGTGAGTACGACCAGTATTTAAAAAGCAGCAATAATAAATAGTCTAAAGTACATATTGTTATGATTCATGTTATTGCGTTTTCCCCTCTTATCTCAAATTACCAATAAACATTTCAGGCAGGTGAACCGGTTTTTTATACTTTGATTTTTGATGTTACAAAATATATTGTAGGACATTTTTCTAGATTGTTCCCTTATTTATCAAAACAGCTTTAGTTCTTGATAATAGAAAATTTATAATTCCGTTTTCACAATTCTGGCTCGATCGTTTAAAAAAATGATCATTAATCATCCAAGTCCATTTTTTTATATCTCTCTTTTGCTGTTTACATCTCACCAGTTTTTACAACAATGGAAATCATTTAGTGTAACCATAAGAAAAATGTATGTATGTAATGTATGTATATGAAATTATCTCTACTGTTATATGGTATTGATATATTTTATATTATGTTAAAAACAGAACTATTTTTTTTGACTTTCCACAATTACTAATTGGGACAACACAAAAAACTTAGTGTTAAATAACTCAATCATAATATACTTTATTCAAATAGACTTTTTCAAGGACTTCTAAATCTAAAAATATTAAAATATTTCACACTTAGGTCCTGCTTGGTCCATTACCGGCTGGATTCTTAAGAGCTGATGGAGCAACTGATACTTTAGATGCAGATTATCAAGCTGCACTAGCCTTGCAACAACAACTATGTGGAGCAACGGTATATATTTATATTGAATTATTAATTATTAATATTTCTATATATAGCAACAATACTAATTATTTGATATTTATAAAATCTTAGATGCCACCAGCTGGTCCACCCCTCACAGCAAGACTTAGCATTACAATTGCACAAGCAAAACTGGTTAAAAATTATGGTGAGTCATTGTCTTCTGCAATTTTAATAAACAATTCTTCTAATATAATACTTTCTTAGATTAACATGAATAAAATATGACATTTGAAATGTGACATAATTTTTTTATGGATATATTTTGATTTTTGTATAAAACTATCTATGAGAGACTAAGGTTTTAGATGTCTTCAAATTTGTTATATAGTTGTTACAGATAGCACCTAAATTCCACAATGATTTTCAAAGAATACCAAAATCACACCAAAATACCTAACAAAATTATTAACAATACTGAATGTTATTGACTTCACCTAATCACAAAATAATATCTTTACGAGTTTATTACCTTTAAAGTTTGTGGATAATGAACTACAAAGTATAACAAAAGTATATTTTTATTCTTGTTCAATTATAAATACAACTCAATTTGTTGTTTTTTTGTTAAATTTAGAAATTTAAAACTAATATTATAATTCATTTGTGATACTATTAAATTTTATCTACACATAATAAAATGATTTGAATCTATACATAAAATATTTTTCAGATAATCTTATTGAAGTAGTTTTTATTATCGATACAGAGGCCGAATCTATGTCTTTAACGTCCCGCTGCTGGGCACGGGCCTCCCTTCAATACGAGGGGCATTAGGCCAGAATCCACAACTTCATTTATGTCTTCATATGTCTTTAGAAAACTTTGTTCGGTTCTCTCAAACATGCAAATTTTCCCACTATGTTTTCCTTCACTGTAAGACAAGTGGTAATCATGTTAGAAATGAACACATGAGAATATCAGAGGTGCGAGTCGCCGACGATATTTTAAGATATAATATCCAATAGGTAAATTTGTATTTTACATATCGAAATATATTAGATTTGATTCGGCTGGCAACGACTTAAAAAATATCTGATTAGGTATCTATTCTAAATGAAAACCCCCGTTTAGTTATTTTTTACATTTTAGTGCCTGGTAGTCAGTTTTGTTTTATTTATTTTCTTAAGTTTTATAAATAACTTTGTAGTAATTAATACAAACTTTTATTAACACTTGTTGGGGACCAGTTGATAACAAGTTGAATATTTTATAATTCCATATGAAACTCGATCTCGTATTGATCGAGTTTATATTGATTGTTCCTAAATAATAAATATACTGTATGATGTATTTTAATTACTCATATACAGATACCTAGTTAGCGAGTGGCAATTTGTACGTTAGAATTATTAATATATGTTTATAACGTTTAACATAAATATGAGTAAATAAATATGTTGGGACATTAACACACAGCACCATCTAGTTCCATGGTAAGCAAAAAGCTTGTGTTATGGATAGCAGATAGTTGATACAGTACACATATATAACTTTAAATACATACATATTATAAATATAAACGCCCATGACTGGAGTATATAAAAAAAAAAATAAAAAAATATATATATATAAACATTCGTATTCATCACGCAAATGAATGCCCCCAGCGGGACTCGAATCCGCGACCGCTGGTACAGTTAGTAGGATCACTACAAACTGAACCAAACGTGTTGTCAATTAATTATCTGTTTAAAGTTTAATAAGTCCTTTGTAGTTCGTGTTATTTCTAAGTACGGAAAACGAGTCCACAATAATTGACCTTTAAGTTAAAATTCCATTATTTTTATAATACCTCGGTGATTTTATTTATTTTTTATGAGATGAATGAAATAAACTTTATACAATTAGACTTATTACAAATGATTTCTTATATTTTTTTCTTACGAATATTTATTCGTAAGAATTAAAATAAATATTCGTTTACGAATATTTATTTAATTTATCATATAATTTTTCAAAAGTTTACCTTTAGACTTTTCGACGGAATTCGTAACCGATATTACATCGAATAGTCCTATACTGAACTATTTTTTCTTCAAAGAGTATGGTTTTGCTTGCTCATTAGAATAAGTAGTTCTAAATTAGCACTGTTAGGGCCTCCTGTTATTTATATTTAATCTTTAAAGGCATCGTAGAAAACGTTCTGTAATTATATGAAGCCGTTTGACTGTTTATCGCTGTTTATCTTTACTGTAATTTTATCTAGTAAAGATGTTTGTTGTACATATATGTGTGTGTGTGTGTGTATATATATATATATATATATATATATATATATATATATATATAATAGTCAATCTGTTCCAAACTAACCGTCAAAATGTACTTAGGGACAAACCCGAGCAAAGCGAGGGTGAGTAGCTAGTCTATACATATATGTAATAAAATTCTAACGGTCAAGAAATAGTCATTATTATCGATACGGAAGCTGAATGTACAGTTTTTAGAATATTTGTCTGAGAACGCATCACGAGAAAACCACTGGATTGATTTTGATGAAATTTGGTATGATGATAACATGTTTACCCGGTCAACATTTAGGATACTTTTTCCCATTAGTAAAAGAAATTTCAGAATCGGATCACTAGTTTCACAGTTTATGCCCTACATCCAAATTTAATTTACCTCTTTATAATATGAGTGGAAAGATGTAAGACTGTAGTTGTAATTGATTAAAATAACGTAAATAAGATTTTTTGCACAAACAGGTCTCACCCGTATGGACCCATACGTCCGTGTTAGAGTCGGCCATTGCATATACGAAACGCATACGGACCCCAGCGGCGGGAAGACGCCGAGATGGAACAAAGTTATACATTGGTAAGTACATTATAATGCCACTCCATCTTCTGGTGAAGTATGAATCTCTTATGTACAAACGCAGTCTTCATCTTGGGAAAGTTTATAGGCCCAGGTGAAATTATGGAGTGTTACCCCTAAGTAAATCCTGCAGTTTGTTACAGCGGTAAGGTTAAATGGATTAGTCTAGTATAATAAAATATGCGGTGAACACAATAGACGAGAAATGGTCGAAGTGATAGGTAATTATTATAGGTGCATCAAAGAAATAATCTTTATTTGAAGAAAAAACTATAATTTACTTACATAACATCCAATACACGATTTTTTACACTGTCTCAACACGGCAGAGTTTTTTTTTAAATTCTTTTATATGACAAAGACAAAAATACAACACTAATGTACTCATTCGGTGATCACTAACATCTAAACTAGGCCGAGCCTGTATCTTAGGTATTAGTTTCTTCCAATGAAACAGAATTAATGCACATTTAATATTTTTTTATTATTAGAATAAGATATAATTCCTTCGATCATCCGATTCGTGCAATGAAATCTATTGAAAATTGAAATCGTTTTGGATTTAAGTTAAACAAACAGATCTTTTTCCAGTAGCCAGATATTAATTTATTTAACGACTAAAATAGTAGGAGACTTTTTATTCGAGTGTCTTTTTGTATCGATATTTATGACTTTTTTTAATGAATTACTAGCCACTCATCCTCGCTTCGCTCGGGTTCATCCCTAGATAAGTTTTAACGGTTAGTATGGAATAGAATAGATAGACTATATATTATATATACATAAAATATATATTATATATAAAAAATGAACAGTTCTGAACTTTTCGATTTTCCAGATGGTTTATTGGATTTTCCCTATTTTTTTATACTTGAACTATCCCTAACATACCCTCAGCAAAACAAAAAAAGAATTATTCAAATCGGTCCAGCCGTTTTTGAGTTTTAGCGAGACTAACGAACGGCAATTGATTTTTATATACATATATAGATTTATACTTCAAGGGCGACGTGAATTTTGTGAGGAAAAGTTGGTGGATTTTTCTAAAGAAAAGTATGCTATTTTCGTATGGTTTTGCGCATTTATTTTATTTTTTGTTCTCGATGTTTCGAATGTTTAATCTATGCCCATGAACGAATAAGTCACTGGACCAGACATATAAGCGGACGTACCTTTATCTGTCTTATTAGTAGCCAGGAAATTTCAGCCTTTGTCGTTTGTTTTTAGCGTCAGTCTCAAGCATTTACTTGTCAACAAACAATCTGCCAAAAATGACTAAATGTTCTGTTAAATGGTGTAAAAACTGTAGCGGCGGAAGCAGCACTGTTTCTTTTCACTTGTAAATACATTATTTTATTACATTTATTGTTATTTATCACACAATTTAATAAAATTGTAAAATAAAATGTCATATTATCCAACTATGTTAAATATAGTCGATATTTCTATGTATTGTTGACATCTGACAACCATCATAAAATCCCTGGATTATACCATTCAGAACAAATGACTAAACTGTCGAGTGAGTCCATTTGACATCGACTAGTGCTTGACAATGTCGAAAAATATATCGATATTTGACGAAATAACTGAACGAATTGTGTTATTTGTACAGTACAATAACATAAAATACTTTTATCACAGTATCCTACAATCTGATGACAATAAATTTATAAAAATATTTTCTAAGTCACATAAAAATATAAATGCAAAAATTATAATTAGTATGTGTACTTAATTTTTTATTTTATTTTATACCACATTTATATACTTTGGAATATTATTCCATTGTAATAATAATAAAGATCATTTTATTTCAACACATAAATTACACAAAATCAAACAATAATGTTTTAGCACTAAACTTCTGGGTTGGCGATTTGTAATAAAACACTTTACTTTCACGATCTATTTTACTTTCACGATCCAACACTCACTTTAATTTGCAATCACTTTTTCTTTTTCCTAATTTCACAAATGTTTATTAAGAACTGAGCAATATTAGGACAGTGTCACATTTTTATAAGCTACCCGAGACAATCAATTGCCAATTAAAATAATTCAATAACAGAATCAACAAAATCACTTTATTTAATTAAATTAGCTTAATATTTTTTTAATCTTTAAAAAATAATTTTTATTATATATTAATGGAATATACACCCGATATTCATTTGTTCATTAACATTATTATAGACCAACAGAATGCTGCCATCAATGCCATCGTATTTATATAAATCAAATTAAAAAATAATTATTATTTGACACATTATTATTGCCTCTTTAATTCATTTATTTTAATTTATTATAATAAATACAGATATTTTAAATTAAAAGATGTAAAATATGATGACTATGCTAACCAATGTCTAAAATGTCATTAATTGGTTCATCGATATATGTATTTTATCGATTACGTTCAAGCACTAGAAATATTGTATTGTGTACCTGTGTGTATAATAATGTAATAAAATCTTTGTGTGCGTTATGCGTCTTTTGGTTGAACGAGTTTTCATACATTTGTATTTTATGTCTCGTCCAGTGGTTTATTCGTTCATGTCTATGCCTTAAAATGTCAAATATTCGCGTAAATCTAAAAAAGTTGGTAGGACTTGTAATTTTTATATTGGCGCATATTTTACAACCTTAACCTGTTTTGGTATTCAATTTGAATATTTATTTATCTTCATTCTATATAAGGTTCTTCGAATTCTCAGCCTTCCGTCTTTATATGAGATACTAGTGACTCACCGTCGCTTCGCTCTGGTTCGTGCCTAGATTGCTTCCCCATAAAAACTTTCATCCGCATTTTCACCCCCTTAAGGGATGATTTCTGGGACTAAAACTATCCTATGTTCTTCCCAAGATCTCAAACTATCTTCTTACCAAATTTCATCTGAATCGGTTCAGTAGCTTCGAAGCTTATTCGGTACAAACAAACAAATCTTTCCTCTTTATAATATTAGTATAGATTACCTACTAAATCTGTAATATCTGTATTTACATATATTTTTAAATAAATAAATCAAATTGCAGCATAATAAATTTCCAGTATAATATGTGACCAAAATTCTTTAAAAATTACTCTACAGTTAATAGAAATATGTAGAATTGAATATATAATAAGGAGAAATGTATTAAAGTGGTATTTTTATGTTTCTAGGGCATTTTCCAATTTACATATAAAATGCCTCATTAAGTTCTTGTATTTCATAAATATTTGTGAATATGAGACGATTGGGTACTCTATTTTTAACCGACTGCTAAAAAGATGTTATTTCAATTTGTTAGTGTCATACATCCGGTGATAAAGCACAATTCTTGGCTCTTGTATATGTATTTGTCTGTCTGCTTTAAAGGTATAATATAAGCCTTAAAAGTTTAACACGCTATTACAACGTCTCGTATTTGTATGTTCTTCTAATTTGACGCAATAGAAAGCATTACTTTCTATGCCAGAGGTCATAGGTTCGATTACTGCAATGATTCCCGTTTGCTTGCATTAACTTTTAATATACCTATTTGCCCGGAATTATTTAAGATTATGAAAGGAATAAAAAAAATTGTTGTCCATAGAGCAGATATCGGTAGCTGTTAGTGTAGTAGATACTCTTATTAGACGTCTTGGCTTTCAGTCTTTTTAGTAACAGATTTAAGAGTAAAGCGTGATATAGTTTATTTTGTTATTCTTTCTTGTATTGTATAAGCCAAATTAAATTTTAGTACACACTCAAGTGTCAAATTTTGGTCATTTTCTATAATAATAAAATTTCATAAAATAATCTGAGACGTAGTTTGTAGCGAAATAACTGGCTATATGCCATATGTCAGCCTTTTGTAAAAAATGGTTTAGCAGAAATTATGCTATATATATATATATATATATATATATATATATATATATATATATATATATATATATATATATATATATATATAATTCTTCTGTGAGTGTGTATGTCACTGAACTTCTCTCAAACGACTGGACCGATTTTGATGAAATTTTTTGTGTGTGTTCAAGGGGTTCTGGGAATGGTTTAGATTCACAATTTTGTCCAAAAAGTTTGAAATTTTCAAATTAAAGACGTGTAGACAGGACAACGTCTGTCGGGTCCGCTAGTATATATATATATATATATATATATATATATATATATATATATATATATATATATGTGTATATAGTATCGCTCAGTAGAAACATGTGTCTAAAACAGCGTTCATACTGGTTTTTGGTTGAAATATTATATGACCAATCTTACTTTGTTTAATCTTTTTATACTTCACGGGATATGTTTATTTTAACAAAACCGGATTTTGACCATTTTTTTTTTAAATCGCCTGATTTATTTAAGTTCTTGGGGGCGTTAACCTAAAATTATTTTCAGTTAGTTCGAAGACCGGTATTTTTCGGGATCCAACGTATTACATGTACAATATATATAATATTCTTATTCGCGTATCTTCCAGTGATAACAAGTATTTTTTTACTTTTTAATGTAAATATAACACAAAAAAAATAAACAGATTGACATAACTACATTGTTTTACACTATTATTAGTGTCCATTATTCTTTACCTATAGATGTAAAACTATCGACTCACTCACGTTTCACTCGGGTTCGCCTCTAAAAAAAACAAATATATCCCACGGGAACCGTACATTTTTCCGGGATATAAAGTAACGTATTATATCATACCATAATCTATCTCTGTGGCAAACTTCATCCAGATCCGTTTAGCCGTTATGGCGTGATTGAGTAACAAACATCCAAACATCTAAACTTTCACATTTATAATATTATAAGATTCTGTTGTATTTGCTATTTTATGTGATAACATCTCTCGTTTCTGCAATAAATGTCACAATTTCTATATGGAGCTCATGTTTTTCAACGTAGTTTAGTTAATCTAGGTCCGGTGAAATTCCGCTGCACAATGTCCAATTTTGATAAATGAGATTGAACACAACTTTTTAGTTGAAGGCTTCATTACCTACGACTAATGATGGTGGTATGAAAAAAATCGAAGTACATCTAAAGTTGTATTCTTCCAACCTACATTCTTATATTTCAAAAGTAAAGACATACTTTGAACAATTATTCTACCCATAGTTTTAGTTATTTTTCTGGAATTTTAAACGGAAACAACCTTCCAATATTAAAAATTTCACAATTTATTATGTTGCATAATCGGTGAAGAATGAATGTGTTGCGTCATAACATACCTACAAAAAAACTATACTGTTTAGGTCTTCCTTATTTTTTTAAATCGTTAAATAGATGGCTTCTCTCTACAAGATATTTGTTTCTAGTCTGCTGCCCCCCGGCGTTAACTCCATTTACTTGGAAATCTTCGACGAATGCTCGTTCACGATGGATGAACTCATCGCTTGGACGCACATCACTATACCGCAGGCTGTCTTAAATGTAAGTGTTAGTTGTTATATGTTTGTGCATATTGTATAAAGAAATGTCCTATTTTTAGGGTTCCGTAGTTAAAAGATAAAAACGTAGTTGTAATATTTTTTTCATGTCCATTTATCGATTACAATTAAACAAATTATAACAATAAAATATAAGTGGTACTCGATACTTGTAACAGAGGGGTGAAAAACAATGATGGGTCCACATGATTATTATAGCATATTGAGCGAATAGGTCTTTAAAGTTGAGCTTTGATTAATGTTACAAAAATTACTTAAAAAGCATTTTTTTTTATGAAAGCAAATAGTTGCGGAGTTATATTTTTTTAATTTTTTTTTGTATTAGGGATTAGGGAAACTGTTTAATAAAATATACGAAAAATCAAATTTACTTTCTGATTTTATAGTTGGTACAATAATTTAGATTAAGGTCTACATGACTCCAACAGTCATTCCGTCAATAGATAACTTCATAACTTTTATTATAAAACTGTTTGGTCTGTTATATTTATTTATTATGAAAAACTAGCAACTTTCTCTCGAATCGCAACTTATAATATTGTTAATCTTTTGGAAAATTTTGCTACTAACTGTAACTTCGTGTTCCTCCAATTTCATCGAAATCCTTCCAGCCGTTTAAGTACGAAGGAGTAACATACATACACACGTACAAACTTTGCATTTATAATAGTAGTGTATACGTAAAATAAAATTGTAACTAAGCCGAATCTGTACATTAAATATTTTTGAAACTATAGTTTTTAGAATATTTGTCTGTCTGTCTGTGACCACATCACGAGAATACCACTGAACAGATTTCGATGAAATTTGGTATGATGCTAGCTGGTTATCCGGGTCATATAGGATACTTTTTACTGCGGGAAAATATCTCATCACTCAAAAATCTTAAAACGTAACTAGGGACGAACCCGATCAAAGCAAGGGTTAGTCGCTAGTTATACATATAATAACTTGATTTGTTTTCAGGGAGAGACTCACGAAGACTGGTATCCCCTGAATGGTAAACAAGGTGATGGTATGGAGGGCATGATCAATCTGGTACTCAGCTATTCGGTGAGTTGTAACACATACATATAATACTCCTTAGATTTTATAAAATATAAGAATATTCCTTATAAGTTTACCGTTATAGGTGCTGGAGTTTGAAATGCTTAAACCCGTATAATTAATTGCAACCAACAATGAAATATGTCTTGTCACTGACATATTTTGTACTGCAAATGTCTGTTACAACTACGTGGATTAGTTAATATGTATAATTGTCATTACGGCTATAATTTATGTATTGTTCATACAATATATTTGCTTCTTTCTAATTAAGACAGGTTATGTAAAATTTTGTCGATGGATATTCATACTAACATCAATTTAAGCGAACTAGTTAGATGACACTACTTAAGAATATGGACGAATAAAAAGCCTTACAAAATGGGTTTAAAAATCTAAACCATCCATTTCTTCCAGGTGGGTCCAGCAGCGGTACCAACCTTCCCCCCAGTACTGGTGGTCCCCAGTACTGGCATGGGTTACGCGGCTATGCCGATGTACCCCGCGCCCCAGCAGGTGTCGCCACAGTACCAGCAGCAACAGTACCAGCAGCAGCAGCAACAACAGCAACAGCCGCCCGTCACTGCGGAACAGCTCCAACAGGTGATATCCTTATATGTTTAGATATGAACACTTTTTTTATGTTGGGAAATGCATTTACGCATAACACCTGCATACATACAGGTGGTTATGTGGGACTCACCGGCCTAAGAGAAACTAGTATTACCCACTAAAACCCAAAAAAAACCTAAACTTGTCATCAGAAAAAAATTTTTTTGTAATTATAAACTTTTTTTAATGTTTGTTGCTACGGAAGCCCCATTGTGGGAGTCAGACTCGCACTTGTGTAGGGTGGACTCAATTTTCTGCACTTAAAGTCTAGGTGGGTCTAGACTTACACTTGTTCAATTTTATATTAAGGCACATTTTTTACTTACCAATTTCCTTTTTCAGATCGAAGAAATGTTCCCGAGCATTGACAAAGAAGTGATAAAATCAGTGTTGGAAGCAAACAATGGGAACAAAGATGCTACTATAAATTCCCTATTGCAAATGTCTGAATAATCCAAATTAATACTTATAAAACATATATTGTACATTACTCGGAATATATATAAAAAATAACATTCAATGTACTACTATAAAGTGGCCGAGGTATAAATAAGAATTATAACCAAATTAAAACAGATTAAATATATTCGGCTAATTTAATAATTATTATGGGCAACACCCAAATATTATCTGTGATTGTAAAATGTTGCACTATTTAAAAAATAATAATCAATTTCATAATGTTAATGAAAGCTTTTGTATCAACACTAATGTCTATTTAAAGTTAATTTGTCTCATCATTATTTATGTTGCCACATATAATGATAAAAATTGTAAATTATAAAATACGTACATAAATTAAATGAATCAATGTATTATATATTAAGATGCAATTTTTTGTATCAGAAATATGTTTTTTTTTTATAAATGAAATTGCACTTCGAACCTCTTAATCTAGCTTTTTTATAGCGCGTCTGCCATCTTTAAAGAGTGAAAATTAGATACTAAAATTGGTGTTTCCAACTTTTAATTACAATAAAGCAAAATTTATATAAACAATATCGCTATTAATTAAAGCAGTAAATACATAGATTTTTTAAATAAAAAAAAAGAATATTTATCATTTACTTTATCATATTTTATTCCAAGAGAATTATGTACCGTGATGTTTTTGGTATAAACCGAATTTTCACGATATTTTTTTATGTGTAAGGTCAATAGCTATAAGATATTCGTATATTTTCATGAAAAAGTGCATTGATTTTGTTTCAAGTGTTTTCGAACTCGTAATTTTTTAGTTGAAAAGTTCACTTAGTTTTCAAAAAAAAAAAATGAAAATATGTAGTTCTATATAATTAGCATTCACTTTTAATATTAATATAACAAATAAATAAAACTGAATACAAATTCTCCAATCTGATACAATTTCATATAATCAACTTCTTTATTTCTTATAAATTATTATATAATAATTATGCAGCCTCAGATTTTGCAGGGTAGGGTTTAGAAAGCACATTAATGTTAAATGAACTGAACACAATAGCACAGCATTTATAAATATTGTATTAGAAAGGTTTTAATTATTTTTATTTCTTCACCTTTAAATGTAAAGCTTAGTTCACATTTATGAAGAAATCATTGATATATAAAAACATAGATACACATTTCCTAACAAATATCTCTTCAAAAGTGGCGTCAACATGTCACGTGAAGTCAAAGCAAAGAATAAAATCCATAATTTGAAAGTTGTAATTGTCTAAACACAAATTCGAACTTACGCATACCACATAAAATATCGAATTGTGCACTTATTTTCGAGGACACTTTTGAGACGCTAATTGTGTATCTTGAATTTTTGTATATCAATGTTAAAAGCCAGCAATACTAAATCAAACATATAAACTCCTTCGTATCTTCTCCATTACACGTGACATTGGCGAAGTAATCTCCCAAGTAAGGTCAACTAGCACGCTTTGAATTCATTAACAATAAATTGAATTGAATTAAAAGATGTGAACTCACCTTTATCCCGATTATACTAATAGTTAGCTCTTTTAATGCAAAAGCCTTTAAATACATTAGATATTCAAATTCACCTTTATTAAAATTTGTACACATCAAAATAGTTTTACAATAATTATTACTACAAATATGGTTGATCTCTTTGATAGACTTTTATTGGAATATGATTTTGATAACAGTATAGGTTTTATTCATTAAAAATTGCCCTCAAATATAAGTTATTTAATAAAATTTTGTTTTAGATTAAGCATGAGATTATGAAATCGTCAATTTTACATCTTTTGTTTAATGTATTTTGATATTAGGGTCAAAATCAATCAATTTTAAATATTTGTTAAATAAATTATAGTAGGTTTTTTTATATAAAGTTTATGAGAATAGTTATTTTTTAAACTATGCAATCTATTGTGCCTATGACAAATAATTATTAATTTTTGACAATATAACAATGTATTTTTTTTTAAGTTGTTATCATTATTATTCAGCTTGTATTTTTATATTATAATTATCTACAAAATGTAACTTATCTTCTTTGTGCTACTTATGGGGGCTTTCTGGTCTGTGGTGCTGTCTCTTTCTAATAGGGAATATGCATGTTTTTTTTGTTTCTTTTTTATACGATAGCTTACATCGTTAAGTAATTATTGTAAAAAAATATCCAGCTCTAAAAAACTAAAATTTAATTTTTTTTTAAATATTGTACCGATACGAATACTTTAGACGCCCGCCATTTCGCGTGCTTGGCGTGACGCTTTCAAAGTTGAACACGTCGAAATAATAATTAAAAAGTGAAAATATAGGTGGGTAATTCAAAGTAGTTGAAACGCATTGCCATTGGTCAGACCGAATATGACGTCAAAGTCTATAAAAACGGAACCAGTGTTGCCAATTTAGCGATTCTATCGTTAAAATTGCTCAAGCAAAATTCATTATTTTTATATTTTATCACCTATATTTGCACTTTTTAATAATTATTTTCATAATCAAAAATAAATAACATTAAAAAATATTGATATGAGCCTAATTTAAAAGCAATAAAGATTATGAAAAAGAAAATATTTTACCTTTTTCGCAATAAATCACACGCATATTCTCTATGCTATCATTACAAAGAGATAGATCAGGTATTAGGCCTTAAGAAGTATATATGAAGAAAGCTTCACGGCTAATTCGTGCCAAATCATTTGCCATCAACGATTTGCTTGTTTATAACCATCGTTGTATTTATTTAACTATACAATATATAAATAAATTATTGTTTATCCGACATTTTTGTTTTATTTCAATAATACGAAATCGACACAAAATATGTAATGTATAAAAAGATACATATACACATACTAATACTTTGGTAAAAGCATTATTTTTTCTTCACGCGCTAACTTCTGCAACTGAGTAAAATTAAAAAAAAAAAGATTTTATAGCCTACTAGCAACTCACCTCACTCAGCCTGTTTTGGCTAGTTTTTTTCTACTTTAATTAAAACATTTTTATCGGAAATAAAAATAAAAAATAACATGTTTAAAATCAAGCTTTTATATCATAAATTGTGTATAATAAGTGGCTTTGATTTAATTTTTTTGGTATTTATTCGTATTCTTCTCAGTAAACCCTTTTATTTGATATCCATGTCATGGGGATGCATAAAAAACAGTCCGCCATGTTGGATTTCGAATGACGTCACTTATCTAACCATGCATTGCCTTCTTAACGTGTATAAAGCACAGATCATATAATACTATATAAGATTTCAGCTCAATTGAGGATAATTGTTTTAAAATTCAGTTTTAAGATTTGACCTGAACAAAAATATATACAAACATTATAAGTTAAATAAAATTTGTAAAAATAGCCCATAGCACAAGTTGGCTTTCTTCATTCAATGTAACTTTCTATTAGTGAAAGAAATTCAGAATCAGAGCAGCACTTTCAAAGATTACCCCCTATATACAAACTTCTTTATAATATTAGCTTAGATTTACCAAGGATAAATAATGTTATCTGTACCATTCTACCATCCTTTAGAGTAATAAAATTAAAAAACAAACTACACGAGCAACGAGGGTAAATAAAAAAAATATTTCATATTATATATTTTATCAAGAAACAGGTTTCTTCTTCTTCTTAGTCTCTTTCTCTAAACTTTTCTGTTTTAAATTTTCTGCTTTTCGTTTAATTTTGCTTACTTTCCCTATAACATCTTTGAATCTGTCATCCTTTTTCATCAAACTCTTATTGACTTTCTTGAGGCCATCTTTGATGGTATCATCGATATTCTCCATCTCGCTCTGTCGTATACGACTCGTATCTCCCTCTCCCGCTTCGTCTTTGATTTGGGCTTGAATTTGTTTGATTTTAGCTAACTTTGCCTTTTTAGCAGCTTTTCTTCGTTTTCTATGCATTTCTTCTAATCTAGAAGAAAAAAGAATATTAATGTAACATTCAATTTTAAAACAGTATTTTATATATACAAAAAAATATCTTCATACAAATAATCCTGAAAGCTATTTGGTCTATATAAAAAATGAAACATTAGTTCACTCTTATAGGAATTTAAGCTTAGAATCAAAGGTATTATAGGTACCTTTTAAGTTTTATTATTTACAAAAATTAAACCTATTATAGTTCCCCGACTTTTGACACCTTATAACTTGTGACGTGGAAACGAAATCATATGACATTTGAGACAATACACATAAATACCAAAATGAAGAGATACAGTAGGTACAAGATCATAAGTTTATTTAATTAATCACCGACGCATTTTTATAAGTTTGACGTGTCTCTGTGTGTGTGTGTGTGTGTTTTTGTCTGTGGCATCGTAGCTCCCGAACGGATGAACCGATTTTCATTTTGTTTCTTTTTTTTTTGTTTAAAATGTGAATTAGTTGGAAGTGTTCTTAGCTATGTTTGATGAAAATGGGTCCAAGATGGTCGGGGTTTTTTTTTTATTTTTAATAAATCACTTGTTTCATTCCAAGCTTAACCTCTTTTATTTTTATGACTGAAATTGTTTTTAGATTTTGTCACGGTGTAAGTATTACGAAGTGACCATGTTGTACGGATTTCAAAATATCGGGAAAAAAATACAACATAAAACCGCGACAAAATCTGAAAAGATGGTTTCATTTGAAAGTAATAAATAAGTAAAAAAAAACCTAAGCCCACCCTTCTTCCATGGCATCAGGGTCGACGCCTGCCATGATCCATCTCTTGATCTTGTAGTTCCTTTTGCGCTGCTCGAACTCCTCGTTATCCAGCTGCGCCTCTTGCTCGCGGCGCGTCACACTCACTGTCGTGAACACTTTCACTGCTTCGTCGTCTGAAATGGACAAAAACCATATGGCCAAAACCATTCATTAATTACGTGATTATAACGATTTTTGACCCCCCTACCCCCATGTGAGGATAGATAAGACTCATCGACCCTCCCCCCTCCCTCCCTCCCTTCTTCTTACGTAAGATTCAATCTCGTTTTTCTGAATAATAAAACGTTGTTAGAAAACGATCAATTACGCTAAAACTTACAGTTTAACGTAAATCAAAGATTTTTATTTTTTTATCAGATAATATTTAAGATTTTAAAATTTTAATAAACAATAAAAAAATGGAAAATAAGATGTAAATCGAAGTGCACATTATGGTATGGAGAAAATCATTCAGCATCCGAAATAGAAAGAGATTTTTAATAATAAATTTGAAGTTGTAAAATATTACAAGTATTGTTATAAAGCATTCATCCAAACACTCTGTATTTGTACGAATATTACACATTTTAAATAAAGTTTTTAAAATTAAGTTTACCGAGGACAATACCGATGTTACCATACTCTCCACCATGGCCACATTTAAAGCATTCGAAACGAAAGGAACCAAAAATAAAAAAAAACGCAAAAATCCGCAAAAATAGTGTTATTTATAATCTAGAATCTAGATCCTACTGAACGTAACAACTCACCATCTATCTTATATTCGTTAAGTTTAGTTTTGATCTGGTCCTCGATTTCCCCTAGCCGCAGTATGTCGTAGGGTGTTATGAGTGATATGGCCATGCCTTCGCGACCAGCTCGAGCTGTTCGCCCCACTCTAGACGATAGATAAATAAAAGATATTAAAATAAAATCTCTTGTGAATGTGTGTGTGTGTGTGTGTGTGTTTGTAATTCCTCTTCTTGGAAGGACCGATTTTGATAATATTTTTTGAGTAATTACGGGGTCACCTCGATGGTTTCAGAATCAGATTTAGAATGTTTTTTTTTTCATTTTCTGTATATTTTTTTTCTTTTCTGCATAGTTCCTTTTGATCTTTTACATTAAAAACATCTCACATTTTTATTACATTAAATAAATGTTTCTTTAAAAAATCACGAGCTAAAAGACATGTGAAACATGAAGACCATGTCTCATAGATTTTCCTGTAGTAAAAGGTATCCTAAATGTTGAACCGAGTAATAAGTTAACTGTACAAAAAAGTTTAGTTCATTTGTTCATTATATTTTGCGTGAAAAACAAACAGATAAATAGACAAACAGACAATAATTTCAATAATTATTATTTTGGGAGCCCATATTTTACATACATACACAATACGTAAAAGTCATTGTTTTTAAAAATTGGTTTTCTGTAAAGTCGGTTTACGGACGATAATTTTACGTGTCATAAGAAAACATTGATGAAAAATTATATAATTTTATGAATTGAATTATTATCACTGAATTATCCTTATCTTGTATAATAAAAAGAAGGAGTTCATTGAAAATTACAATTTTTTCCATAAATTAACAAATTTATTTACACTCGTTAATTTGAATATATTTTTACTTAAGTAAAAAAATATTTAATTTAAATGTATGTATTTAGCCCTTTTTTTAACGTCCCACTGCTGGACACGGGCCTTCCTTCAATACGAGGGGATCAGGCCATAGTCCGCCACGCTGGCCAAGTGCGGGTTGGCGGACTTCACATATCTTTCGAAAACTTGCTAAGTTCTCTAAGACATGCAGGTTTCCTCACGATGTTTTCCTTCACCGTTAAGACAAGTGGTACCTAATCATGTTGGAAATGATTCGCACATGAAAATATCAGAAGTGCGAGACCCGGGATTTGAACTCGCTTCACTCGGTTTCCCAGGCGAGCGCGTTACCACTGGGCTACCACTGCCTAATTTAAATAATACAGATTAATTACAAGTAACAATGTGCCATTAACAAGTTAGGCCGACCGTGCCTCTCTTTCGCTCGCCGCGCGCTCTCGCTCGCACGCTCGGCTCGGGCGGAACGTGTCCATTTTCGTGCGTGCAGCCGGCGTTCGTCGATTTATAACACGTTATCACGTCAAAAAATACTTCATGTACAGATTCCTCTTTTTTATTAACTTATTACACACATTTTATAAATTATAATTTATATTTAAATGGATATATTTCATTTTTTACACCCACCTGTGTATATACTCCTTAGGCTCCAAAGGCAGTTTATGATTGACAACCAGATCAACAGACGGTATGTCCAATCCTCTTGCCGCTACATTAGTAGCTATGAGTGTACATTTCAAGTTGCTACGGAACTGAGTTAGAGCTGACACACGTTCCTTCTGCCTCATGAAGCCGTGCAAACAAACGTTGTCCATTCCGATGGCGTTTAACATCATTGAAAGAACTTGACACTCTCTGGAAACAGACATAACTTAGAGTAAAAGATAAATAACAGTATTTTATAATAGGGACTATGCGTGACTTTTTTTTTAAATTTATGTAATAGCTAACATCGTTATATAGGTAATTGTAAAAAATGTATCCAGCTCAAAAAAACTAAAATGTAGTATAAAAAATATATATATACCGATACGGATACTTTGAACGCCCGCCATTTCGCGCGCTTGGCGTGATGTCATAGTATTATACATAAAAAAATGACGACTTTAGTTTGTAGCGACAAAATTGCTAATCGCTGTTAAGATAATACTTTGACGTCATATTCGGTCTGACCAATGGCGTTTCGTTTCAACTATTTTAAATTTCCTACCTATATTTGCACTTTTTATTTATTTACTTCCCAAGGAGGGTTGACGTCAGCCGGTCGTAAAACTTTTGCCAAATCCTTTCAGCAGTACAGAGGATGTACTGCGCCGACCCCAAGTAATTGGGAAATGGGCAGGGAGAAGAAAAAGATTTGCACTTTTTAATAATTACATCATTAAAAAATATTGATATAGGCTTAATTCAAAAGCAATAAAGATTATAAAAAAAATATTTCATCTTTATTTAAATTACACGCATATTCCCTATTCTCTCCCGTGACTGTAAAGCATTCGAAACGTCGGGAACCAAAAATCAAAATAAATCCACGAAATAATCCGAAAAGATAGTTTTATTTAAAATGTCAGATATCAAATATTCGTAAATCTTAGAAAGTATAAATAAATCGGAGTTTTGGTTTTAAATGAAATTTATACCAACTGAAGATACAATGAAGTTTGTTTATTATTTTTTATTTGCATAAAATTAATCATTTCTCAAACACTTACTTTTTAGTATCAGTGAACACTATGACATGAGAGCTGGGCTTAATTTCTCGGTACTTCCTTAGTGTTTGTACCAAATATACATCTCTGGCATATGCAGGACATACCACATAACGTTGGTCGAGAGTGTTGACTGTTAGTTGTGGATCTGATTCTGACCACGTTATTAATTTCTGTAAAAAATGGCGACTTTCTTATTCATTTTCACATACAAAATCAACATAACGTGAAAATGATTTAGAACTTTTTAATTTCAAAAAGTTACTACATATTATATGGAGGACAAGACATTAAAAGTAAATATAAAAAAAAGTTAAAATTAACATTCAGTTGATCTCATAATATATTTTTACTCATATTTGAAATACTTGCCATAAAGTCAAAAGTTTTTTTTAAGTTTATTTATATTTAAACTTACATTTTTATTTAAAGGAAGCAACTTAGACTCCTTGACATCTTCACTGATAGTAGCAGAAAATAATAAGTTCTGCCTTTTCTGCGGTAATGCTTCAAAAATGGTTTCAAGGTCTCCTTGAAAAGATTCACTAAAGAGCCTGTAAAAAATTATGGTACACTTATAAGATACAAGAACTTTTTTTTACCTAACACAGAATAGTTTTGAAAGTAAAGACCTAAAAATAACCTATACAAATAAACAAAATTGATGTGTCTGTTTGTAATGTCAAAATAACAGCTTTTTACTAAATGTATATACGGAACTAATAAAAAATAATAATTTTTGTCTGTCTGTCTGTTTGTTCCAGCTGATCTTCCAAACGACTGGACTGATTTTGACTGGACCTTCACTGGCAGAAAGCTGATGTTATAAGGAGTAACATAAACTACTTTTATTTGAGAAAAAGAATTAGGGGTTCCATTCAAAAAAATTAAAACATACCTAGGGATGCACCAGAGCAAAGAGAGGGTAAGCCAGTAGTAAATAATAAAACTCTAAATAATCTTTATTAACCAAGATATAAACAAAATAAAAAAAAACATAATTGTCATAGTAAAGTTATTTACCTATCTGCTTCATCCAGCACTAAATATTTAATTTTTTTCAAACTAAAAGTATCACAGCCTGATATATGATCAGCCAAACGACCAGGCATAGCAACCACTATATGTGGTCGTTTTGATAGTTTCAAAGACTCTTCCAACTGATCTGAGCCCCCTGTGACAATGCATACTCTAAGTTGTAATGGCTGACCTAGTATAAGAAATTGGTCAGCAATCTGTAAAAAATTAAAATAATGTGAAGTTTCAGCAACAAAATCACAAGTATTGTATGAAATTTCATGCATAGTGACAATTGCTAATGGCATAATAAACAATTTTATTTAAAATGCATGATAATCACCATCTCTAAACTAAATACAATCATTTTTAAACAAATATAAATCTGTATACATATAATATATGCTACCATTTAATTGTCTACAGAAATAAATAATTATACATTATATATTAAAAAAATAATATGTTTGTGAGTATGGATATTTGTTACTCTTTCACACCACAATGGCTGAACGGATCTGGATGAAATTTGGCACACAGATAGATTATAGTCTGGAAAAGCACATATTCATTTTTTCTTAGTAAAACTGCAGTTTCTACATTTTAGTAAAACTACCTAATAATTAATTAGTTAATACATTAATACTTTTAATAGTAGTTTACTGCACTTCCTCACAATTTATTTTTTTATTGGTAAAAATGCTTTTAATGGTTATGAACAGTATAATTCCACCTTGTAGTGGCACACATAAAGTGTAAATAAACAAATAAAAAATATTACCTGGTAAGCTAATTCATGTGTTGGAGTAAGCACTAATGCAAATATACCATAAGGATCTTCTGCTAAATTCTGTAGAATGGGCAATGCAAAAGCAAAAGTCTTTCCGGAACCTGTCTTAGCTGCCCCTATACAATCATGACCTTCAAGAATTTTTGATATACATCCTTTCTGAATCGGTGTGGGGTTTTTTATTCCTACAAAACATTAAAACTAAGAAAGTCTTCAAAAAACTATTATATTTATAACCTCTAATATAACATTCTTACCCAGTGTAAATAGTTGTTTTATAAGCCACTCTTTTACACCTAATTCAGCAAACTCTTTTCCTTCGTTTTCATTCATATTTACTTTCACATTTAAGTTTGTAACATTAAAAAGATATTTTGAATGTGGCACGTTATTTTTATTTACCACGACTGACAATTGTTGAATTGACAAATGACAATGAGTAAAGATTGTAAATATAAAATGTCAAAGTCACTGTCATGACATGAATAAGTTCATTCATTCTTTGAAATATAGTGCGGTGCGTTGACTTTTCTCATAGCAAAAAGAATTTATTGCGATTCTATTAGTAAGTTAATATTGAAAATATTATATCTATTTTGCTTAGAACAATTCAAAATTATATGAAATCTTTGTAATTGAACATAGAAAGCAGTGCCTGTAGATTGGAAAAGTATAACTCTCCTTATTAATATGAAGCAATAATTCATAGGTATAAATAAAATAATTTACCAATGTATAATTTGTAGTCTGTACGTAATTGATAGTTTTTTTGAAATTAATAAAAACCAATATTATGGTAAATCGACATAGATTTTCTTAGCTTAATAAATTTACAATAGACTAAATTCTATTGCTTCAAATTTCAATAGATATATAATTTTAACTCATTCCCATTCACTGGACGTTTTGCGTTTAATTATTATGTTTACAATTTCTGATTTCATTCAGTTACACAAAGTTCATGAACACGCACCGTTCGAGTGATTGTGGAGTGATCATGCTTTGTGATTAAATTATAAATTAGTATTTCCTGTATTCTTTACTGTACCGGCACATACTTATTTTTTTATTTTATAAGTCTTCAATTATAAACACCATCTGCACCTACATTCTAATAAAAATAACGGTTTAAAAAAGAAATTATTACCCAAGTGGAAACATTTACTGTAAATTAATTATCGAGAAAATGCATGTGTGAAGAAGCGGCTATCTCTTATTAATATAATATTTATATTGAATTTTCATAATTAGTATATTTTTCCACCAAAATATTTTAGGTAAGTTTGTTTTATTTATACTTGGGGGTAGCTATTTTGTTGCATAGAATTGTTATGGAAAATAAATGTACTACGTTTTGACATAGAGTAGAAACGAGGGCCAAGGGCTGATTACATACATAATATCTATTTCTGTCGCACGTTTGGCATTAGAAACTTATACTATGTAGCTTACGTGTTGTTATGATACTTTAAATTAGTTTTAGAAGATCGCGACATGTTTAAATATTAATAATTAATTGGTGAAGATATTTGACAATATGTAACTAACTCCAAATTAATTTGTATTTATTTGCTAGTATAGTTTAATTATTCAATTGGGAGATTTGAGACTCCTTTCCATAATTTTTTAAATTCTAGTTAATGGTGCAAGATCAGAATTGTTTTATTACAGTTAGAAGAACACACGAACTAAATTCATTTTTTTATATATTAATATTTTTATTCAATGAGAATGTCAAATCACATCATATTTCTCATAAACTATACTATTTTACTGTCCTAAATACATTAATAACTACATAATAATAAATATAATGTTAATGTTTACAATTTATTTATGTTTGAAATAAATAATACTAATTTTTTGCTGAAGCCCAAATCAAAAGGTCAGAAATGTATAATTTTATATTTCGATTTTGTTTTTAGGACACATAAAATATGGTATTGAGTGTGTGCCTTATATCATAACTAAGTTACAATATATTTAAGATTTTTTGGTGCAGGTGTAAGTGCATCAAAATGAATTTATTCAAGACTGTGATGAGCGCAGCTGTTACCAGTGGGAAGATTGGGCTTAGGAATAGCAATGTAAGTAAAAATAAATATTACTATTGTTTGACCCTTCTTGTGATTAAATAAATAAAAAATAGCCATTGTAATTCGCTGATGTCTAACTTTCTGAGTGAAACAGTTTTTAATTTTGTTACCCATAATTCTAGATTCTACATTATGGCCTTCATAATAGTGATGAGTAGTCTCATGTTAGTAGTTTAAAAAGTATATTTACACAGTGGTGAAAAAACATAATTACGTTTTTTTCAGCACTGACTAATGCTATTATTAATAATAATGTTTAAACTTTAAATGGACATATTTTGGTTTGTAAAAAAATAGCTATCCAATTTTTGTCATTATCTTGATTGTGCATCATAGAAGGTATTATTTTTATTTTATAAAATATTATTTTGTCATTTGGTATGGTAAAAACTTATTAAAGTTATACAAAACAAATTAGTAAACCTATTATTGTTATGTTTATTGTAGGAAATATCTTAAATGATAGAATATCTCTAATAATGATGATTATTCATATGTATAACATATACATATTATTATAACAAAGCAAAAGTTTAATATAAATGTTTATACTATATATTTATACATATACTATGACCTTGAGTGTCTAATAACAATATAAAGCTGATAAAGCAACTGCATAGATGCGTCATATATCACTAACCCTCGACTTCGTGCGCAGGTTTGTAACTTTTACTTCATATTACAATCATAAGTCTATGTATTTATGTACTAATAAAATGTTAATAGTAGTTTTTATACCCTACTAGCGACTGACTACTGCGGGTTATGAGTATAATGGGTGATCGTGGGTATACGAGGTATGATGAGTTGTTGTGGGTTGTATTATAACGTACTTTCCCGTGGGAATGAGTTAATCTCCCACGATAAAAAGTAGCAAATGTTAGCCCTCCAACTATCTCTAAAGAAAAATTACTAATCTCTTACTCTGCTTCGACGTGAAAGAAGGACAAACACACTCAAAATCAAACTGTATATCGTAGAAAGAGAATCAAATCTAGAAATGCATTCTAGTATGTATTCAGCCCTTTTTAACGTCCCTGCTGGGCACGGGCCTTCCTTCAATACGAGGGGATCAGGCCATAGTCCCCCACGCTGGCCAAGTGCGGTTTGGCGGACTTCACATATCTTTCGATTTGCTAGGTTCTTTCAGACATGAAGGTTTCCTCACAATGTTTTTCTTCACCGTAATGCAAGTGGTAATCATGTTAGAAATTATTCGCACATGAAAATATCAGAGGTGCGAGACCCGGGATTTGAAGGGAGGCCCTTCAATACGAGGGGGATCAGGCCATAGTCCGCCACATTGGCCAAATGCGGGTTGGCAGACTTCACATGTCTTTCGATTTGCTAGGTTCTCTCAGACATGAAGGTTTCCTCACAATGTTTTTCTTCACCGTAATGCAAGTGGTAATCATGTTAGAAATTATTCGCACATGAAAATATCAGAGGTGCGAGACCCGGGATTTGAACCTGCTTCACTCATTTGCCAAGCGAGCGCGTTATCAGTGGGCTACCACTGCCTGCAATCAAGCATGTAGTTTATATTAACATTAAGTTGCGTTCATAATTATAGTTAAGGTAAAGGCTTCAACGTATATTAGACAAAAAAATTTACCGAATTGGTCCAGTCGTTCTCGAGTTTTGCGCCAGTTCCAGTCCATACGATTACCATTTCTATATTTTGTTAATTAGGGATATTTTAATGAAATACCATAATTTTTGTGGGTCTTGGCGAAAACAATAGAAATTAGAAGTTGTAGAATGCACCGAGCTTTTGCCGCTAATTGATTTTATAAGGCGTATTATAATTAAAACACAAACACATTTTGAAAATGTAAAGTGTACACGATATAGAAAACATATAATTTTGTTATTATTAAAAAAACTGATGACTTCCTTGAATTATTTACGCGGCACAAAGTGTTTATTTTGTTTTTTAGAGATCAGTTTGGATATTTTTTTTCTATCGAGGAAACTACATGTAATCGTGTTTCTAAAGTGTATGATTTATAGAATAAATACCTAAATATTCTACATATTAATTGCATAATTAAAGTTTTAGTAATAACAATACAGCAAGGGATCAAACTAACGCAATTATTTCGTAACTAGCATAGCCCACGCGCGGCTCCGCCCGCGTTCAGATGACCGAAAACCAAATTCTTAGGTTCTACATATTAGTATACTCTTACAATGCAGTTTTTGTATTTTTTCTCAAAAATCAGATATATTCCCGCGCTAAAAAGTATTCTATATGTTGACCTGGATAACCAGCTATCACCATACCAAACTCCATCAAAATCCCTCCAGTGGTTTTTCTCTGATGCGGTAACAGACAGACAGACAAAAATTCTAAAAACTATAGATTCGGCCTCTGTATCAATAATAATGTTTATTTCAATAAGATTTTCCAAAAAATATCTAATGTACACAGATTCGGCTTAGTTACAATTTTATTATATCGTTTCGCCGCTGCCTCGGTGCGCCCTTAACAAGAACACATTCTGTTCGTAGTATATGAGTAGTTCCCAATTTCTTCATACATTATGTTATGAATCGTGATAAGGTGTAATCTTGTTGTTACAAACGTTCTCTCACCGCGATCTATATTTATAATATTTGCGCAATACTGTTAGGTATATGAAATATTATGACGATAATTTATATCTCGTGTTTCAGTAAAATAGTTCAAAAAAAAAATTTAAATTATTTTTTCAATTTTTTTGCAGTATGATAAGAGTAAGTAGAGAATGTAATGAATTTACAAAATTTAGATGATATTTTAATTTCTTCTGTATTTAGACACGTTACAGCTATCTGTATCAAACAAAGAAAATGAATAAATACAAATTCTGTGACTATATTGTGGGTTGCCAGGTGTACGTATTCAGCACTTATTAATGCTGGGTACGGCCTTTCCTTACTCACGATGTTTTCCTTCACCAAAAGTCAAGTGGTAACGATGTTGAATATCATTCACTTGTGAAAATATCAGAGGTGCGAGGATTTGAACTCACTTTAAACTCTGTAAGTTTTCAAGCTAGCGCACCACCACTGGGCTAGCAGTGCCCTATTATTAAAACAAAGAATTATTGTCTCGTTAAGAAATTTTCCTCCTTCCATATCTATATTATATATATTTCAGTATATTATAAGTTGTAATACTTATAATAGGAAGTATGTATAGCAGTTCCATTATTAATTGGCAATACTATCGCTATGTGCACTACACTGTACAGTGCACGTGATATGCATCAAAGCACGTGTTATAAATGAACCGGTTATGTTTAATCAATTAAAGTCTATTCATATTTGCTTAGTCATTTTTTAGTATTGACCATAAAAATACGTTTCATAACCTCTTTATATGTCCACTAGCGACTCACGTCACTTCGTCCCTAGGTTGTATCCCCATACAAACTTTCATCCCAATTTTCACCCCCTTAAGAGATGATTTCCGGGATAAAAACTATCCTATGTCCTTCGCAGGGTCTCAAACTATTTTCTTATCAAATTTTGTCTAAATCGGTTCAGTAGTTTCGAAGCCTATTCGGTACCAACAAACAAACAAACTAAAAAAATATTTCCATCTAATATATTTACTCCTTTTTGTGTACTTCGCTCCTGTAACTTCTTTAGGCGCGCCATGATAGGGGAAAAACAGGATTGGCATCACGATATTTGTAACATTTGTTTGGTTGACACGGAAGTGAATAAATGGTCAATTAAAAATTATTAAAACTATTATATGTATATTTCAAAGATAAAATTAAATAAAAATACATATATTTTATGAAAAAAATACTTGTTTCATATATTTTTAATTGAGCGTTGGAAATTATCAAATGTATTGTTAAAAATATTTCATGGGAATAATTTTAAATATGAGTTTTAAATCGTATACCTACACATTGATACACGCACTCTTTTATATATTTTTTTGTTAGCAAAAATTCTTAGAATGTCTTAAAAAGCTCTACAACTGTACTGTGTGTGTTTCGTTGCTGACGTTACTTAGGTATTTGACGATCCAACATCGATATGAATTTCAATGCCAAATAGTCTTGCGTGAGCGATCGCGCGATGCATGCGGTATAATAATAGAGAGAGAATTTAAAAATTTAAAAATACGTATAATTTTATAACCATTTCTTATATCTATACATATATAATAAAATTCTGAGTCGAATCTGTACATTCAATATTTTTTGGAATATCTTTTTGAAATAGTCATTAGGTACTCATTATTATCGTTACAGACCCCGAGTCTATAGTTTTTAGAATTTTTGTCTTTCTGTCTGATTGTGACCGCATCACGGAAAAACCACTGGAGGGATTTTGATGAAATTTGGTATGATGATAGCTGGTTATCCGGGTCAACATATATACTTTTTACCGCTGGTAAATATCTCATTTCTAAGAAAAAATACAAAAACTGAATTGTAAGAGTATACTAATATGTAAAGGCTAAGAATTTGGTTTTTGGTCATCTGAACACGGGCGGAGCCGCGGGCAATACTAGTTTAAGATATTATGGTTACATATCTATGAACAAAATGACAATAACGCTATCGTATTTATAATTTAACTGTACTTGGCCACGCGTAGTTGTAACTCAGTTTGATAAAATACAGTGGTCAATTGGAGTAAAATTGTAAACGCGAAAAATCTTATATACCTACACATAATATCATGTATTATGTGTTTGTATGTAATATAATATATAAATTTCATAAATAATCACATATTATATGTATCAAATTATTATTTATACACGAATAAACATTTAAATTTTAGTATTAGAAAAAAAAATTGAAGCGTTTTTTATAAATATCATATTTGTTTATTTGTAGTGATAATCTCTAAAAGTATTTAATCAAATAAAAAAGTTTTCACCAAAAAAAGCTGTATATCCCATATATTTATTATAGGCTATTTGATATACTATGTGAGAGAAACTGCGGGTTTAATATAGTGTAAAATAATTGGTTTAGCGTCTATTTCAAGGTTAAAATTTACTAATGTTTTTTTAATAATGAGGTTTTTGACTGTCTCCGCCGAGGTCACTTCGTGTTTAGCTTTTTGCTAAATTTTTTAAGTTCTGCGAAATTGTTTTTTTTTTGTGGATACACAAGTATAGTGTAAGCCAACCAATTTGAAGATTAATGATTATAGATAAAATATTGACATTTTTTTATCTTTCGGATATATTATTGACTAGCATCTCCCGCCCGCGGCTCCGCCCGCGTTTAAATGATCAAAAACCAAATTCTTAAGGCTTAATATATTAGTATACTCTTACATTGCAGTTTTTGTATTTTTCTCAGAAATGAGATATTTTCTCGCGGTAAAAAGTATCCTATATGTTGACCCGGATAACCAGCTATCATCATACCAAATTTCATCAAAATCTGTCCAGTGGTTTTCTCGTGATGCGGTAACAGACAGACAGACAAAAATTCTAAAAACTATAGATTCGGACTCTGTATCGATAGTAATGTCTATTTCAATTAGATTTTCCAAAAAATATTTTATGTACAGATTCGGCTTAGTTACAATTTTATTATATGTATAGATTAAATACTTTCATTAAAATTTATGACCTTTGAGTTCACGCTTAAATGCTATAGAAAAAGCACTCTCAGATTTCTCAATTTTCTGGGTAACTTTTCCATCTTTCTTTCCTGTAATACTTTATTGATAATGTACCTATCTAGTATCTACCTCAAAAAATATAGAATCCACACGAGTCGTATCGGAGTATATTTTAAGATTATTAATTATATATACAATAGGTATCAAATACTTAAAAGTACGTACACCTATGTGACAATACACGGGTTTCAGGTAAAATAAAAACATTTCTTTGTCAACAGTTACGTCCGTTTTTGTCATGTGCCCCCATCGCTCTGACATGGGACCGCGCTGCGCACACGCAGGACATTACCAAGAACATACAGTACATCACCAACGACAAGATCAAACTAAATGCGGATCCGAAGACAATGAAGTAAGTTGTATTTGTTGGATATATTTGTAGTTATTAGACGAATAATTTGATATTTACCGATTTCAAAAAAGAAGAGATGCTTCGGCAATGGTTCTGTTAGTAGTTCGTTTTTATTATATTGTTTTTTTTTTATGTTGGGAAATGCATTTACGCATACCACCTGTAGACATACAGGTGGTTATGTGGTACTCACCGGCTAGAGAAGCCAGTATTACCCACTAAAACCCAACAAGTCGCAGTTTTAACGCTATTGGATTTTAGTAACGCTTTTAACACTTTATTTTGATATTCTGCCTCTTCCATTGTGTTCTCTTAACATATCTCCAGATGTAATTGACAGGTTTCACAGTTACTCGTATGGTCGCCGACAACGTACCCTTATTCATGGTTGTTGCTCTGAATGGATTTCGTTACATGTCGGTGTTCCTCAAGGTGGCGTTTTGTCTCCTCTCTTAATCTCTATATTTATTAACTCCCTGTTACTATATTTTCTAACCCTGCCACCTTTATGCAGATGATTTTCAAATCTACCGCCAAATGACTTTATTAAACCTAGTTCAAACCATCGATCATATTAATACTGACCTACTTAATATTTCGCAAAAAAACTAAATAATTAGGCCGAATAGTGAATCGAGGTAAAAAACAAGTTATAATTATAGGTAGTTCAAAATTAAAATCAAAACTATCTTTATCACAATAACCACCTATTGTGTTTGATGGTATACAAATTCCTTATAGTGATAAAGTGAGAAATCTGGGTATTTATTATATTAGACGAGACATTATCTTTGAAGTCGTAGGTGAGCGAAGTGAACAGAAAAATGTTTGATACCGTTGCGTCATTAGGTCACTTACGCAACTTTCTATCCATTCTCACTAAAATTGCATTGGCTGATGATGTTCTCCTGACCGATTCCGGCCACGGCGGCCAATCTCATTGAGACTAGCCAACTGCGCAGGAGATATTATAGTGCACAAGTGTACGCGCAGACACAACGTGCACTCTCTATTCCTGTTACTCCCATATACCGGTGGAACCGCTACTCGACACGATCGGTGCGAGTTAAGGCGCAGGACCGACAGCTTTACGTGCTCTCCGAGGCACGGGGGTGAAACACCGCCAACTTCCCAACTCCGGGCTGTTACTGAGGCTTACTTATACAGAAAGACTCGATAACTAAACTTGGCCCAACCCGGGACTCCGGGCGTGCAGCCGTACATGCTAGCCACTACACCACCGAGGCAGTTATTTCATCATATATTATTATCTACATATTAAACTCTCCTATTACCAATTCTTCACTATACTGATACTTGTTACTTTGATTTAAGAGAGGAGCAAATAAAAAAGCTTGAATGAATTCAAAATCTCTGCATTCGGTTCGTATCTAGATTTAGTAAATATAACCTCGTTTTCGAATTATGTAAAAAACTCAATTGGCTTCCTATAAGTCATCGCAAGAATACCCACGTATTTTTTTTTGTCTTTCATACAATATTCTATTTAATCCTTGTACATCTCAGTATCTTATCAATAGTTTTAAATTTTTAAGTAATTCCCACCATTTTCCTCTTCGTTCTAGCCTAAATCTAACTTTTATACTCACACCTTTATTGTTCAATTCACCCGTCTGTGGAATTCTTTACCAAATAATCGCTGTCATTATTTAAAAGAATAACTAAAGAAATCTTAACCTATAAAGTGCTAAATGGTGTCGTATTTAATATGTATAATATATGTATGTATTAATGTATGTGTGTATGTCCGTATATATTTGTTTGACTATGTATGAATTCATTTGTAGATCTCCTCAAGATTATTTGCACCCCTTTCTTCTCTCTACGCTAGGATGCTTAGAATAGATCGCTCTCTAGCAATCAGGCTATCTATTGTACTGTTTTTCTTTAATCTGTTTCAACTATGTAATCTATACTAATATTATAAATATGAATGTCTGTGAGTATGGACGTTTGTTACTCAATCACGCCAGAACGGCTGAACGGATCTGGATAAAATTTGGCACAGAGATAGATTATAGTCTGTAATAACTCATAGGTTCCTTTTTATTCCGGCAAAATGTGCTGTTCCCGTGGGATAGGTTTGTTTTTGTTTTTCTAAAGACGAACTCGAGCGAAGCGAGGGTGAGCCGCTAGTGTAAAATAATGGTGTGTAATAAAGATTATTCGATTTGATTAATATATAGTAACAATGCTTCATTATTTATGATTGTAAGTGAATGGAGGTACCTAATTTGTTTCATTGAAATAATCGCGTATTGGGAAATAAGTCACCTAGATAAGAAATCATGCTAGTTCAATGAATATATCTGCATCGATAATCGTCCTACTTCGATTGATTGTTAGGTTATATTTTAATTAACTAATTTAATTTAAACTATTTAAATATATCAGTTAACACTCGTTTTATCGTGGTAAAATGTCACTAGTATTGCTATTTGGTCCTGGGCTGGATTTGAAAGTGCAAAACCCTTAAATGTTCAAAATTATAGTTTACTGTAATATTTTAAAAGCATTTTTAACCTAATTTAAACCATCATTGTCACATAATCCTTTATATCGTCTAGGAAACTGTATATAATCAGGTCTATGATGACTCAAGGCCACTTTATTCTTAGCTCCTTCATACGTAAATGCATACATACATATTTAGTCGATCGCGTTGCCTACTTGCTGCATTTGTTAAGCTGGCGTTGCATTGGACTTTGTTACAGCCAATTGATACGTAGTTGCATATCGATGATTAAAATTATGTGCTTTGTAAAGATTTATATACATTATAATATATATAGAATACATACTTTCCAAACTTATTTTAAACTAGCATTGCCCGCGGCTCCGATAACCAAAAAGCAAATTCTTAGGTTTTACATATTACGAGTAGTACACTCTTACAATGCTGTTTTTGTATTTTTTTCTCAGAAATGAGATATTTTCCCGCGGCAAAAAGTATCCTATATGTTGACCCGGATAACCAGCTACGACAATACCAAATTTCATCATAATCCGTCCATTGGTTTTTCTGTGATGCGGTAACAGACAGACAGACAGACAAACATTCTAAAAACTATAGATTCGGCCTCTGTATCGATAGTAATATCTATTACAATAAGATCTTCCAAAAAAATATTTCATGTACAGATTTGGCTTAGTTACAATTTTATTATATGTATAGACTAAGTCTTAAATTTTAAATTTTCTTAGATAAGTGGTACCCTATAATAAGTTCAGAATTAAAAAAATTCATCAAATTAGGTGACACGTAAATATCAAAACCTTATTAAAGTTTTAAATTTCTTATTTCGGTAATGGGTTTATATATGCGTCTTATCAAAAAAACTTATACGTAATCGGTACCCAATTATTAACACTATTTATGATGAGGAGATGTAACAGTTTATACAAAAAATATGAAAATTCTAAAATAAACAATAAATTAAAAAATATTATGCTTTGAATTTAAATAAATATCTAGCTCAAAAAGGTACTCGTAAAAAGGTTTAATTAAGGTAAAAAGCGCCACGCTTCTTGATAATGTTAGAGGCCCCTAAAACGTTTACTGAAGCTTACAGTTTTACTGCAGTTTTGTGTAAAAAGAGGATATCCTTATTAAAGAGAATACGTGTCACTAGTAATATTACTTAAAGATAATTGCAACGTAGTACAATAATAGTGGCATATGTGATATGAGACAGCCTCAGACTAAGGAATAATGTACGAGTATACCGATGTCATACCTAGTACTAAACATGAAGCTAAACAATAATAAATATGATATATATGGACATTAACACACAGCACCATCTAGTTCCATAGTAAGCTACGAGGCTTGTGTTTATGGATACCAGATAGTTGATACACTACACATATATAATTTTAAAATTTAAATACATACATATAATAAAATAGAAACACCCATGACTGGAGTACAAACATTCGTGCTCATCACACAAATGAATGCCTCCAGCGGGACTCGAACCCGCGACCGCTGGCACAGCAAGTAGAGTCACTACAAACTGAGCCAAACGTGTCAATAATAATAATAAAATAATGATTAAAATAGTATACAAATGACAATTTGTATACTGAGTGATAAGTAAATTGTTAATAAATAAAAATAGCTAATGAATTTTCTTTTAATTAAGAAAAAAAGGGTAATATTCTCTTTTAAGGGAACATACCTCATACTAAGTGACCCATTTTTTTTTGTAGTTTTTAAGCGAGTCGCTAGTACATACATATATAAAATGTGCCCTATTGTTTAAAAAAAATAAATTATCTGCATGGCAAAATTGAGAATAGTAGCATAAACAGCAAATCAGGCTACTATTTTTGTCTTTGACATTTATTTTAGCGGATGATTTTTTTTTAATGGAACTCCTTATAACGTCAGCTATCTGCCAGCTAAAATCCCGTCAAAAACAGTCCAGCCGTTTCGAAAATTATCCGAAACAAACAGACAGACAGACAAAAATCTTAAAAATTGTGTTTTTCTTATAAGTACCGTATATCATTTAATATACATTTAGTAAAAAGCTGTTATTTTGACATTACAAACAGACAGTTTCAATTTTATTTATCTGTATAGATTTTTTTTGCACGAGTTTTATACGAACGGTTGCTTCTACCTCAGGCTGGATAAACAACTGAACCGCCCAACCTGTGTGATGATCAACTGGCTACTCGCGCGGCAGAAGCATGTCATGAAGTACGCCAACTTGTATTTGGAGCAAGGGTTTGACGTCATCTCCGTCTCATGCACTCCATGGCAACTTATGTGGCCGCTAAAAGGCACTCAAGTAAGTCCCGAATTTTTATTTAAAATCTATAAAGTTTTTTTTTTAATATATTTTTTCTGGGTCCCATCCCCAATGTAATTCGATTTTGATCGGTGAAATAAATATGCTTTTTATATTTTTTTTTTCTTTATTGTACAGATAATCTGACAAAAAAATATTTTGTGTGCTGTTTTTGTCATATAAAGGAGAGGTTACATTCACACAATACCCAACAAATACAATTTTATCTGTCAAATATAATATGTTGATAGAGAGTTTTCAATTTTCATAATTATATTATATGAAATTTTCAACCCCTTAGTGTTAATTGTTTTTTTAATTTGGTCACAATCATTCTTCAGGGTTCAAGGTATTCCTATATCGAAGTTTTATCTAAATCGATTAAGCAGATTAGCCGTGTAAACTAACCAGACCGACAACCATACATAATATTGTGCCGATGGGATCTTTTGGTTAAAATTAATGTTCTATTTTAAAAACGGCGTGAAATCTCATATACTGACATCGTTTACTTATCTTTGAAATAATGTTATGTAACAAGCAATGATAGGGTTAGATTATTTAGAAAGTTGTAGTAAATAGTAAATATTTAATTGTGAAAATACTAATGTTATAAATGTGTATGTATGTTTGTTACTTTTTCTCGAATAAACTACTGAACGGATTTTGATGAACTGAATTTTGTGCTTGTCATGGTTCCGTCCGCCAACCCGCGCTTGGCCAGCGTGGTGGTCTATGGCCTGATCCCCCTCGTACTGAAGGGAGGCCCGCGGCCAGCAGTGGGTCGTTAAAAAGGGCTGAATACATGGTTCCGTCCCCTATTTGATAAAAACAGATCTGCCTGTTAGACTTTCACACATTGCTTTTTTTGAATCTTTTGGACAGAAAAGTGGAGATTTATTATTTAGTAAATATAAATAAGGCAGCTCAGAAAAGATGGGATTCAATTCAATTGTTTTTTTTTCAGTGGCTCCTAGGAAATATATATATATATATATATATATATATATATATATATATATATATATATATATATATATATATATATATATATATATATATATAATTCTTCTGTGAGTGTGTATGTCACTGAACTTCTCTCAAACGACTGGACCGATTTTGATGAAATTTTTTGTGTGTGTTCAAGGGGATCTGGGAATGGTTTAGATTCACAATTTTGTCCAAAAAGTTTGAAATTTTCAAATTAAAGACGTGTAGACAGGACAACGTCTGTCGGGTCCGCTAGTATATATATATATATATATATATATATATTATATATATATATATATATATATATATGTCGGTATAGGTATACTTTAACATAACGATTTTTGTTATTTCAATACAATTTTTAAAATTTCTATTGTTGAATTATATGTTACCTAAAAAAACTCAGTTTATCTAATTTTCCCTAGTTACTTTTTAACGCTTAGTATAGACTTCTGAGATATGAAATATTTTCCTGCAGCGAAAAGTATCCTATATGTTCACACGGATCCAGCTATCTTCATACCAAATTTCATCAAAATCTGTCCAGTGATTTTCTCGTGATGCGTTCCCAAACAGACAGACAAAAATTCTAAAAACTATAGATTCGGTCTCTGTATCGATAATAATGACTATTTCAATAAGATTTTACAAAAAAAAAAATAATGTACCTACTGAATCGGTTCGAATTTTATTACATATCAGTAAAGAGTAAAGCATAATCCGTAGATGACAATTATGAAGTAAAGGAAGTAGCAGTAATTAAGTAGTAGTATGAAAATGAGACTCAACTAAAGGAGCATGTAATGACTTAAAATTTTTTCCAAAGATATTTTTGCTAAGCCCTTTTTGGTTTGAATTTATATTTAATTCATTTTTTTGTTTTGTGACTTTTAGGCCTTACAGTTGAGCACCGTTTCCTTCGCAAATATCGCCAAGACTAATTTACTTCGTATTATACAAATTACGATCATCTATGTATAGTGTAATTAATTCGTAACAGAAAATGGCTATAAATAATTATGAATGTAATTAATTATAATCTATTGCAATTAATTGATATACAGAAATTTCCATACAATAAAATTTGTATTAGCAAAGGTGGAAGGTAGCAAGGAATGTATAATTGTATAGTGTATACCTACTAATCAAAAATAGGGGCCCACTTAGTTTTTCTTGCGTAACTTTAAATTATATACCAGAGTTTTCATGAATAGCTGCTTTTTGGGATTTAGAAATTGTGTAAACATCATTAACAGTAAAAGTTTCTTTTTTTATTTAATCACGATAATTAACATTTATATGCATCATGGCGAAAAGAACGCTTAAAAACTGATTAAAATCATTTAAAAAGTTGTATTTGGATACGTGTCATAGTGTGTAGGCCCCCCCTCGGCACCATATGCATTCTCTGAGTCTGATAAACTTTCAATAAAATGTCTTATGTTTTCATCAGGTATTCCTTCCCAACAGCCTTTTAGAGCGTTTATGAGCTCTTGTTGGTTGCTCTTGTTAGCTGCCTTTAAGTTTTCTTTACAACTGATCCCACAAATTTTCGATGGGGTTAAAGTCGGGAGTCAGGACTCCACGTTGACCATGGTAAAAATGAAATATTAGCATCAGAAACGGTTTTTACCAATGAACGGGGTGTTTCATGAGAAACGCTTAGGTGTATAATTCATTGAGGTTTTGTGTAAATTAAATGACGATGATTGTTGAAGATTTCGGAAAATATCATGCTGATTGAGAGCTTTACTGGCGTGGGGCGCGTAAACTATTGTAGGCAGAACCATACAAAAACATAAAAATTACTACAAAAAAATCCGCGATGCATATATATATATATATATATATATATATATATATATATATATATATATATATATATATATATATATATATATATATATATATATATATAGATATATATATATATATATATATATATATTAGGTCTCATGTAAATAAACATTTTTAGGGTTTTCAAATTGGATATAAAATAATGCTTTATTTGCGAAGGTGTTTTTCCAATATGGTGTTAATCCTTACCTAGATAAATATGTTAACAACTTAAGCACTTAATTTAGATCAAAACTGGCCACTAAACATACCATTTAAATGAAACGAATATCTTAGAAGGTATCACAGAATTAAAATTGCTTACTATCTACTTTACTTCTTTCACACCATTTAAATACTTTACTTCTTTCACACCATTTAAATATCTTAGAAGATATTACAGAATGAAAATTACTCGCGAAACGTAATAATATCTTGACGACAGCGGGGATAATGGCGAACGGGGCGAGGAGGGTCGTAGCATGATAATTGTTAACGTCGGTTACAACAATTATTGTATAGTTGTTGTGTGCATTTTTTTTGTAGGCATTATTTTTTGTAATTATGTGGTGGCATAGGTACCTATATTATGTTTTATTTATTTATCTAGTTATTTATTTATTTATTTATTTATTTATATATTACAATTATCAACAATAGTTACAACAAATTACATATAAAAAATTAACATTAATATAAAAACATGATGATTGCACTTTTAATTACAGGTAATTACAACATGCTATTATATTACTACAAAGTCATCACAAAAATGTATTAACTGTGTGTAATCTATACATATAATAAAATTGTAACTAAGTCGAATCTGTACATTAAATATTTTTTGGAAAATATTATTGAAATAGACATTATTATCGATACAGAGACCGAATCTATAGTTTTTAGAATTTTTGTCTGTCTGTTACCGCATCACGAGAAAACCACTGGACAGATTTTGATGAAATTTGGTATGATGATAGCTAGTTATCCGGGTCAACATTTTACCGCGAGAAAATATCTCATTTCTTAAAAAAAAATACAAAAACTGCAATGTAAGAGTATACTAATATATAAAGCCTAAGAATTTGGTTTTTGGTCATCTGAACGCGGGCAAAGCCGCGGGCAATGCTAGTTATACCTATATATTAAAGCAGCGTTATGCGTGTCATTTATTTAAATTAGTAAATTTTTTTTTATAATCTTTGTTGCTTTTGAATTAAATCTAAATTAATATTTTTAATGTATTTTTTTTTTGGCATTAGGAAATAATTATTAAAAAGTGCCATTATGGGTGGGAAATTCAAAGTAGTTGAAACGCACGTCCCGTTGGTCAGGCCGAATATGACGTCAGAGTATTACATAACAGAGCGTTTAGCGATTTTGTCGCTACAAATTGCAGCAAAAGGCGTAATTTTTCTATGTATGATACTGTGACGTCACGCCAAGTGCGCAAAATCGCGGGCGTATAAAGTATTCGTATCGGTATGATATATATTTTATTTTTAATTATACTACATTTTAGTTTTTTGGAGCTGGATATTTTTTACAATTATATAACGATGTAAGCTATTGTATAAAAAAGACAAAAAAAATATAGGTACTTCTGTTTGAGTGAATTTTATCGTGAGGTAATAATTATTATTAGTTATTTGTTTTGTTCTATACAAATGTATTACTGAATTATCTGTACCTATAAATAATAATAAATAATATTGTTTTGTGTTTTAGTTAGTAGCAGCGGATCTCATAAAGTTTATGGCCGCGAACGAAAACGACCAGCCCACTGTCCTCCATGGTTTCTCAGTGGGCGGGTACATATGGGGCGAGGTGTGCGCTCATGTCATGAATAATAAAGAAGCGTAAGTTCTTTACATCGATTATAATCATATCTTTGACTATGTTATTTAAATCTTGAAAATCGATTTTATAATATTATTACAAGTATATGGAATCCGGATGCAAATGCAATAATTCGATAAAATTTTGATTTTGATACTATTTAGTTGTTCTGCTGGAGCCAGATGGTTTGAAATCCTTTGGACTTCGCTCAGATGAACTCTTTTAATATAGCAATTGGTTAAAATTTAACAAATATAATCAAATAAAAATATACTTCATTCACATAGACAACCTTTTTTATATAAAAATTGATATTTGTTTATAATCTGTAAATGTATATGTATATATTTTAATACAATATTTTTTTTATATTAATAATACAATGATATAATATATATCAAATAGGTGTGATTTAAATTCCAGCTACCAACCGGTGATGGACCGCGTGGCGGCACAGATATGGGACTCGGCGGCGGACATCACAGAAATCACCATAGGAGTGCCAGCCGCCATCTTCCCTAAGAACAAGATTATGCAGAAAACCCTGAAAGCATATATGGAGTGAGTTTTATATTCATATGTTTTTCCGATGACGAACGACGAGCGAGCGGGACGAACCCGAAGCGAAGCATCCGTGCTTTGTTTGAATTTGACAATTTGTTAAAAGTTCATGTCAAATTTTTATATCTAGTAACGAAAACTTTAGATAGATAGGTTATATATAGGTATATAATGAGAACCTTCTTAATATAGGACTTTAGGAAAATCAACCTATCAAAGGGTAGAAGAGTTGGAAGTTACTAAGAAATTAACCTTTTTTTAAAACTATGCGGGCAGAGCCGCCGGCAAGTGCTTAGTGATCTATTATTAAATATATCTGTATTCTGTATTCAGCCGTAATTAAAGTACAAATTCGATATGCAAATTGCACTAGGAGGAAAAGGAGGCTCCCTTGATACTAGAGGGATCAGGCCATAGTCCCCCACTCTGCCCAAGTGCGGGTTGGCAGACTTAACATGTCTTTCGAAAACTTGCTAGGTACCCTCAGATATGCAGGTTTGCTCACGATGTTTTCCTTCACCGTAAGACAAGTGGTAATCATGTTGGAAATGATTCGCACATGAGAATATTAGAGATCTGAGATTTGAACTCACTTCACTCGGTTCCCAAACGAGCGCGTTACTATCACTTCCTTCATTAAATCCGTTTATTAGTTTTTAAGTATTTTTGACATGATCTATAAATATAAAATACTAGCATTGCTAGCGGCTTCGCCTACGTTCAGATGACTAAAAATCTTTCATTGCAGTTTTTGTATTTTTCTCAGAAATGAGACATTTTCCCGCGGTTAAAAGTATTCTTTATGTTGACCCGGATAACCAGCTATCACCATACCAAATTTCATCAAAATCCCTCCATTGGTTTTTCTGTGATGCGGTAACAGGCAGACAGGCAGACAAAAATTCTAAAAACTATAGATTCGGCCTCTGTTTTGATAATTATGTCTATTTCAGTAAGATTTTGCAAAAAATATTTAATGTACAGATTCGGCTTAGTTACAATTTTATTATATGTATCGATATATAATCTTCGTATGCAACTAGGCCAAATTGTTACTATGGAGATGCAGTTCGATTCTTACATAATTATAATTCAACGCTGATATGTAATCGATATGCAATTCATTATACATAATACAAGTGATATATAATCATCAATATCTTAATGCCAAAGTCACCTTCACCTTCACTCCGTCACATTTCGGGATGTTGTCATGTAATATTATTTTTCAAAGGATTGTGTTGGTATGCTTTATTTTCCTTGACACTTTATCAAAATTAATTGTGATATTAAAGTATAGGTATTGTTTTACGCTGATGGCGAAAATAAACCTCATACTTTTAAAATTATTTTTTTACTTACACAATCGACATAATCTATACAGATAAATATAATTGAAGTGTCTGTTTGTAATGTCGAAATAACAGCTTTTTAATAAATGCATGTTAAAGTATATAGGGTACTTATAAGAAAAATGCAATTTTTTTAAAAATTTTGTGTCTGTTTGGAGCCTACTTATATTTAGTACATACCGTAAGTTATTCTTAGTATCTTTTGATCACATATCATGCAAAATATGATTAATTACACATTAATGAAGAGATAGCTTTATTAATACAACCTATTAAAAGATATAACAAATACAAAATTTCCCAGTTTAATAATAATAATATGTTGAGACACAAACACTACCACACAGCACAATCTAGTTCCGCGGTAAGCTACGAGGCTTGTGATATGGATTCTAGATAGTTGATACACTACACATATATAACTAAATACATACATATTATATATATAAACACCCATGACTGCAGTACAAATATTCGTGCTCATTACACAAATGAATGTCCGCAGCGGGACTCGAACCCGCGACCGCTGGCACAGCAGGTAGGGTCACTACAAACAGAGCCAAACGTGTCGTCAATAATAGTATGATAACTAGCGACTCACCCTCGCTTCGCTCGAGTTCGGGTTTTAATTTTTTTGAGCGGAATCTTTTTCCAAAATAAAAGTAGCCTATGATACTCCCTATAACATCAGCTATCGTCCAGTGAAAGCAGCCGTTTCAGAGATTATCCGCAACAAACAGACAGACAAAAATAAAAAAAAACGTGTTTTTCTTATAAGTACCTACCGTATATAATTTCATATGCATTTAGTAAAACGCTGTTATTTTGTTATTACAAACAGACACTTCAATTTTATTTATCTTATTTATGTTTACAACAATAAATAACATACTCAGATACCACTTGAAGACGTTCCACGAGGCTGCCACAGTGCACTACATCCGGTCGTCGCAGCTGTTCCACACCACGGTGTGCCGCGCGCCCGCGCTCTTCCTGCTGTCCAGCAGCGACCCGGTGGGCGCGGAGGCCAGCAACCGCAGCGTCTACGAGAGCTGGTGCAAGATGGGCATCAAGGTGAGCTTTGTCTATACTAATATTATAAAGAGGAAAGATTTGTTTGTTTGTTTGTATCGACTAGGCTCCGAAAGTACTGAACCGATTTAGATGAAATTTGGTAAGAAGATAGTTTGAGACCCTGGGAAGGGCATAGGATAGTTTTTATCCCGGAAATTATCTATTATGGGGGGTGAAAATAGACATGAAATTTTATATTGGGAAGCAAGCTAGGGACGAACCCGAGCGAAGCCAGGGGTGAGTCGCTAGTACTTGATAATCCCATCGTGTGGTGGTCTAGTGTAGTGGAATCTAGTGGCTGCAGTTTTTTTTTGTGGTGTGATTCTATAAGGTCCCGCAAACCTCGCTACATGATACGGGCGAAAGTGAGACCTTGTTTACAAAAAATATATTAGGTATTTACTGATTACAATTTTTTTATGGCTGCAGATTCTGGGTTCGAGTTCCGAGTCGGGTCAAGTTTAGTTAGTTTTTCTGTTAAATAATTATCAGTCATGAAGTTAGCGGGAGTTGCGAAGATGGCTGAGTTTCATTTCCTTGCCGAGTACCTTCCTTGCAGATCACATAAAAACTATCTATATATATGTTATATATAATAACGCAATTAAAGTAAATTTAATGTGTAAGTAGAGGACAAATACAAAACGTTTTGTCTTTGTACATCGTGTAGAAAAAACTATTTAGCCTATTAAAGATAAATATTTGAAATAGCTTTAATGGAACTTCTCTCAAATTATAATATATTGTACCCCCCAAAACACCCTATGTTAACCGAAACAACCCCTGTCCCCCGCAGTGCACCTGGCAGTGCTGGGCGCGCTCCCCGCACGTGCAGCACTTCGCGCGCCACCGCGACGAGTACGCGTCGCTGCTGCGCGCGCACCTCGCGCAGCACGCGCGCCCGCAGCGCCAGCGCGCGCTCGCCTCCACCGCGCTGTGAGCTTCGTGCTACTGGCCGATTGACATACATGTATGACTTGTGTGCTGTCAAAATGTGAATCCCCTATTACATATATACGGCAATAGCAATTCAATTCAATATTCTACAATTCAATTTTTTTGTTAATGGCTTCAAAGTGTGCCAGTGAAAAGCAAATTACTTCGCTATTGTCACGTAGAATGGAGAAGACACGAAAGAGATTGGTCCGGTCTATGACGTCACTTTTAACAATTGAATAACTTTTTATTCATTTTAGTTACAAAAAATGAAAATCGATCTTCATTAAACTTCAACGTGACATTAGTGATGTTATTTGTGGTCAACTAGCACGCATTGAAATTATAAACAATGAATTGAATGTAACATTGATAGGAAATTGGTGACGATTGATGTCAACTATTCGATTCAAATGATATGAAGTTGACCGGCTTGAAGTTGTCGTAAATGGTGTCGTAATAAACATTTCTCTGACTAAGTAAAGTATGGTAAAGCTAAATGGAAAAAAAAATATCTAAATCTGACCATCCAAAGCCAACTTCAGTCCGGTCGACTGAGATTGCGTGTATTCTCTTAGGATTGAAATGAATAACTTCCGATCACTTGGCCTAAAAAAGATAGATTTGACATAACTTACATGAACTCTCAAGTTAAGGAAGTTTAAGTTAGTTGTAAAATTGAAAGATAGTTTATCCGTTTTGGCAGGTAGGTGGCCTGTCTAAAAGTTTTTAGCTCTGTTCCCTTAAATGTTGTATTAGAAATAATATTTTTGTTTGTATGTATGAAAAATTATTAAATTTGAATAGTTGATAGCTCTAAAATTGTTTTACAACTTGTTTGAAACTATCCAAAATTAAACTTTAAACTGAATTATGTAAGTGAATTAGAAAATAATTTAAAAAAAAACAACAGTTTTTTTAATATGACTTTTAATGCAGAACAAAATGTAAGTATAAAACATTTTTTTTATGCACTGGAGTACTCTTTTTGTAGGATGTGTGTATTTAATGTGTCAGGTTTTAGATATTAATAGATATGTGTATGGAAAGATTTAAATTTAATATTTTTTTAATTTATATTATTGAGATCATCTGTCCATTTATAAACTTATATATTGCTTGTATACAAGTTTACTCCATGTTTTTTGTCATTAAAGATAGCTATGGAATAATTTTGTATCAACTTATACCATTTTTATATAGTGGAGGTAAAACCGACCAAATTTTCTATTCTAAATTCTCCGTAACGCTTTTGGAATAAATAAACTTGTATTGGACGTAAGAAATTAAATATTTAAATTCAAAATATTAATAATTTCTTCTTTAATGTTAATGTGTAGGGAGCCTTCGCATGTTATTTAGAAAAAGAAATTTTCATGCACTTTTCACATCGACTGAATTTAAATGTAAGTTTGTATTTATAGAAAAATATTGTTAACTGACAATGTTTTTTTTTTATTAAAAGAGTAATGGTTATAAATGAGTTTTATTTTTTTAATAACAGCATCCCAGGTGTCATGTCAACTATACATATAATAAAATTCTAACTAAGTTGAATCTGTACATTAAATATTTTTTGGAAAATCTTATTGAAATAGATATTATTATCGATACAGAGACCGAATCTATAGTTTTTAGAATTTTTGTCTGTCTGTCTGTTACCGCATCACAGAAAAACTACTGGAGGGATTTTGATGAAATTTGGTATGGTCATAGCTGGTTATCTGGGTCAACATATAGGATACTTTTTACTGGGGGAAAATATCTCATTTCTGAGAAAGAATACAAAAACTGTAATGTAAGAGGATACTAATATGTAAAACCTAAGAATTTGGTTTTTGGTCACCTGAACGCGGGCGGTGCCGCGCGCAATGCTAGTAAAGTATACAAGGATTAAGGTGAAGTATAGATAAATACTTCTTTTTAACCGACTGCGAAGAAGCCCAAAAATAAAAGCTTATAAGAATACAAAGTTATCAATATGTGTATGTATGCAAGTAAAATCTAGTAAATTCATTTTTAGGGTTACGACTTATGTACCTGAAGGTTGCCAACGCACCCTATTACTAAGCCTCAGCTGTCCTTCCACCTGTCTGTCAGAGGGCTGTATCTCATGAACCGTAATAGACAACAAAATTGATGAAAATTTCAACTCTCTACGAGTTGAAATTTTCACAGAGTATATATTTTTATTGCCGCTATAATAACAAATAATAAACAAAAATATAAAAAACTTTTTTAACTGTCATCGAAGTTAACAATTAGTTCAAATTTCAAATAAATGTCAATGGATGACGTTCCATGTATCAATTATGTAGTTATTAAAGTTGTATTAAATTAACAAAAGATAAAAACACAGATCCCAAAAAGGTGTTTTATTGTTTTAAAAATATTCTAAGTGAAGGAAAACGAAATAATGCGTCCGTAAATTAAAGCGTATTTTTACTGATTATTGAAATGTCAGCAATCAGGTGTAGGTTTGTAATGTGTATTCACAGATGGCGCTTTTACTTTTTATGATTTGTTTATCATAGTTAAAAATGGTTAAAATAAAATTTTTTTTTTATTAGAATGCAGGACGAATTTTACATTTGCCATACATTAGTTTGCACATATTTATAAATTAAAACGGTTTAACTATTTGCGAATCAACGACAACTATTTTTATTAAAGATTTTTACTAGACCTACAACTTTTGTAGAAAACATTTTTCGATAGGATGTCACAGTAAGCCGGAAATTGAAAAAAACTATTTTGAACGGTTTGCATCCCTCCATTTCTCGGGGGTAGTTGGACAGCGGGGATATTTTACGGATTTTTGTTCCTTATATACCTGCTAACGTTTAAAGCCGTAAAACTTAAGGTTTAAATTATTATTTTTTTCTCTTAAAAATAAAAAGATTCCGATCGGTCTAAACACATAAAACTATTTTACTTTCAATTATTTATAACTAACGGGTTACCCTCGCATCGCTCGGGTGCGTCCCTCTAGATAGTGATGATGTTCTCCTAGCCGATTCCGGCCACGGCGGAGATTAGCCAACTGCGCAGGAGATATTATAGTGCACAAGTGTACGCGCAGACACAACGTGCACTCTCTATTCCTGTCACTCTCATACTCCGGTGGGACGACACGAGACACGACCGGTGAGAGTTAAGGCGCAGGATCGACGGCTTTACGTGCTCTCCGAGGTACGGAATCTAGATAGTAGGTACGTTTTGAATAAATATAAATACTCATTGCGAATTTACCTTAGAAGAAAAACTTATGCTATTGCAAATTTTTCTTTTGGCCTTTTTAAGATCTACAATTTTCTAGTACATTCTTTTGATGTATCTCTTTAGTTTTAGCCAGCGTTAGCCATGTAAATTTCTAAGGACAACTCGATAGAACCAGTTATTGTGTTTTCCCGTGGGAATAAAGATTTTCCTGTAGTAAATAGCATCGTTAATGTTGACCCGAGTAATAAGTTTTCACTACACAAAATTTGGTTAAAATCGGTTCAGTACTTTTCGCGTGAAACCGAACACATAAACAGAGAAACAGACTTACAGACAAAAATTTTGTTTTAGGTTCTATATTCTGTACACTATCCGTTACAAGTTTACAGTCATTGTTTTTAAGAATATTTCATTTACAGATTTTGGTAATTTACTGTTGTATTATATGTATATTTGAACCTCTGACCCTCCCAAAATATAACTAGATCCGCGCCTGATCGTAAATCGCTTGATTTCTAATGTGTAACTACGCATTACGCAGTTACCGCTAAGCACAGACGCAACAGGCCCATGCCTCGGTATATAATTATATAAATATAATAATATAAAACATATCTAAATCAACTAAAGTTTAATATTTTTGAAATAAAAGATTAGTGGTTTTAGAATTGTCTCCATATATGCCCCAAAGGAGTGCCTACAGGAGGGGTAAGACTTTTGTTTTTTTTTTGCTGTATGAGTTTTAAACTTTTCATAAATGAGATATCGTAAGATTTTTGTGAGTGACATACACATATACGTGAAATAATGGAACATTTTGTACTTAACATATTGACAGTCGAGTAATAAAAAAAAACTCGTTTATATTATTTACGCAATCAGTTTTTTTTTTGTTTTCTCTGTTATTATGGTTTAATTATTCTCTACACGCCTATTTATTGAAGGATATGGATTTTTATTTATAATAATATTTAGTTTGAATTGATATTATATTGGTTATTTTGAATTGTTCTAAGGAGTGCGAAGTGTTTTCTCGTTATTTTTCGCGCTGTGAAGCACCATCTAGTTTCATGGTGATCTACAAGGCTTGTGTTATGGATGATAGGTACTAGATAGTTGATACACTACACATATATAACTTCAAATACATACATATTATAAATATAAGCAACCATGACTGGAGTACAAACATTCGTGTTCATCACACAAATGAATGTCTTTAGCGGGACTCAAACGCGCAACCGTTGTTGACACAGTAAGTAGGGTCGATATTCGATATATTATCTCGTCCAGCCAGCCATGCCAGCCGATACAAAGCAAATCTAATATATTTCGATACGCAAAATACATATTTACCTATTAGATATTCATATCTTACAATATTGTCGGCTGGCACCGACTTCGAAATTATCTGATTAGGTATCCTATTCTAAATGAAAATCTCCCTTTAGTTATTTTTTACATTTTAGTGCCTGGAGGCTGGAAGTCGGTTTCTATTTTTTTTTTTAAGTTTTTACTCTTCCATTTTTAGTGTAAAAATATATTTATTGTTGATTTTCATAAAACCGCTCGACCGATTTCGATAAAATTTATATGGGGCCACCTGGGAAGTATACCCTTTGAAACAAAAAAAAATTCCAAATCGGTTCAGGTGTCTTCGAGTAATCGGTGAACATACATTAAAAAAAAGATTCCGACGAATTGAGAACCTCCTCCTTTTTTTGGGAAGTCGGTTAATTATATTATATTTAAATATAAACGGAGGTAAGGGCCTGTCTGCGTCTGTGCTCAGCGGTAACTGCGTATTGCGTAGAACTACACATTTGTAAATTAAAGAAATCACGCGATTTACGATCCACTGCACACATCGTTTTCATTGCACTTGCAGCATTAGTTAGTAGAACTGCCTACTACTATCTAGATCACGTGTTCGTGGGAAAATATGGTGTTAGAGCATCAATCTCTCGGCACGCATAGGAAATGTTTGCAGCAATAAAAAACTTACGTTCATGTTAAGTCTTTTAAGTCGAAGAAATTATTATAGTTAGGTGCAGAGAGAAATATATATGCATACAAAAATTGCTCATTAAATATTATAAGATATTATTATCTATATAAAAACCTTCAAGGTTCGCTCGAGACTCTTAATTTCAATTTGCCTTAAAAGTAATAAAAACTAAACTGAATAACATAGTGACTTCAAACATGAATAATAAGGTTTTACATTCTAGCAGAAAAAGGTAAGTAAATTTTCCTCCGACATGTATATAACTTACTAGCAGAACCCGCGGCTTCGCTCGCGCTAAAACTACAAAAAAAAACTCTAAAAAGGTACGCTTCATACAAACTTTCGTACCCTATTTTACCCCTTTATGAGATGAATTTCGAAAAATGCTAAAACACGTACCTACTTATTTAATTGTATTGAAAAGCATACATACATAGTACATAGCATACAACAAAAAAAAAATTTATGATCAGAATTACTTCTTGGTATTAACCAAGAAGTAATTCTGATCATAAATATTTTTTTGTTGTATTATAACGTGTTTTTCCGTGGGAAGTTGATGATCTTTCGCGGTAAAAAGTAGCCTATGTCACTCTCCAGTCCTCCAACTATCTTCACACAAAAAATCACGCGAATCCATCATTCCGTTCTCACGTGAAAGAAGGACAAACAAACAAACTCATTTTCACATTTATAATATTAGTATGGATATAATACACAAATTTATGACGTCTACGGTAGTACTAATTCTATACTAATGACAGAGGTTTCAGGTTAACGATCGTAGATGAATAACTAAATTAATGATTATGAGCCGAATACCAAATACTGAATTGCTTGAGGAGAAACGTATTAATTTATTCTGTATTTCAAATTAAAGCTCGAATAATTTTCGCGAGTCTGACCACTGACGTCTGTTTCTGATTGTAACAGCGCATATCAAGAAATAGCAATAATTTTATTTGTAACTAGCAGAACCCGCGGCTTCGCTCGCGCTAAAACTACAAAAACATTCCAAAAGTGGGTTTCATTCATCATTTTTGCCGTACTCAATTCATACGAAATTTCATGAAAATATGTCCAAGGAATAAAAAGTTTCATACAAATTTGTATGCACTACTTCATTCCCTTTGGGGGTTGAATATTGAAAAAGCCTTCCTTAGTGGATGCCTTCGTTATATGAGGAATATGTGTGCGAAATTTCAATTTTCTAGCCTTAAGGGTTTGGCCTGTGCGTTGATACATCAGTCAATCACTTTTGCCTTCAATATAAGTATATATTTGTACTAATGTATTCTTGATTCTTAAATACATTAGTTTCCTATCCCACGATATTTTATATATTCGTCTTCCGATATATAAAATATCGGGAGAAAGCGTCGTATAATATGACGGAATCAACGCTCCAACGCATGCGTCCCACAATAAGACCGGTCCTCTTTTCCCAAAAAACCTGCGACAAATCAGATCTTTTACCACAACTTATTCAAAATGGTTCAATAAGTAAATTAATAGTGGCGAAAGCTCTTTTAATAATAGGTATAATTTATCAGAGCCATGATGGAAAAGTTTAATTTCAACAGTTAAAAACAAAGTTCTCCAATACTGTCTCCAAAAGCAGGAAGAACTGTGAGTAACTTCAAAAGATAACAACGATTATGAGCATATACCTACTTACTTAATCTTTTTTTTTGTTTTCAATCATTTTTTGGACTCTTTTGAAATTTGATATTCTTATATTTTGTTCATTTTTAAAATTTCCCGACACATCAAACTACAAACACGTATCTCCTAGCTGTGTTTAGCTTTAAAACTAATTGTAAAAAAGACAACTTTTTATCAACAATCTACATGTAATTTATTTCATATTTTTTACGATAATAATTTATTTAAATTACGATCGTTTATGGTGTCTCTCATTATAGTCCATAATTTATAATACAGATTTAGCAACTTGTCAGGTCCTCGAATGGAAACCACGGTTACGGAAACGCACGCTAAATGGTGTGAGGATCTGCCCTATAAGGCTGGAGGCGCAAAACACGAGATCGTGCTCAATGACACACCCTGAGAGAAGCCTATGTCCAACAGTGGACTGAAAAGGGCTGCTGTTGATGATATAGTAACTAAACAAGTTTAATGTTTTGGATTTTTGATTGCAGCTGAAAGCGTTTACATTACAATAATATATCGTCTGTTTAGGCTCCTTAGATTTGCCTCGTTATTGATTATTCGCGATCAGATCTGACCGTGATTGGTCTCAAGTTAATCTTAATGAATACAATTTAGTTTATTTTTAAATAATACGCCTAATATCCTTCCGCTCAGATTCGAATATCTTCTATACATATAATGAAATTCTAAGACGAATCTATACATTAAATATTTTTTTGGAAAATCTTATTGAAATAGTCATTATTATCGTTACAGAAGCCGAATTTATAGTTTTTAGAATTTTTGTCTGTCTGTATGTCTCTCTGGGAACGTGTCACTAGAAAACCACTGGACAGATTTTGATGAAATTTGGTACGACGATAGCTGGTTACCCGGGTCAACATTTAGGGTACTTTTTACCGCGGGAAAATATCTCATCTCTGGGAAATCTAATCTAACCGTTAAAACTTACCTTAGCTAGTCACTTATATTTATGAAGTAGGCACCAAATGACAAACAAACAGCCAAGTAAAATCTAGACATCTTAGATACTTTTTTGCTATATTAAGACATAAGTAGGAATAAAGTCTTACTGACTTTTTTTATTATTTATAAAAAAACTCATTACGCCGTGTTTTTTATATTCCTCAATAATAATGATCCTTTTACGAGTATTATTACCTTCATTTACTAATTTACAAAACAAAAAAAGGAAGATTTCTACGTGATTTTGTTAATCGGAAAAATTAAGTTAAGAAAAAATAAACAGAATATATTACATGCTACTAAATATTACAAAAATATTTTACAGTAAAAAGTAATAATTTAACAGCACGTTAATCAGCTGGATAAAAAATATTTACTTAATAAGGTAGTTATTTAATATAAATCTTGCTTGGACATAATTAAGTAATAATTATATTTGTATATAAATGTAAACCTTAGTCCAAGCCATTTCATGTCAGATAATCATTATGAACTTCAACAACAAAGTGGTGATTGTTACCGGAGCGAGTTCTGGTATAGGCGCAGCGATCGCTGTAGCGTTTAGTTCCGAAGGCGCTAATGTAGTGATGGTAGGACGAAATGAAGTTAGACTAACAGCTGTAGCGAAAAAGTGCAAGAATCCTTTAGTGATTATTGGTGATGTTGCTGAAGATGCAATTATTCGGGAAATAATTGACCAAACCATTGAAAAATTTGGTCAAATAGACGTCCTTGTTAACAATGTTGGTACTGCGATCGGATTGGGTTCTTTTACTGATGGTGATATTATAAAATCCTTCGATAACATAATGAGAGTCAATGTAAGGGCCGCTGTTTTCCTAATAACTTTGGCGACACCACATCTGATGAAGACAAAGGGCAATGTAGTCAATATATCTAGTGTTGCTGTACAGATGGGCACGGGCTGTCCAGGGCTCACGAATTATAACATTTCAAAGGCTGCTTTGAACCATTTAACTGTATGTGCTGCATCAGAGCTCGGTCCTTACAGTATTAGGGTCAACACGGTCAGCCCTGGACCAGTTGTAACGAACTTTTTGAAACACTCAAATATACCTGCAAGATGTGAAGACTTTACACAAAGAACGGCTCTAAACCAAATATCGCAGCCGGAGGAGATAGCTGACCTAGTCATCTTTCTGGCAGGCCCGAAAGCCAAATCGATTACAGGATCTTGTTACGTAATTGATAATGGTTTTCTTGTAAAACAAAGTTTTTAAATTAATAAATATTTTTCATTTTAATTTGATTTAATTCATCCTTTTTTTTGTTTTATTTTTTGCACTAAAATTAATTAAGTAAAGTAATAGTGAAAATGTTGAAAATATTCATTCTCTTGCTTTTTTCCTCACAAATGCGTCATAGAAAAAAATGACAATTGTAGGTTAGGCTGTCTAGTGTGTCTGTAACAACTATATAATGACGTTTGAGTTGAGACGTCTAATATCTTAGTCTCTCCCGCGACCACGATTGCTGTAAAGCATTCGATACGTCGAGAACCAAAAATCAAATTAAGTAAATCCGCGAAAAAATCCGAAAACATAGTTTTGTTTAAAATTTCAAATACAAGTTACATATTCGCGTAAATCTAAGAAAGTATTAAAGTATTAAAAATTAATTTCGAATTAAATCAAAAGAATCGTATCGTAGAAATAATGTCATTAAATTATTTCTCTTTTGTTATATAATTTAAACTTGTCAAAAATCAAACCATTTCCAATGGAATATACTCGTTTATATAATATGTATTAGCCGAACCCGCGGCTTCGCTCGCGCTAAATCTACAAAAAAAACTCTAAAAAGGTACGTTTCATACAAACTTTCAGCCCGTTTTACCTTCTTATGGGATGAATTGCGAAAAATGCTAAAACTCGTATTTATTTAATTGTATTGAAGAACATTAATACGAAGTTTCAAGTATTTCTGATCATAAACATATATTTTTTGGGTTGTGTTATAACGTGTTTTCCCGTGGGAATAAGATTATCTCCCCCAATAAAAAGCCTATGTCACTCTTCAGCCCTTCAACTACTCAGACACAAAATATCACGCCTATTTGTCACTCTGTTTCGACGTGAAAAAAGGACAAACAAACACACTTTCACATGTTTAATATTAAGTATGGAAGGATGGATATGTGATTGTTGGCTTTTTTAGCGCTATAGGTATTCCAAGGTATAATTAAAATGTATACAATGGAACTTGATGACTTTTATTCAAGGTTAATTAGCGTTAATAACTAATTTTAAGTACTGTTATTATTTATAGCGTGTCAGGTCGTGTCGTGTGTGTTTGTCAGGTTTTTAGAGTCCCGTACATCCGATAAAAAGCGGATGGAGGTGTAAAACTGTCATTCTTGTGAGTGAGCGTCTGTCTGTCTGTCCGTTTATTGTAACCTAAATTTACAAATTTACTACATAGTTCGAAAACTATCACATAAAAAAAATTGTAGGTACGTGATTTAATGACAAATAGCATTTTGGATTTAGACTATAATTTATGGACATGGGGAAAACTAGATTATTTGAAAAAGTTTATGAAATGGATGTAAATTGTAAATTACAACTTCCGTGGGTACAAATATACTTTTTTACTTTAACTGTATAACTTAATATTAAAGATAAGAAAATTTTCCATTTAATTTATATTTTGTAAATCAATGCTACGCTCTTATTAACTACATAATTAAATATTTTGATTATTTATGTAAAAATAAATTAACTAATACAACATTATTAAATGTAAAGATAAATAAATATCATATATGATACACATTTAAAAAAATAAAAAATCCGATTGCATAAAAACTAACTAAAAAGATAAAAACAAGTTGACGAAGGATAATAGTATTATGCAGTCGGAGACATACACATGTACATCCGCGGCAAGGATGAAACGTGTATGTCTCCGACTGCATAATCCATACTAATATTATAAATGTAAAAGTTTGTTAGTTGTTTGTTTGTTTGTCCTTCTTTCACGTTGAAACGGAGGGACGGATTGGTGTGAGTTTTTGTGTGGAGATAGTAAGAGTGCTGAAGAGTGACATAGGCTACTTTTTACCGCGAGAGATTATCTAATTCCCACGGGAAAACACGTTATAATAAAAAAATAAATATTTATGATCAGAATTACTTAAAACTTGGTTTTAATGTTTTTCAATAGAATTAAATAAATACGTGTTCTGGCATATTTTGAAATTCATCCGTTATAGGGGTAAAATAGGGCATGGAAGTTTGTACGAAACCTATCTTTTTTAAGTTTTTTTGTAGTTTTACTACTACAAAAATAGCACGCGACTATACCTAGTCATTTCGGGAAAATCAGGGTCAGAGTCCATTCACTGTGTAAACGTGGCCTTGACGAAAGACTCTCTTATATTCTTTTTAGCCGCTCTAGACTACATCATTCTATCTATGAGGTCCTTCCACTAAAAGTCCCCCATCCTATTAATGTTAACTGTGTATTAATATTTGTGTTTAGTCCCCTGTGTAATTTTGTATGTAAATGTTTTAATTGTATCACGAATAGACTAAGCTAAGTGAATCTAGAGTAATAACGTAAATGTAGACATAATATTACAAATTGGATATGACAACATATTAATTTAATTAAAATGAAGCAATTTTTTAGTCCACGCGAACGTAGCCGCGGGCCGAGAGCTACGAGTATAATAAAATAAGAGTGGCACTTTATGACCGTTAAAAAGGAGAAAATAAAACAATAGATCTGGTTACATGTAAAATCAGAACCTACAACAGACAACACAATATATACAAAAACAATAAGAAAAAATTAATATATATAATAATAATTGTTACTACTAATAATAATGTAATAATATATACAATTTAAATCTACATAATGGATTAAACACAACCATTAACAAAAAAAATAACATTAATGTGACGGGGTCTTTAGAAGAAAGAATGTCATAGAGAGGATTTGTTTATTTCATAGAGAATTTTGAGACAACTGAAGTATATGGGAAGGGGAGCCTTCGTAAAGGCCACATTCACACATTCTTGAATCAGATCTTAGCCAAGTGGACAGGCCAGTACAACTCAATATTACATTAGTTAGAAGTATCTCTGGAAAACTGTCATTTATGTCAATCTTTATATCTCTCAAATACTAATATTAACATGTATTTTTTTTTAAATTACGGATGAAAAATGAAAAACTATTTGTAGATTAGGATTACGGGATATGATATACAAGTAGTTTCATTGTGGTACGCGTGATTAAAAAAAGGAACAAGTCCCGTACAAATTCTGTCGATCTCTTTCTTATTTATACATTTATGCAATTTTTTCTATGCATTCTAAGTTTGTTTCGTAGATAAATTCCGGAATAAATTGATTTGCTGAGCGTGACACACATAAAATGTCCTCTATTTAAATTTATTTATCTCTACACTTACATTTATAAGGTCTAAATTAAATGATATCTGATCCAAAAACGCTTCTACACTATAACTATAACTTTACTTCGGTTATAGAAACGATGGGTTCAAACAAACAATCTATTTGTAGTAACTTCACCTTGTTTTATTCAAACTTCCTCAAAGACTGATGAAAACTCACAACTTACTTCTTCTGCATCGGTCAGACTTATTTGGTACGTAAAATGACAGTAATTTTTATTGTATTACTCGCAGAACCCGCGGCTTCGCTCGCGCTAAAACTACAAAAAATCTCTAAAAAGGTAGGTTTCATACAAACTTTCATCCCCCATTTTAGCCCCTTATAGGATGAACATTGAAAAATACTAAAACTGGTATTATTTAATTGTATTGAAGAACATTAATACCAAGTTTCAAGTAGTTCTTATCACAAATATATTTTTAGTTGCGTTTTAAAGTGTTTTCTCGTGGCAATGAGGCAATCTCCCGCAGTAAAAAGTACCCTAAGTTACTCTCCAGCCCTCCAACTATCTCCATACAAGAAATCACGCCAATCCGTCACTCCGTTTCGACGTGAAATAAGGACAAACAAACAAACAAACAAACACACTTTCACATTATAATATTATTATGGATTGGTGAGAGATTAGGCTTAGAACCGACAATTTTAACACTTAAGAATGGTTAAAACAATTAAGCAAATTAAAGTAATTAATTAATGCAGTTTATAAACAATTATGCTGCTTACGTAAAGTACAAAGTTTATGAAGGAAAACGGTGTTGATATGGCTAATTTAAATTATCTATTTCGTTTCAATGAGTAATAAATTTTAAAGCTTCCGAAATGATTTTATTATAATGTAGGTGTATCATTAAAGTAGTCATTAAAAATTTAAAACTGACTGACATTGACTAAGTACTTCGTTGTCGAGCAACATATGCTATTTCCTAGCACGTTTAATGTTGTGTTTGTCCAGTTGTGGAAATTCGGCTACAATCATTATTGAAAATTTGCGACGAACGCACGAAAGACGAGACCCTTCTAAGCAAACAGTATATTCATGGCCCGTTTTTAACCATATCACAGCTGCAAATAATTTTTGAGCGATCCAACTTTTGCTGAGCGTTTACAATCCAAGCCATTATAGGAATTTTAAAATAAGTATTTAATAATAAAAATGATGCTGAAGAGAACACATCAGAAACCATAGTATCTACTTAGTAAATTATTGTTGCAGCTATTACCTTTTTAGGCAAATCGTTTCGACACAACTCTATTTAGGTACCTAATTCACTCTAAAATTCACTCTAAAAGTCCAGGGGAGAGATTTGGACATATGGCGATCAAGATCCTGATCCCAGGCTATGACTGAGATTTTCTTGAGTGAAAAACTCAAAAAGTATAATTGGTGCGACATGGGACTCAAGCCTCTTGTACAGAATCTTAGGATCTGCCGAACCTCCGAAGTTCAAAAGCAAGTCAATCAAAAAAAGTCCATAGTGGAATAAACTGTGCTAAAGTGGTACCGCAGAAAGCAGAAAATATAAATAAAACCTATTTAAAGATTAATATTAGACAGAATTGTTTACTTTAACAAAAGTATGAATAATGAATTATAAATGTTCCGCTCTAAATACGACGGCTCAGGAGTCCGATACTCCCCCCCAACGTGCGTTCACCTTGTCGTGGTGGGGGGCTCAGTAGTGCCCGGCAATCCACCGGGCGCGAAACCAAGAAACACACAGGGAGGTGGCCCACTTCGGTGGGCGGTGGAAGGTGGCCCTCTTCGGTGGGCGATGTACCATGCGGGTTGCTCCTGGTACTTCTCTGATAGCAGAGTGGACTTTGGAGCAACCCCATGGTTGTTGTGGTCTGCTTCGGCAGATCTGCCGTCGGGGCGTCGTAAGCGTAAGCGATCCTGCGACGCCCCATTAAGACGGGGGAAGGCTTTGTTGGGTTTTAGTGGGTAGTACTGGCTTTGCCGGTGAGTCCCACACCTCGTGCGTAAATGCATTTCCCAACGTTAAAAAAAAAAGGAGTCCGATACTAATATTTTAAGACATGCTGCAAATACCGTCACTTGATTGGCTTGTCGCAGACATGTCTAGTTTTAGAGTGGTAAAATTACAATGTGAAGCCAACTTTAAATGTTCAAAATTAATACATGATTTTTTTATTCATAAATTGTAGCAGACTTCAATGGAATAGATACAAACTAAAATGTATTTTAAAACAAAAAATAAAAATAATAATAATAATAATAATTCTTTATTTGCTCAGAATATGGTATTTACAATGTTCTTATGGTTTACAGTTAAGTTCATACATATTCTACTCATAAAGAGTGTGCAAATATTTATATAAATTGAACTTAATTATTTAAAAATTATTTCTATGTTATGTCAAAATCAAAAGTTAATGTCAAGTTTATATTATATATATATATATATATATATATATATATATATATATATATATATATATATAGAGAGAGAGAGAGAGAGAGAGAGAGAAAAATAATAATAATAATTTATAACAATGTCATATCATTTCAAACTCCACAAATAAGATAGTCATTAACATTATAAAATAATTTTTCTAATTATAAATCAAACAATTTCTTTTTAAATAATTTAAATGATAATTTCTTGAAATCATCTAGTAGTTTGTTATATCTTACAATTGCCATACAATATACATTTTTGCAAAATACTGTTAACTTTTTATATGGTATATAAAGTTTATTAGGGTACCTTGTGGATCTTGGTATAATTTCTTGATTTTTTTTGAACAAGGATGGATATTTCTTTACAAATAAACATATTTCGAATATGTACAAGCAAGGCAGAGGAAGAATTTTTAGTAACTTGAAAAGAGGCTTGCAACTGTCCAAATAGTGAGCACCACACAACGATCTTGCGCTTTTTTTTTGTATTTTGAATGCTTTGTTTCATCTACAGAATTGCCCCAAAAAATCAAACCATATCTAAGGTTTGATGAGACATACCCATGATATGCCAATAAACCTGCTTCTAAAGTTCCTATTCTGTGTAATCTCTTTAGAACGAAAATAAATTTATCTAGTTTATCACATAAGTTATTGATGTGTTCTTTCCAGTTGCATTGTTTGTCTATTGTAATACCTAAGAATACCGTCGAGTCGACTATTTCAATTTTATTTTCCTTGTAAGTAATGTCAATTTTTTTAATATTACTATTTCTAGTTTCAAACTGAATTGCTTTCGTCTTTTTCAAATTAATTTTTAGATTATTTTGTATTAGCCAGTCAATGGTTTTTTTAAAGATGAATTAGTTTCATTCTTAGTCTCATCTAAATTCAAATCGTTGAATTTTATTTAAATATTCTAATGCCTGCTTTACATTTTCCGCTTCCACTATTAAGTAAATATTTACATTTGTATAGATTTGGTTTTTGTATAATGCCCTCAGTAAAAAATATACTTTTTTTTTCATTGAAAAAATTAGACGGACGTATTGCTTTGTATTGTAAGCTCATAAATCCGCGCGCAGACTTCGAGCACGAAGTATCGATCGGTTTACTATCATTACTCCAAAAATTCGGAAGTTACCACATGATAAGAATTAAACACAAAACCTATCCGTTGGAGGGGTAGAGAAACTTTTCTACCCTGTGGTAAATGATATCATTGACTTCTGTTGTTCCTTCTATTCCATGGAAAACCAATATTTTCCGTAATATTTTTCTTGTGTGTCGTCAAAATCGGCTTAGTCATCCTCAAGATTAGGGTACCATCGGTAAGACCGACAAATGTTTGAAATGGTTATTTGACGTTGTTTCATACAAATGAACTATTATAATTTAAATATTTTAAAATCATTATTATATATTTTAAAATCATAGATCATCACCAAGCCGTTTCCGTTCACCGCTAAACATATTAAGAAAACACTTAATTTTTTTTAATTTAATAAAATATGGAAATATTACTGTTGCAGATAAGCAGATGCTACTTGAAGATAATATTATTATACTTTAAAATACGAAAAAATGATCGTGCATAAAGTAAGTATATACATATATTGCCTCATATATTCCTACCGATGTTATATTTATTTATATATTAATATTTAACTTCGTAATTATTTTGTATTTTTGTTAAAGAATATTCTCAAAATGCTGCTGCCTTCCAATTCAAACCGTTTGTCGAGGGCGGTTCTTCGCGGCGCGCACTCACAAAATATCACCAAAAATATATTTTACATCTCTAACAATGATGAAAAAGTTACTTTAGACCAAAAAACCATGAAGTAAGTAATCTAAAATTTAATAATAAATCTAGCAATATCTATGTACATGTCGCAGGGAAATTGTAAGATCCGTTAAATTATCATTTCACTAGTGAAATTATAATTACCCGAAGTATTGTCATTCGTCTCCTTTTCTTACAATATCGGGACATTTTTAGGTATATTATGATTTCCCTAATCACATTTAGTGAAATTGGAATTATCCTAGATAAATTGTCAATAGGAGTAGAAGTCAGGAGGATGTAGCGGGAAGGAAGCCTCAGTCCATTATTCACTGATCGCTGTGAATAAATTGAAGTTTTTAAAATCAAAAACATAATTTCGACATAGAGCTAAGAAATACTACAACCCAATAACAGTTAAGATTTTAATATGTATAGAATTTCAGTGGACTTTTTTTAATTTGCGAAGATTAGGTATTTATTAGTCTTTTTGAATTTTCGATTGTTACGGATCCGACTTGGGTAACGTAGGCTGGAACTTGGAAGGCTTAGCCTTCTCGTTAGGTCTTTTTTTTAATTTCAAACCCAGAACCCCTTTTTTTAACGTTGGGAAATGCATTTACGCATGAGGTGTGGGACTCACCGGCGTAATAAAGCCAGTACTACCCACTAAAATCCAACAAAACCGTCCCCCGTCTTAATTGGGCGTCTCAGGATCGCATTCAACTACGACGCCCCGACGGCAGGTCTACCGAAGTAGACCACCACAACCATAGGGTTGCTCCAAGGTCCACTCTGCTATCAGAGAAGTACCAGGAGCAACCCACATAGTACACCACCCATCGAAGAGGGCCACCTCCCACCGCCCACCGAAGTGGGCCACCTCCCTGTGCGTTTCTTGGCTTCGCGCCCGGTTGGATTGCCGGGCACTACTGAGCCCCCCCCCCCCCCCCCCCCACGACAAGGTGAACAAACCCAGAACCCGTGCTATTAAACAAAATATAATATTTTGAGTGTCGGCAAGGAAAAAAACGCTACAAACTGTGCCATCGCCGGTAATACAAATAATTAAGGTAATAAATAAACAAGGTAATAAAAAATACTTAGGTAAACACTTGTTACAAAAAATTAAATAAATAATATACTTACCCGCGTTCAATTATAAAACTTTTGAAAAAAAAAATTAGAATTAAAATCAACAAATATTGTAAGGTACTTTGGTGCCATTTTTGTATTTTTACCCGACTGAGCGACGCAAAGGAGGATAATGTGCCTATCAGTCTATGTACATATGTATGTAATATGTGTGTTTGTTCCTATATGGCATTCTAGAGACGAAAAGCGTGGGCCGATTTTGATGATGCATACGTCGTTACATTCGTCTTGATAACGCGAATGTTGAATTAGTTTGTTAGAATTAAATGATTTCAAGCGCCAATTTGTGTTTTAAAAAAAGTATTCCAAACTTATCGAGTGGGGTATCAATATAAAGGTCTTTAAGGCGCAATCACAAAAATATATACATAAAACTTATATGTTTCAAAGTATTTTAAGATAAAAAATTGCTAAATATTACTTTAAATGTCTAATTGGCAAAAATAAAAAGCTGTAAATAAAAAAAAATTATAAAAATTAAAAAAACCCGACTGCATAAAAGCTAATTAAAAAGATGAAAACAAGTTGACGAAGGAATATAGTATTATGCAGTCGGAGACATACACATGTACCTACATCTTGCGGCATTAGTCTGAAACGTGTCCGACTGCATAAATGCGTTAAAAAATGATATGAAAATCAATAAGAATAACATGTAAATTATTATCTCATAATTCAATGAATAAATACCATTAAACATTAAATATTTAATATTCCACACAATTCAATAATAACATTAACAGTATTAGTATAGTAATTAGCACACAATAGATAGTTTTTATTTGTTGTCTGATTGTATAAAAATAGTTATTGCTACAAAAAGGAAAAGAAATATTTAAACAATTGAATAAGAGTAAATATTTACATTTTAATTTTTTTTTAAATCCGAAAAGATAGTTTTATCACGGTAATGTATGTAATATTACCATGGTATTATTTAAAATGTCAAATATTCGCGTAAATCTAAAAAAGTATTATAAGTATTAAATATATACAGTTTATTTGTTTGATGTCAATAAACCAGCTTGTAAGAAATCCTTAAAAAATAAAAAATAGATACCACTTTTAGAGATAAATTGAATTCTGCTATCCTCGAATCTTCTATGAAACATAACAAAAACAAAGAAAATGACTCTTTCGAAATGAATTTACAACTGATGAAAATATCGCATAACATAAACTTGTATGAAAACAAAATAATTAGCAAAATGAGTGCCCCACACTGAAACTATATTTTTTTGGTTTTTGGTATCAGGTTAAATAAACAGACGGATAAACCAATATGTATAATGTTAAACTGGTTGCAAGCGAGCCCTAAGCAAGTGATGAAATATGCGAGCATATATCTCGAGGAAGGATTCGATGTGTTGCGCGTATCCTGCGACCTGTGGCAACTGATATTGCCGAAAAAAGGTGCTAAGGTGAGACCCTGGAATTAAGCTTTTTTAACCCCCCCAAGCAAAAAGAGGGGTGTTATAAGTTCAACAGCTATGTGTATGTGTCTGTCTGGGACACCGTAGCTCTTAAACGGATGAACCGATTCGGAAGCGGTTTTTCTATTTGAAAGCAGGTTTTTCTATTTGAAAGCTAGCGGTGGTTCTTAGATATTTTTAATCAAAATCGGTTCAACCGCTTTTGTGTTGTGTTTTTTTTAACTTTAATTAAAATTTGATGCATAGACACTGTAATATTATATCGGACTACTATTTAAAAAATGCGGAAGTTTATGTGTATGAATGTTTGTTACTCCTTGACGCTAAAGCGACTTTGGATGAAAAGTACACAGATAGATGTGACTTTGAATAACATGTAGGCTTACTGGTAGGTACTTAGGAAGGCACCCGAAAGAGGCAAAGGTAAGTCGCTAAAGAAATTTCTTAATATTTCGTACTGGAGTCTAGAGATAACTTATAAAATAGAATTTATAATAATATAATTGTTTCAGATTATAGGGAAAGATCTCATAAACATAATGTCGGCGAATGATAACTCTTACGTTGTTCATGGCTTCTCAGTAGGCGGTTACGTATGGTCGGAGGCGTTGGTACATGCAATGGAACAAAGAGACAGGTTGTGACATTATATTACGAACTTCTAAAAGTTCTAAATAGTGATTCACTAATTAAATTACATTCTCAATCATATCTGCATAGAGATATTGTAGAGTAACAAATGCGTATGCACGTATAGTTTTATTGTATTATCTTTACACATATGTCCGATGTGACAGCAATGCTACACAACCTATTATCAAGGTGTAATTGTAAAATAGCCCTTATTAAAAGAATACTAATCTTTTTTTTATCAACCACTCTACGAGCTCTAATTTAATTAGGATAATGTTACATATTTGTTAAGTAACTAGCATTGCCCGCGGCTCCGCCCGCGTTCAGATTACCAAAAACCAATTTCTTAGGTTTTACTTATTAGTATACTCTTACATTGCAGTTTTTGTATTTTTTCTCAAAAATGAGATATTTTCTCGTTTTTAAAGGATCCTATATGTTGGCCCGGACCAGCTATCACCATACCAAATTTCATAAAAATCCCTCCAGTGGTTTTTCCTGTGATGCGGTAACAGACAGACAGAAAGACAAAAATTCTAAAAACTATAGATTCCGCCTCTGTATCGATAATAATGTTTAATTCAATAAAATTTTCCAAAAAATATCTAATGTACAGATTCGGCTTAGTTACAATTTTATTATATGTATAGATTTTTAGTGCTATTTTCTTTTAAATTATACATTAAAATAATGAATTTTGCAGGTATCAGCTGGCTCTAGACCGCGTAGAGGCGCAAGTGTGGGACTCAGTGGCTGACAGCACGGAGGTCCATATAGGTGTGCCTTTAGCCATCTTCCCTAATAACAAATTAGCTCAGACTGCCACAAAATATGCGATTTGGTAAGTTCTATTTAGTTTCTTGCCAAATACACGTAGTAATAAGCACGAGATCTCTGTAGCACCAGAAGTACCTAATAGTTCAATTGGATGCATGGAACATAATGAGTCCTTGAGCTTACATGATTCTTTCCCACCTTTATCTAAGTCAAAGTCTAAAGTAATCCTGGTGAAATATAATTTGGCTCACACATCTCGTCTTTAGCGTGGAGATTTACGTAAAAATAAATATCCCAACTAAAATTGGAAAGGGTATTTATTAGTTTTTTTTTAAATTGAAAAAAATAGTGTAACTACCGACTATTATAGAATAATGATAATAAAAGCACTAAGAAAAAATTCCTTTTCTTTAATATTGGGAAATGCATTTTCTTCGCGCCCAACTGTTTGCTGTATACTAATGAGCTCCTGCACCAAAACAAGGTGAACGCACGTTGGGGGGCAAGAAAATATGCCTTTTTTTAAGTTGGGAAATGCATTTACGCATACTACCTGTAGACATACAGGTGGTTGAACAAACAGGTGGTGGGACTCACCTGCCCGAAAAGCCAGTACTACCCACTAAAACCGAACAAAACCTTCCACCGTCTTAATGGGCCGTCGCAGGATCGCTTACGCACTTAACTATGACGCCCCGCCGACAGGTCTGCCGAAGCAGACCACAATAACCATGGGGTTGCTCCAAGGTCCACTCTGCTATCAGAGAAGTACCAGGAGCAACTCGAATGGTACACCGCCCACCGAAGTAGGCTACCTCCCTGCACTCCTGCGTTTCTTAGCTTCGCGCCCGGCTGGAATGCCGGGCACTACTAAGCCCCCACCACGACAAGGTGAACGCACGTTGGGTGGAAAGAAAATATGCCTGAGCTAACAGAAAGTGAGATTCTAATAATGATAATTAACTTTGTTTAATACTTACAGGTGCTACCTAAAAGCATTCAAAAACATAGCAACAGTACATTACAAAATGGGTTGCGAGACGTACTACGACACCCCTTGCCGCGCGCCCGCACTGTTCTTGCTCTCTAGTACGGACCCCGTCGGCAACGAAAAGAGGATCCGGAGGGCTTATAACTTGTGGTTGCAAAAGGGGATTGAGGTATATGTCATTTTGTTCATCGCTAATCTTAAGTTCGTGCTTGTCTGGTCTGAACAGATAGACTACTGAAAATATACATGGTATAAGTATAACTATAACCATATTATATACACAATTTCATGTCTGTTCCAGTCTGCTGTAAGTATACATATTAGACGTGAGACAACTTTGAAGATTTTTCGACCACAGGTCAATTTACGTAATGTTTGTCGTGACCACCCCTTCCCCCACGTGAGATTGAGAGAGGTTTGCTCTATGTGTTTGATTTAATTAAACATACTTAGGTATTGATCAAAAACTACTTACTTTCGGACATTGTCTAAACCATTTTTGGACACCATCAACAAACTAAATATTGTTAATATTTTCTCTGTTTTATAAAGATACAAATGACCATGGGATTAATATGTGCTTGTTATTACGTCATTGTTTTATTAATTTTTATCGGTATCGTTAGTAGAAAGTCAGTTTGAAACATCCCCTATAAACCATAATTCTGTGGTCTTCATTGCTAGGGACAGAATTTGATATAGCTTGCTTGGAACTAATATCACGAAACCCTAGCTAGATACGTTAATTGGGATTCGCCGTATACTAAATAATACTAGCTAATTATTTCTTGTGTTCAGTGTACGTGGCAGTGCTGGCCGGACTCCGCGCACGTGCGGCACTACATGGCGCACCCCGAGGAATACACCGCACTCGTGCGTGCTCACATCCGACAATACGTTACCCGGAGACGCGCTGGCCGTCTAACTTTATCTAATACTAGCGAATCACTCTCGCTTCGCTAGAGTTCGTCCATAGGTTGATTCCCCATACAAACTCTCATTCTCATTTTCACCCCCTTAAGGGATAATTTCCGGGATAAAAAGTATCCTATGTCCTTCCCAGGGTCTCAATTTATCTTCTTACCAAATTTCATCTAAATCGGTTCAGCAGATCCAGAGATTACCCCCTACAACTTCACAAACAAACTTTACCTCTTTATAATATTAGTATAGATTTCTTCTTAGACATAATAAATATCTTTCATTAATCGACATTAATGTAGGAATCTCTGGAATCATATATTCAGTATTCTGGCTATGTAAAGTAAGGCAGGCTGTGCCTAATCTAACTACTAACTAAACTAATCCATACAGTCGTCTATCGAAGGTGTCTCCAATTCAGGGCAGCCAAAAAGTTTGGCGAGGATCAGACAACTTGCCACGAGATGGCATTACACAGCTTTAACATTTAAATCGTCTTTATAAACTATAAAACCGACTTCCAGACACTAAAAAGTAAAAAATAACTGAACGGTGGTTTTTATTTACTATATATACCTAAAACAACATGTATATTAGAAGTCGGTGTCAGACCAGCTCGGGACCTACCTTAATAGAATACAGTTTAAAGTAGCAAAATTGGTTAAGCTGTCTCCGTGAAATCGATGAACCTACATAAAAAAAACATACTTACAGACGAACACAGAACCTCTCCCTTTTTGGAAGTCGGTTAAAAATTTGTATTTTTGATAACCGTTCCATTTGACAGCAATTCAAATTCAAAGGCGACTACTGTATGGATTATTTTACTATGGCAGGTATACTTTATACGAGTTTGTGAGGTCAGCTTTACATGTTTTAGTTTTCTATTTTCGATATAGATTATAAAATATCCTGTTATCTAATCATATTTGTTAAAATAAACGTATTTACTAGCAATGTTAAAATATTATGTCGTAAAAACGCATAAAAATGCGCAGGTATTATAATTTTTTTATAATAGCTCATTCCTTCGCCATTTTGTAATGGCTCGAATTTAAATATACTGTGATAGTAAAATATACATATGTATATATTTGTATGTGTATTATTAAATAGAAGTTAAAATGGCGGTCTCAAGTTTTAATAGATATTTTAAATAATCTAATTATTAATATTATACTTGAACATGTTATGTTGAACTACTTTGTTTTCTTTCTACGTGTTTAAAACATCAGTTGCGTGAAATCGTTCATTGTATGAAACGTCTAGAGCCTAAAAATGTACTGTTTTTCCTAATCAACTTAAACTTGGTATTAATTTTACAATACAGTGTACACCTAAGTGTAGACTGATTTAGAACAAACTATACTAATACAAAACTGATTTTTTCTTCAAAATACGTTACAGCCAAAGCTGCGGGTTTTTTAACGTTGGGAAAGTACTATTATAGCAGCCGTAGAATGCAATCGATGTCTTTAAATAAACACAGAAAAGACCCTCCGGCTAAGGAATAATATAGATTGTGCCATAGAACTAAACATAAAGCCTCTAAATTAATATGTTTTAAAACAGAATACAAATATTAATTGAATATTCATTGATGTGATGTTATCTCTTTTTCGAGGTAAAGAGAAGCAATGCTTAAAAAAAATTACTTTTCATATTTTCTTCTCGAAAATTGTAAATTAACGACTAATAAGTGCATACTTATATAAAATATTCCTTATTCTTTGAAGAAAGTAAACAATATATGTATGTGGCAAAATCAAGAATAGCATAAACAGCAAAAGACACTACTATTTTGGACTTGGACATTTTTTTGGCTACATCTAATAATTTTAGTAGTAAAGTCTGAGGCAATACGTAAAACTTCCTATACATTAAGTAAATCGATAAACTCATCGTTTGCGAAGACGAAAATTCTACGACGTAACTTTATTTTTTTTCATATATCCAGTTAATTATTATTTTTAAAAATAAAAAGTTTATTTTTGTACATATATTATTTAAACGTTTTTGGTGTTATTCTTCGGGCTATTATAAATATATTATACTACTATTATAAAGTGATATAATATTGTTAATATGGTTGTAAAATAAAACTCTCAGTTTGGTGGACTTTTTAATTATTACATATTATTACCTAAATAATTTCATCGTTAAACTTCCTTTTCTTGTTCCTTTTAACAGTTTTACTTTTATTAATCTTTTGCTTTGGCTGTTTTATCCTTTCCCGCGCCGCCATCTTTAATCGCATCGCTCGCTTGCTCTTTTTCTTCTCTAGCTTGACGTTTTGTCTATGGATGTCGGCTTGTGCTCTTAGTTTATGGCCACTCCTCATGTTGTGCTGACTTCCTTCTTTAGCTGTTAATCCTGTATATTCTTCTGCGTCTTGTGTTGTTTTTTTAACAAATCTTCCAACCTCGTCATTTTGATTACTTTGATTATTACGATTATTTTTATTATAACGATTTTTTCGGTGATTTTGATTATTCTGGTTATTTGAGTTATTTTGATTATTTTGATTATTCCAGTTATTTTTATTATTTTGATTATTTTTGTTATCAAATCGTCCTTTTTTCATGTAACTTTCATCTGGAGTGAAAGTGTTTTTCCGTTTCCTGTTTCTCTGTTTATTTTCATTACTTTCATCATCCTTTTTGGCCAGCGGGTTATTTGCTATAGATTTTTCCAACCTCTTTTTCCTTGCGTTTAGTGCTGTTCGATCTTCTATTGAGAATGACACTATAGGTCTCTGTAAATAAAACATTATTCAAAATTACTATGATTTAACAAGGTGATGAAATTTTTTTTTTGCAGCAAAGCAGTAGAAATTAATCAATTACAGACGGCATCTATCTACAAAAAATAAAAATAAAGAAATACAATTTAAAATTTTATGATTATTAGGCTATTGTTGTGTTTTTAAGACTTAAAGAATTTTTTTTTGTAAAAAATGAGTTTTTTCTTACAAATAATTAAAAAAAAAACAAACAGAAAAAACTGTTTTATATATATAGGTAATTACAAAGTTTTGCGTATCTAAATTTAAAAAAAGTGAGCCTAACTAAAAGTGACTTTTGAGATATAAAAGACTAATATGGAACTTACATTATTTTTATCGAATATATCAGGATTGTTATTCAATTTCCTCAAGCAGGCGAGCGCGTCCTCGTGCCGAGTGAACATCACGAAGCCGTAGCCTTTCGATCTGCAAAACAAATAAATATTACTAGCGACTTATCCACGCTTTACTCGGGTACGTTTCTAGGTACGTTTTAAATAGATAAAAATAGTCATTGTGAGAGGCGAAGATAAGACAACAGAGTGCAAGGTATCATCCCTTACTTCGATCAATAATACTACTTAGATATCGGGTCGGCGTCAGAAATCAATCTCGGTAAATATAAGCTCACTTGCAAAGTGAGCGTATATTCCGATTAGTTCTATTGAAACACTGCCAACGTAAACACGTTCACAATGCCCCAATGTGTATTTAAAAGTTGTAAAAATAATGCGCGAAGAAGAAATTTTTCAGCGAGAATGTCTTATTTTCGGTAAGTACATGTAGTTTAAGCCAATATTTTAAGATTTAACCTGCGAAATAAATATAAAATTGAAATTTTGAACAATTTTAAATCCGCTAAGAACGTTGGCCCAGGTCGGCCAATATACGCGCCAATACAAAGAAGCAAGCAAAATATTCGCGCAGACAGAATTTAGCTTTGATTTTGTATGTGACACGTTATCTAGTAGTATTGTTGATCGAAGCCCCCTTATGTCAATCTACCGCGCTTGAGTAAATCCTAAAATCCCTTCTTGGGCTCCCCTACCATAACACAGGCCTCGTAGCTAGCCATGGAACTAGATGGCGATGTATCCCGACATATTATAATATTATTATTAACACACTATAGTGTATACTCACGGGTGTTTACCGTCCCGCTGCAAGCCCGCCCTCAGGTCGCGCATGACGCGCGCCTCCGTGACGACCGCACGCGGCGCCGCGCGCGCGCACACGCGCCGCAGTCCCGCGTCGTCGTAGTTAGCGGGGAGGTTGGACACTACCAACCGGTATCGGGATACGAACCTGTTAAATCCATACTTTAATGATGATGATGTTCTCCTAGCCGATTCCGGCCACGGCGGCCAATCTCATTGAGACTAGCCAACTGCGCAGGAGATATTATAGTGCACAAGTGTACGCGCAGACACAACGTGCACTCTCTATTCCTGTTACTCTCATACTCTGGTGGGACGACTTTAATATTAATATTATAAACTAGCGATTCACCCTCGCTTCGCTCAGTTTCATCCCTTGCTTGATTCCCCATTTAACTTTCATGCCCATTTTCACCCCTTTAAGGAATAATTTCCGGAATAAAAAGTATCCTATGTCCTTCCCAGGATCTCGAACTATCTTCTTACCAAATTTCATCTAAATCGGTTTACTAGATCCAGAGATTACCCCCTACAACGTCACAAACTCACACTCTCACAAACTTTACTTCTTTATAATATTAGTATAGATGTGAAAATGTGTTTGTTTGTCTGTTCTTTTTTCACGTCGAAACAGAGTGACGGATTTGCGTGATTTTTAGTGAGGAGATAGTTGGAGGGCTTGAGAGTGACATAGGCAAATGATGATTATTATTATAAATACAACCCACAACAACTCATCAACGGCTTCGCTTGCGCAAAAAACTACAAAAAAAACTCTAAAAAGGTAGGTTTCACACAAACTTTCATCAGGTTGAATTTCGAAAAATGTTAAAACACATATTTATTTAATTGTATTAAAAAGCATTAATACCAAGTTTCATGTCATTCTCAACATAAATATTTGTTTGAGTTGTATTATAACGTATTCCCGTCAGTCCCGTCCGACAATAAAAATTTCAGAAATTATAAAAAAAATAATTGAAATTACTTATTTCATTATTTACTTAATAACAATCCTTAAATAATTGATTCAGAAACAACGAAAAGCCGAAACTGCTGATTCTAGGAAAGATCCTTATATATCAAAAGTGACCATTAAAAATAAAAAATAAAAACATTTTAAATAAAACTATCTTTTCGGATTTTTTCGCAAATATATTTTAATTTTTGGTTCCCGACGTTTCGAGTGCTTTAAAAGCATTCCCGACGTTTCGAATGCTTTAAAAGCATTCGAAACGTCGGGAACCAAAAATTAAAATAAATTCGCGAAAAAATCCGAAAAGATAGTTTTATTTAAAATGTCAAGTATTCGCGTAAATCTAAGAAAGTATTATTTAAAAAAAACATTTCAAGTGTTAAATTAAAAATCAAAGTAGAAATGTAAGTTTATCATATTTAAGTTAGAAATATGGAAAATGATGTCTCCACTATGTTTATATTGCCATTTTAATTCAAACCAAACTAGACCTTATTACATATTTATTAGAATACTATTTAGACCTGTTTAAATTTTTCAACATCTGCGTCTTGCTGCGCTCCAGCGCGAGCCGCTTCGCCATGTCGGAGGCGGACACTCCCACTGCAGCTTTAGTACCCGCTACTATCACTGTGATAGAAAATAAATCTATACATATAATAAAACTCTAACTGAGCCGAATCTGTATCTAGAATCTGTATCTATCTGTTTGTAGAATTTTTGTCTGTCTGTGTGTGACCGCATCACAAAAACTATTAGACAGATTTTGATGAAATTTGGTATGATGATATATGGTTATCCGGGTCAACATATAGAATACTTTTTACTGCGGGAAAATATCTCATCTCTAAGAAATCTATACTAAACGTTAAAACGTAAGTAGGGACGAACCGAAACGAGAGTGAGTCGCTACTCGCCAGTTATATATAAGACTATTATTTAAAGAAATATTGATATTCAAATCAAATCAAAATATACTTTATTCACATAGACTTTTACAAATACTTTTGAATCGTCATTTTTACTCATTATATTTAAATTAAATGTCAGTCCATGAGGAATCTAACACCTGCTAGGAAGGTTCTGCAGAGAAGGGCCGGCCAGAAACTCAACAGTTGCTCTTTTTAAATATAATACGAGTAATACTTTACAATTTATCAATATCTGGACCATAAACAATCTCTATACAATAACTTAAAAAAAAAGGCTTGTAACCAATTTTTACATAAGAGGTCTCTTGAAAAAGAATCAAATAAGCCCTAATTGCGACAGTTTTACATATTTGCAGCCATTGGAGAGCTCTACTTTTGGCTATATCATCAGATCAACCCGATGGTATCAAATATATGACCATGCCATTCAAATTTCACATACAAAATTTCAAATCTATATGAAATTTAAAAGTATATTTAAATTGATCAAAACTAGATTATACCTATGGTTAGTTACTCACAAGTGAAGCTAATAAAAATACGTTAAATAAAAAAACAACGAACCTCCTTCCTTAACCAGATACAGGTTCCTGTTATCTTTTGGTTGCTTCTTGTTCCCAGTCTGTAGGTTTTCTTTCTTCAAGGCGGGTCTCACTTGCATCACTTGACCGTCTAACCGTAACTCATCCGCTGGTAAAGCTAGGAACCTGTCTGCGTCTTCTTTGTTCTAGAAATAATATATTTATGACATTAATGTTATAGTCTTTGTGGTGTTCTAAAAAAACCTACTGATATGATTCTGAAAACTCTTTCTCTCATAGAAAGTGACACCTCCACTAAGTTCTGTTAAATATTATTGCTTGATATTTTGATTATAAATGATAACAAACTAAATAAAATTAAATATTGTTTTTTTTTTTAACTTTGTAAATTATATATAGAACAAGATTACACAAATTAAACTTTACTTAAATGAAAATTAATTACTTAAATTTAAACGAGAAAAAATCCGACTTACCCTCGCTTTGCTCGAGTTCGTCCCTAGATACGTTTTATCGGTTAATATAGGTTTCTCAGAGATGAGATATTTTCCCGCAGTAAAAAGTATCCTATATGTTGACCCGGATAATCAGCTATCAAAGATCCCTCCAGTGGTTTTCTTCGCGCTTCGAAATACAAACTTTCATCCCCATTTTTACCCCTTTAAGGGATGATTTCCGGGATAAAAAGTATCCTATGTCCTTAACAGGGTCTCAAACTATCTTCTTAGTAAATTTCATCTAAATCGGTTTAGTAGATCCAGAGATTACCCCCTACAACGTTACAAACTCACAAACTTTACCTCTTTATAATATTAGTATAGATAGAGATGACTTTATAAATTTTATATGAGTTACTTACCACAAATTTAATAAATCCAGAGCCTTTAGAATGTTCTGTGAGTTTATCCATACACACTAGGGCATATTTCACGGGGCCTGTTTTCTCTGCAAAGGCTTTCAACTGATCATTGTCTATGCTAAAAGGTATATTAGTTAGGAACACTGTACATCCATCTTCTGCATCATTTAGTTTTGTTCTGGAACAACAATAAAAACGATGAAATGCATGCAACTAGTGCATCCTTTAGGGACTTTTTTTGCATTTATTTATAAATTTAATTAATTAGAATATGTGCGGATAAGGTACAAAGGCCTTTTAATATTTATCAGAGCAGAATACGCACAGATAACGCTCTATAGTTTGAATAACAGGTAATTCAAGAATTTTTTAACCTCCATACAAAAGAATCACATTCCATTTTTTTAAATAAATAGATATATATATTTTTCAATATAGGTAATTGGTTCAGACATTTTGTAGATTTTTTGTATAAATATTTATATTTTAGAATCTAGGTTTATACAAATATGTATTTGGTAATTTAGGAGTCACAGTTTGATTGCCTTTTTAATTTAACAATGTATGTACCTTTAGAGAATATAATACCAAAATATAATTTCACTTCAAAACATATATGACAATAATTAATAAATAAAATTGCTTACCGTTGAAAATTAGGTTGTGAGCTTGTAACACTTTTGTCATCATCTCCATCCTCATTATCATCATCACCATCATCGTCATCTTCATCCTCGTCATCATCATTATCTTCATCATCGTCATCATTCTCTTCCTCATCTACACCATCATCTTTCTCATCATCATCAGAACTTTCATCTGATTCACCTAAATATTTGTAATTTATAAAAAAAGCTACGGACTCACCCTCGCTTCGCTCGGATTCGTCCCTGGGTTTGTTTCCCATGCAAACTTTTATCCCCATATACACCCCATTAAGGGATTATTTTCGGGATAAAAATTTCTGTTAGATTCTATCCTATGTCCTTACCAGGGTCTCAAACTATTTTCTTACCAAATTTCATCTAAATCAATCCAATAGTTTTTGAGCTTATTCAGTACAAACAAATAAACAAATAAATTTTTCCTCTTTATAATATTAGTATAGATAACAAATCAAAAGTCCCCGAGACATTTTTAATACTCAATCAAGCATATTCTTAATAGTAAATTCGTTTTGAGGACTTTACTTTTTAGTTTCTTTTTATTTTGTACCTAATACAGGTGTAAAACATGTCAAATGGATAATTCTGACTAGATTTACTTGAAAATTATTATTATTTCTCTTCAACACATTAGTAGAACACATTTCAATATTTTCAAAAAACTTTGGTCACTTTGGTCACATATAAATTATTTACAGACAAAAAAGGCAAGATATGTTACATTAAATGTTTAATAGTAAGAAAAAAATAAAACAACACGTTCAGGCTCTCCTCGAGCATAGATTTTGTTCAAAGTATATCATATTGTATTCCTATTAATATAATATTCTAAACAACTTACTTTTGATTTCCTGCTTCAAACTTTCTTTAGAAATATTCATAGGATTATCATATTCATCATCACTAGAATCTTCTTTCTTGACTGCATCTTGCATTTCAGTTTGCTTATTGACAACATGTCGCATATATTGATCTTTAGCTACTGCCCAATCTACTGATATTGGTCTACCTAGGTATTAGTAAAGAATTACTCTCTATCAATATAGTATACAAAATTTTCTTTTGTTTATTATTGCTCACAATATAAAATAAACAAAGTAAACAAATAACAATCTTGATTCCATCTCTAAAATAAAAATAATTGTAAATATTGTGTGTAAAACAATATTATTCTGCTGTCATATTCATTTAAAATAAGTTAAGATCAATTTACTGAAATATTATTAATCTTAATTTATTAATCAGACTAATAGACTATAATCTTATACAAAAACCCTTAAAAGAGCCAATGAAGTTAATTTAATACTGGGTTTATCATATTGAAAACTACTATAATATGCTTAGAAGCATTTTGTTGTATTCTTACCTAAGAATGGCTTCAAATTTGTATTTAATATTGCTTGAGTAGCCATTGGCACATTTTTGAAGTGCACAAAAGCACAACCAACTAACTTTCCATCCGGTTTCTTTAACAATTTTACTTCTTGCACAATGCCATAAGGCTCAAAGTGTTCTTTTAGAGACTCCTCTGTTGCTTTAAAAGAAATATTACGAACAATGAGACGGGCTTTACGGTTTATTCTTATTTTATCCTTGTCATCTTTAGATAATTTACTCTCTGTTTCTTCATCTGAAAAGTATAATACAGATTACACAGTGAACTTTAAACCAAAGTTAAATTACTGCTAAAAAGCAAGATTTAATTTATAAAATTACCTTTAACTTCTTTTTTAGTATCATCAGAAGTACTATCAAATTTTTTCTTTGGTCCATTACCTTGCACATTTTCACTGTACTTATTTTGTGGGACAGCCCAAGCAACATATAGAGGACGACCTTAAAAATTAAAAGTAAATGAATAAAATACAAATAAAACTGTTTATAGCAAATTATTAATTTATAACATCTTACCTAAAAATGGTTTCTTGTTTGTTGCAGCCAAGGCTTTGTTGGCCATAGGAACATGTGTATAATGTATAAATGCACAACCAACAAGCCTTCCATCGGGTTTCTTTAGTAATTTAACCTCTTCAACATTACCATATTGAGAAAAATATTCTTTAAGATTATCTTCCGTGGCTTTAAACGATACATTCCTGACAATTAACCTGGCATTGCGATTTACACCGTCTTTATATTTTGTATTACCCTCCGAATCCATATTATTATCGTCTTCAGTCATATTTGACAACTTTCAATCTTTAAGCAACAATACAAAAATTCACTTAGCGCTATTGGAAAAAGCTAAGAAATTACAATTAAAAGTACAAAGTCATATATTATTTCATTACTTTTAATCGTTAATTATTATAATATTTACTACTATTTCAAAAATATTAAATATTTTTTTATTGCGCACGCTGGTTGCACATTGTTTTTAAATATCAATTTGATTTTGACAAGTGATAATTGACAACTGAAATGTCAACGACTAGTGGCGTGGGACTTCTTTCGTGAGACGGAGTGGACTTTAGGCACGGTAATATTACATACAGTATTCCATCTTCATACAAATCATCGGAAATCGAGTTATACCTACACGCGTCGCGTTCGGTATACACTCGGTAGACAACCGTGCGGGGCTGCCACATCGTATAATTGAATACGAAAATTGTATAAGGTGTTTATGTTATGTAACTCTTATAATTTGATACAAAAATAAACACTTTATTCCTACCGTAACTTCACTAATATCAAACAAAAAAGTATCGAGACATCGTATGTTTTAAAAATAAAAATTAATTAATTAAATTAAAAATAAAAATTAAAGTATTTTTAAATAAACTTTTTATCCGAATGCGGATTATTTATATACTATTAAATTTAACAATAAAGCTTTTCGTACGTCTCAGTCGAGGCGTAAATATTTTCAAATCTCAAATTATAAATTTGAGATTTGAGCAGCCCTGTCGCGTGGGTACGTGCCGCTCGGCTGTAGGTAATTATTTCAAGGACAGGCCCGAGTTGGAATACTGTATGCATTACATTACCGTGCTTTAGGTCTGCTGTTGACTGCGAGATAAAAATATGAAATTGACAGGACCTTCAGTTCTGAGCATGGATGACAAGTAAAAGTTCAGAGTTCTCACCTTTAACTTCAAACGCCTGCAAAGCTCGTTTTGTTATTTTCATTCTTTTACCTTTGTAGAAGGTTTTTTTGAAGTAATAATTAACCTTATTTTTTATGTTATAATTCAGTAATTTTATTAACAATTGAAAAATTTTCTAGTAATTTATAACAAATCACTTATTCCCCTCCTAATTTAATTTTTCTATTTCATTATAATATATATGTATATAGGTTTCTTATTATAAAAATCTTGAATACTTTTTTTTAAATATAACATAATAAATTATTCACTCTTACTTTTACTTACTCTCGGGCGTGGGTCAGAAATTAAAATTAATAATATTATTTTTAATAGTTTTTAATAAAGTAGATTATTATACATTAGTTTTAATAGTACAAATGTCAGTCAAATAAATTAGAAATGTTATTATTGAAAAAAAAAACAACGATTATGTTACAAATTGAATAAAAAGTAAAGTAATAAATTATAAAAGTAAAATATAAATTATGAAGAGATTATAAAGCACAAACAAAAAACGTAAGCACGTGAAACAGCGATTATAAGCTAGTGTATGTAATATAGAATTAAAATTGTACTTTTAAATATTAAATGACGAAAATTAATATTCGTAAAGCAATTTTTCATACATTTCAATAATTCCTAACGTGAACGCCAGCACACTCGGGGCAGGACTGAGCAAGTCTGTGATTGTTTGCATGGCGTTTTCCCCTTTTATTTTACAAAGAATCTTGTACACAAATGTGCCATTATAAGTTTTACTGTACACGGTGGAAGTGTAAGGAGAGCCACATAGTTTATTCAAATTGTTTATTTCTAGCAAGCACCATTTAAATTGAAACAGAGGGTGTATTTTTGTCCGATTAAATATATCAATTAATTCATCCTTGCTAACGGTGCAATATTTCTCAAGGGTCCTCTTAGCAACTATACAGTCCTGGGTGGTCACTAGATCTTTCAGGGTGGTTGAGACTAAGAGCGGACGGCTGATAATGTCGATGTTATCTGAGGAATCACTAAGCTTACGAATCAATTTCTCAGAGACGACCCCAAGTAGGATATAAGATAGTATGATACTGTAAATTTCACAACTCACATCATCTTCTTTATTTCGTTTGAAGTAAACCAATGTAATCAACAGCAACCTCACATCCACCGGAGCCGATTCTAAAGCGGCAAAATTAAATGATCCATAAGTTTCTGAGAAGAAATGTTCAAAAAGCCCACGCGAGTCGATATTTTCCCAACCGTTTTCGAAAACACTTCTCTGAGCAACGTAATCTGGTTTGCGCACAGATTGAGTATAAATGACTGATATTTCTTCGCTATCACTATCCCCTCTGTATTTAATGTAAATGTTTTTATCATTAAAATTATGAAGCAAATCATATGCATATTTTATGACATCTTTTGAAAGCAAAATGGAGTTTTCCTGATCGTAATCTTCAACTAAACGAGAAGCAACAATAATCCCCCAGAAGTATAAGTTTACGTAAGGTATAGCAATATACTTTAAAGCAATACCTTTCTCAAACCAATGCGGATCTTGAATATCGAACTTTAAACTATTTCTGTTTGTGAAATACAATGAAGTTAAACTTTCTTCATTTGTACATTTCAGAAATTTTATTTCTAATTCATTTTTATTATCCAGAAATGTTTGTCTGTCTGATTCTGAAATGTATTTAAAAACTTCCTGTAAAGCTGCTGCTTCACTTCTATACGACAACCACATGAGTAAACCTTTATACCGTTCTACATATGCATATGGTATTTTACGTGCTTTGAAAAAGTGAAGGAAATAATCTTCCTTAAATATATGGGAATCTGTTAACAATATGAACAGTATCATCTTTTCTTTTGAAATCCTGTAATGTTGTAAAAAATTTTGTCGTTTAAATATGCCTTGCTCAAATTTCAACGCAGTACCTTGTTTAAGTGGCACGTATGGCGCTGAACTAAAACAATATTGTATATTAAAACTTATTACAGGACAGGATAGTCTTTGGGCTAAGTCAAAACAATCTTTGATGACATCAGTCGTATGAGAAATTGTGTAGTCAAACCCCATTTCTTCTAAAACCTGCAAATAAACATCCTTTGCCAGACAGGGCTGGATGATCGCGTTGCTATAATTTTCACCTAAAACATATTGTTTTCCATGTAGTCTATTCATCAACTTGAAGTGATTATTAAGGTGTTTTTCACTGCCATGGCCACCTTTAACTATGAAATGACATTTAAGATTAGATTCTTTAAATACGCTTAAATAATCTCTAACATAGTTAGCAAATTTATCGCATTCAGATCCCAAAACAAAGGGAAGTCCTGATTTCTCGTACAATTTATAATATATATTTTGACCATCTACTACAACTTCAGTGTTTTCCAGTTGATATGATTCTAAATGTTTTTTGACCAATAAGAAAAATCCTTTTATCCTCATTTTGGCGCCTGGAAATGAATGACAAAAAAGAAATCATTTTCTCTATTAGCGAGCTAATTTATGATTGCTGTTAATTAAAGAATAAAGATTAAGTTCTTGTAAATTAGACATAAACAAATACCTATTTATATCCATAACTTCGACGTCAAATATGTAATGTAGATATGTAAGTAAAATAAGAAAAATTAATTTACAAAAATAAAAAATCCGTCTGCGTAAAAAGCCAAGTAAAAAAACGGGGAAAAATTTGACGAAAAAATAGTATTATGCAGTCGGAGACATACATATGTACATGTTTTATATTTGCTGCGAGCCTTGCTACGTATACACTATACGTACCTAATATGAATGTATAACGTATGTCTCCGACTGCATAATACTATATTTATTTACACCTTTTTAGTTTTGGTCAGTTCAACGTTTTTTATTTTATTTAACAATTTCTTATCCCAAATAATTTTTTAACGAAAAATTTGTATATATTTTTATAATGGCTTCTTAAAAACTTTTATTTTGATACCCAACTCGATAGATTCAGAGGAATTTTTTTTCAATACACACAAATCGGCGCCTAGGATCCGGCATTATAATTTTTATTGATATCTTTATATCCTGTGCAACTCGCGTTGTCAAAGCGAAATACTAGCGACATACTCTCGCTTCGCTCGTGTGCGTTCCAAGAAGCTTAACAGTCCAGTCCAGGGACCAGATCATAGTCTATGTACGAAATTTTATCCAAACCCCTCCTATCGTTTCAGCACAAAATATGTAGTAACAAATAATAGTATTTCACATATTATCACTACGTAAAATCAATTATAAAGTAAAATATTAAATTAAAATATATCGAAAAATTTAGTATACCTAAATTAAATCCAGAGCAGTTGCGTTTATTCTGTTAACCTGTATATACCTTTTTCACTTTTAGCCTCTACTTGTTAGTTGTCTTGCCTGTGAATCGATGTGCCAAATAAAATATTAAGTTAAGCTTTAGCTAATGTGATATCTCATGTAAGTGAATTGTAATATTCTTTTGAGAAATAAATGATCTTAAACCTGAACAAACATGCATACATACGAACTTTCACAGATAGCAGTATGATTATATTGCATCATAGTAATTTATTAATAACTCTTTGTTAATTAATACATAGAAACATACCTTTTTCAAACTGTCACATTAATAAATAGGATACACAATTGTTTCATTAAAAAGGTACCTATTGGAAATAATTTCCATAATAACTATCTTCCTGCAAAATTGTAGCACCCACTCCAATGGGCGATGACTATCTCAGCTGTACTAAGGTACTGAATAGCAGAACATTTATATTTAAGTACCTTCTTCTATGCTGAGTACTGCTTTATGGGGTAAAGTACTATCAGAATAATTAGTAAATATATTACGCCTAATAGGTATGTTTACTTACAATCAGAAGCGTGAAGCGACGTGCTTTTCGAGATAATGTAAATATCGATAAAATTGAAAGTATAATCTATAAGTACTCTATGTCTATACTAATATTATAAATAAGAAAGTTTGTGAATAGATATATATATATGGAAGTTTGTTACTCTTTCACGCTAGAATGGCTGAACGGATCTAAATGAAATTTGGCACAGAGATAGATTATAGTCTGGAATAACACATAGGCTACTTTTTACCCTGGAAAAATATATGGTCACCGGATATATTTGTTTTTGTTTTTCTAGAGGTGAACCCGAGCGAAGTGACGGTGAGGTGCAAGTAATAATAAATTAGGTAATCTATACATATAATAAAATTGTAACTAAGTCGAATCTGTACATTAAATATTTTTTGGAAAATCTAATTGAAATAGCCATTATTATCGATACAGAGTTCGAATCTACAGTTTTTAGAACTTTTGTCTGTCTGTCTTTCTGTCTGTCTGTCTGTCTGTTACCGCATTACGGGAAAATCACAAGACAGATTTTGATGAAATTTGGTATGATGATAGCTGGTTATCCGGGTCAACATATAGAATAGTATTTACCGCAGGAAAATATCTCATTTTTCAGAAAAAATACAAAAACTGCACTGTAGGAGTATAGTAATATGTAAAACCTAAGAATTTGATTTTTGGTCATCTGAACGCGGGCGGAGCCGCGGGCAATGCTAGTAATACATATATTGTTAAATCGAAGTTGTAGGTTAATCAAATTACTGGGACTTACTCGTATAGTTGCTGTTCATATAGGTAATTAAAAGATTTTGTTTTTAAATTTGTTTTAATTTTTTATGATATTTTTTTAATTTAACCGAAACTCAAAACATAATCGAACAACATATTTTGTTTACATCGAATCTATAAAATAGTTATTCTTAAATAGTAAGACCGAGTATTTCATTATATTATTTTATAAAATCATACAAAAATACAAATCTTTCTTGTTTATAACATTAGTGTAGATATTCGATTTATAATTTTCCTAGCAAGAAAAACATTTTGGTAATTCCCTGAAAATATCTGAATCATCTACTTTATTATTTATCTATGGTATAGACAAAACTATCGCGCAGATAAAAAACTAACATATCTAAATCGATATTTCGGTATATATCGATTAAAAAATAAGAAATAAATAAAATTCATTTTATAAATGTATATATATTTATAAAATTTTGTTCTACAATGCTTATAAATAATTTTGTTATCAATAAATATGTATTTATATTTATTTTATTTTTTACAAATTAATAGTACGATACGTCTTCTTTAATCGCGACTCACGAGTATCGTATATTATTTTATAGCTCTTGTAACATAAGCCTGCTTTCTCCTAAAAAGAGATTGTCTAATGGTGTTTTTGTATTCGGCTAATAATATTTATAGATATATTATATACTAGCTGTGCTTGCGTCTTCGTATCGCGAAAAAAATGTGTCGCAAAGTTTACCACCGACCATTTCTGGCAAATTTTTGCCATTTGGGCAGATTTGCCACTTATATTTTAACTCTGGCACCCTAAAGTGACAAATCAAAAAGTGGCGGACTTTAATAGACTTCGAGTAAATCTTTGTTATTTTTGAAATATAAATATCAAGGATTTTATATATGTTCCATAATATATAAAATCCTTGATAAATATAGTCTGATTTTTAATTCCACGGAATTCTGACATTTCAGAAGTGTTGTCAACTTTGAAACATTGTCACTAAAAACGGAAAGCATTTTAGCAAAATAAAAAAAAAACATTTCTTGAAGTTAAGGTTTCAATTAGAAAAACTAAGACTTAAAAAATTATTGATAACTCTAAAATGGTAATTATTTTTTTTATTATCATATTATGAAGTTACAATAATTATTAAGGAAATTATTTTTCTATTACAGGAATCCCTATCCAATAATCCATAGGTTGCAAGCCTTTTTTAGTAAAACCCCTTTGTTTGTAAAATATTTTGTTTTACTCTGTTTTGTTCATTTAACCATTAAAAATTTACATTATAGTTAGCTTGCATTGATTGCACAAAATAAAGACTATTTACAATGTCATACATATAGTTTAGTTGATCTAATTCTGTTTCATATTTTTTGTTATTTTATGTTAAAAAAATACAAAGCAGAAAAGGTTTATGATATCTGAATTGTCAAAGAATGATAGCTGTCATATTTCCGTGGAATTAAAAATCAGACTATAGAATACTTTTAATTCTTTGCCTTAATTTTTATTATAAATTAATTATTTTGTATTTATTTATTGAGCGGGAAACTTTTTTTCCATGCCAGTTAGTACGGGGATTTCCCGTTTGGCGTTTATTCTATTTTTATGTAGGTTCACCAATCGCCAATGGTGATTCACCATAGTCCATATGATTGTGAATGGTAATCAGTTATATTTTCAAATAAAACTATCTTTTCGGATTATTTCGCGGATTTATTTTGATATTTGGTTCCCGACGTTTCGAATGCTTTACAGCATCCATGGTCACGGGAGAGACTGAGGTGTTACATGTCTTGAAGGTATAGTTGTTACAGACAGCCTACCCACAATTAACAAAATTAAAATTGCAATTTTCATTTTGTTAAATTTTCAGTTTGTTGTTTCGGGAACCAAAAATCAAAATAAGTCCGCGAAATAATCTGAAAAGATAGTTTTGTTTAAAAATGTCAAACATTCGCGTAAATCTACGAAAGAATCAGTTATATTTTTATTAATATAACTGATCGAAGTTTAAATCAATGTTTGTGAAAAATTTCAGGAATAAAGGAATACCTCTGAATACGTAGCATTATATTTATTCATATTATACCCGTCTCCATGGATGCAATAATACGATGGCATATTTTATGCATTTTCTGGAGACTGGAGTTGGTTTTGGCAGATTTTTTGCCAGAGTCGGTCAGATTCGCCATTTTTGAGATGGTTACCCTGGCTGATTGTCACATTTGACTTTTCAGATAACGTTTGTTTGTATTTATGTTGTAATAATAAATATTAAGTATCATCTCATTCTCCATAGACCAGGAACAGTCATCTCCAAATTAGTTTCATTTATATAAATTATAAAAGACAAAATGAATTCAAGAAATTTATTTCGTTTACTAAGCAGACCTGTTTCAATGAGTAACATATTATGTAGGAGACATAAAGGATATAAGGTCGTAAAACGACCAGATCCAAAGACATTAAAAATGCCTAACCTAGCCGATGCTCCAAGTATAATGGATATAATTAAAGAAAAAGTACGATTAAATGGACCTCTTAGTGTTGCCGAATATATGAATATAGTTATAACTAATCCTACAGAAGGATATTATATGAAAAAAGATGTTATAGGTGAGACGGGTGATTTTATAACATCGCCTGAAATTAGTCAACTATTTGGTGAGATTTTGGCTATCTGGTTTTATGCAGAGACGCAGAAGATGGGTCCTGGCAAGCCTTTACAAATTGTGGAGTTAGGACCAGGAAAAGCTACCTTGTTAATAGATTTTCTAAGAGTACGAAATTTATATTTTGATTTATAAAGTTCATAACTATTTTTAATTTAGAATATTATTTATCTTTTAATTTAGAAATATTATCTACTTTTTAATGTTTTAGGTATTGAACAGATATGGTTACAGAGCAAATGATCTTAGTCTTCACCTTGTGGAAATATCTTCAACAATGCAACAATTACAGGCAAATAGATTATGTGTTTCTCACAGGGAAACTGATATAGATATGCCCCATAATCATGAAGTAAGTAAATCATTTCAAAATACAGTATGTTTTTGGTTTTTACTTTAGATACATTATGAGATTTCTATATAAAACTTAACTACATATACATTGTGTTCGTATAATTTTCCACAGGGAGAAACTGTCAGTGGTATAAAAGTCTATTGGTACAATGATCTAAAGAAAGTTCCCAATAACTTTTCTTGGTATATTGCACATGAGTTTTTTGACGTTTTGCCCATTCATAAATTTGAAGTAAGTACTTTAATCACTAATCTCATAAATGACATAATGTGAATCTATATTTTGCCTAAAATTCAATATATTTTGGCGTTTCTGCAGTTGTGGAGGGGGAATAATATACTTTAAACATTGATAATTTTTATGGAAGTTTGTCTTTTTTTTAGGTAGGAATATAAAAAACTATTTTTAAGCTACTTAAATCTATTGCCAGTTTCCAATGAGATCTTTCTTAATGTTTACATAATAATATGTAATATGTACTTCATTATACCTATTTATTTAAAGAAAAGGATTCGTTTCACAGAAAACAGAAAAAGGTTGGCGAGAAATCTTAATAGATTTAGATGAAAATAATAAATTGCAATATAGAATATCAGCTAATGAAACACAATCGGTTAAAGTTTTGGTAAGACCTCCATTAGATGCAGGTGATAGAATGGAACTTGAAATAAGTCCTAGAGGTCTTGGTATTGCGAAACAGCTTGCTAATAGAGTAGACCAATATGGAGGTTTGGCTTTAATAGCAGATTACGGACATAATGGAGAGAAAGGGGACACTTTTAGGGTAATGTATTGAAAATTATCTATGTAATTAGTAAATAAATAATATGAATATATGAATTTATGAAAAAAAATATCATTATAATTTTGCAGGCTTTTCACAAACATAAACTAGTTGATCCTCTAGAAAATCCTGGTGTGTCTGACTTAACAGCAGATGTTGATTTCAGTCAACTTAGAATATCAGCATCAATGACTCCTGGAGAAGAAAATTATGCAATAGTTCTGGGACCAGTCAAACAAATGGAATTTTTGGAACGCCTTCAAGCTAATGTTCGAGTTCAGGTAGGTACTTTTTTGAATGTAAACATAAAGAGGAAAATTTTAATCAAAATTTTTTGTCTTAAGTGTTTATTTAATTGTAATTTAAAAAATGTAATATTATACATATTTTACTATTAATTTTGCGTATAAATTTTATTTTATATGGCAATAATTGTTTTTTTTTTAGGTTTTAATGGACAATGCAAAAACTGAAGAAGATAAAGAAAAAATTAAAGCAGCATATGAAATGTTAGTAGATCCAAAACATATGGGAGAAAGATTTAAATTCATGGCCTTTTATCCTTCTGCAATGATGAATATATTAGAAAAATTTCCTCCTTTAGGATTTTCAACTCCAAACTAATAATTTCTATGAAGATATTGCCATATTATAAAAAGTTGGTTATTTATATACATATAAGAATAAATGTTTAATTAGTACAAAGTAATGTTTGTGTCTTATTCAATTTTTGTTTCATATTTTTCGTTTTAAAATATCACACATTATTGGTATATCACGTGTTTATACCAGAATACAATAAGTGTTAGCAGCTAGATAATATAATGTGTACATAATATATGCAATAGATAATTCAATTTTTTTAAGATGAAAACAAATATTTCATATCTGTATAAATTACCTGTTTAAATGAAATATTTTTGAAAATTGTGTGACGATAAAACTATATTTTTTTTTGTTTAAATATATATTACAGAGAACGATCTAGATATAAAGACATTGAAAATGGAAGCTTAGAAAATAAAACTAGATAAATACTAGCTCAGCACCTGCCATAGTAATACTTAGTTTATTATTCATCCATGGTAATAGTTCTCTATGCACCTACCACTATCTATTGTCCATTCGCGTTAGTTAAAATAGTGAGTCATCAAGTGCAACGGCAGGTAAAGGTGTATACAAAGTGGGAGTAAAAATTCAATTCAAATTCAATATTTCAAAAATTAACAAAAATTAAATTAATTATCTTATCTCAAATCTTGATTTGAGATGATAATGACTTTTTTAATTTCAGATAATAAACTAAATTATCTTAAATCAAAATAAAGTCATCATATAATGATAATGACTTTATTTTGATTTGAGATAATTAATGAACATAATTATCTCAAATCAAAACAAAGTCATTAATGAACTATATTAGTATCAATATTATATAGTCTTAATATTATAAAGAGACAGTTTGTTTAATTGTGCTATTCTCAGGAACTACTAATCCGATTTAAAATATCTTTTTGCATTAGACAGCCCGTTTAACGAGGAAGGCTTTATATCATCCTGATACTACTCAAGGGAGCGGAGCAGTAATTATAAAGGTCATCAAATCGGGCAGATTTCCAAACATTATTGTAAAACTGATGTTTATATTGGAAGTTTGAACGCGCGCGAAGAGATACTGCTAGTCTTAAAATAAATTTATATTCATCAGCCCACAGATCAGGAAGTTCAACTAGAACCTTTAATGATATGGAAGTTAACAGTCGATTTTATATTATTATGTAGTAATATACTCTATGCAGTCGATGAAGTAAACCAATTTAACAGTAGTTTTTATATATGTAGCAATATGTTATATATATGTTTTTTTTACTTAGCAACACTAAACTATTTACAAATTACAGATTATATTGAAACGTTGAAACACGCTTGAAATGTATACAGACTATTTTTAGAATTTCTTTAATTGCCTTTTAAATTAGATTATTTAAATATAAATATTTTTAATTCAATAGACTTTAATTAAGTCAGGAAATTGTATTCAGGATTGAGTTATATAATTACAGCAAGATATTTCCGCACGATAAATTTGTTAATTTTACGCTGTGATGAAATGTCAAAATTTCAGTGGATTTGTGCCAATGATAGAGAAATCTAGCAGATGTGAAAATTTGTGAGGTTCTTGGTGTTTAAAACTGATGATATCGAAAGCGTTTAGTGTTAAATCAAGAAATTATTACACTGCTTGCCGAAAAGTTGGTGCAGAACAAAGAAATCTAGTTGGATGATTTAACAATTTCGATCGGAGGTGAGGGCGAGATTTTCTTTTGTTGCGTTTGTTTTACTCCGTCGCAATTCGTTCCTACCATTTATCGTAATTTATGTTTTGAAATATCATAAAATATAAATATGTTTAACACAATAGTTACGGCAACCTAACAAAAAGATATCCCTATTCAAAAATATAGGTGCAATCTAATTTTAATTGGAACTGTAATACGTTGTTTCATAAGAATGGGCATAAACATTCATATTTACTACTATGAATTCGTAATATTTTTTTACGCCAATTAAAATTGTGTTATGGTCTAACAATAATGATTACGGTTTGTTTACAAAATTACGTAAATCCGGAAATACATAACATTAAATCAAACAATAAACTTAACAAAAAAGGAACTTTTCACTTTAAAACTGAATTTTAAGTGTCATAATCAAAATAATACTTAACTACGTAAATATTAACTTTATTTACTTATTAATTAAATATTATTTATAATATTGCTCATCTGTATTATTATTTTTATATTATATTATATAATTGTATTTAATATTGATGTTTTTTTGCAATAAATACTACCTATATATATATATATATATATATATATATATATATATATATATATATATATATATATATATATATATATATATATCTTTATGTAGTTCTTTTGAACTATTATAAACTTTTAAAGTTAATTTTGTAATAAAAAAGTACTAATAAAGATATGTGTTAATATTATTCTAAAGGTAAAAATTACAATAGATCCATAAAATATTAAGGTAAGTTTATTAAATAATTATGTTTAAGTTATAGAAAAAAAAAATTGGAAAGAGTTTATGTAAATAAAATTATAAGATATTCTGGTGTTAAGACTTGTAGTGAAGTCACCTACATTCGAAATAATGCCAGCTGAATATATCAGCATATGTAGTTGGCCCACTTGTATTGATTGTAAAGCTAATGCTAATATTTCTAATGTAGTAGTAACTCAAATAACTTTTTACAATAGGTTTAATGACCAACATTACCCACATAATGTACTTTACATTTAGGGGAACTAGTATCCTAGAAAATTATAATAGTTCAGATTTTTTAATATGGTTTTGTAAATTATTTTACAATGATAATTAGTAGTCAAAAATATTTTGATTGCAAATTTGATTAATAACAATAATTATTTCATTAACATTCTTGTATGTAATGGGCTAGAAATTTGTGTAATGTAAATGCGTAATCTAATAAAATATTAATAAGATGTATAATAATTAATAACTAACCTAAGTAATGAAATTGTACTACATAAATGTTTATAACATATTATTATTACATATTTGAGACTTTTTATTCAAGTTATATTGGCTCTGTTTTTTTAGGATTGTATAATGTTGTAGCTCATTCTACAGGACCTGCAGCCGCAGAGGTTTTCATAGGTAATTAATTGTCAACATAATTTTTACTGATTCTAGAAAAAAGAAAGCTAATACAGTGAAGAAAAACATAGCAAAACTACATGCCGAAATAACCTAAGCCGAGTCCACACTCTTGCCATTTGCCACAAACTTCAAATCTCTACGAATATGCAAATGTTGATTATGTACACGAGCCAAGCTAAATAGCCCTCTTTACATGTTTGAAATTGTGATTGGTTGTCGAGGCTGGCTGAGATCATGGATTTAGTGTAACTAATTCTTGAAAGATCTTTGAAGTCCATTGATCTGCATTTCACCAGTATCATAGAACATGGCCTGATCTCTTGTTGCGAGGGGAAGGCCCATGCCCAGTGAAGGGATGTTAAAAAGGGTTGGATTATTGTTATATTATTATGTACAATTACTAGTAAATATGTTATATATATGTATGTAAACACTAAACAGCATGGAAGAAAATTTTCATCCAGGCTTACATCATAAGAAACAAGAATAAGATAATGGGTCATGGTAATGCATGAAGCTATTTATAATAAATTCAAGAATTTATTTCGGTAATGTCTGCTGGTAGCAAATTAGCTTTAAGCTAGTATTGAATAATATAGCAAAAAAGTAAAAATATCGAAGACATTCAACAGCATTATTTAACTTTTTTTTAAAAAAATTCAACAATAAATATATTTTTTAAATAAATTGTTTAATTATTAGTTAGTATTGATATTAAAAAAAAATTTTAGGTATTTTTTTTAACAATGAGGATAAGAGAAAATAAACACAATTATATATATATATATTTATATATATATATATATATATATATATATATATATATATATATATATATCTTGTTCTTATTCTTTCAAGATATTGGGGGTACTGGGCTTAAAATAAAAAAAAACTTAATGAGAATGCTAAGGCGGGAGCTACGGTAGTCACTACGGTTTGCTTCCGCCTTAGCCTTCAACCTACGTTGTCCAAGTCGAGCCTGTGACATAGTCGAAAATTAAAACTTATAAATGAATAATCTTTTATTCAGATGCTCTATTTTTTAAATAAAAAGAAAACGAAATAAAGTAGCTGGACAAATAATTATATATAAGTCGTACAGTAACTGGATTAATAGCCATTTCCTATTTGGTATTTATTGTAGACGATCAAGCCAAATCTATATTAATATTATAAATGTGAAAGTTTGTGAGTATCGATATATGGTTGTATGTTTGTTACTCTTTCACGCCAGAACGGCTGAACGGATCTGGATGAAATTTGGCACAGAGATAGATTATAGTCTGGAATAACACACAGGCTACTTTTATTCGGAAAAAATGTACGGTTACCATGGGATAGGTTTGTTTTAGTCTGCCCAGAGGCGGACTCGAGCGAAGCGAGGGTGAGCCGCTAGTTGTAGATATGAATACTTTAAGGAGGTCTTAAATACCTAGACGCGGTTGAACTCTTATAGAGTACTAGCGACTCACCCTCGATCCGCTCAGGTTCGTCCTGTTGCGTTATAACGTTTAGTACTTAGGTCGCGTACACATAGAACGTCCGTTTTACAGGTCCGTTTAAACGTATATGTTATTAGCGTATGTAGTTGTATGAGCGAGTTCACACAAAGAATACAGTATTCCGGATCTAGTAAAAATACCGATCCGACAAAAAAACAGCAATCAAAATATATTTCTCAGAGACGAGATATTTTCCCGCAGTTTAGTTAGTAAGTTTACAATTTTTTTTTTTTATAAAAAACTGAAAAAAAAATCCGTACCAATCAATGTAATATTAAATTTTGCCCTTGAGGTTTTGTTTTTAGTGAAACTGATTTTCGTATAATTGTAACGCTTTTTTAATTAATTTGAAATGGTTGATTTCAACATATATACAGTATCTAACTTGTAATTGTATTACTTTAGATCCAATTACGTCGCTTATCAAGCAGATTATATTTAAAACTGTTTCCGTTTTCCTGACATTTTTTTATGACTATTTATCTAAAGTATAAACACATTTTAAAATATAAATTCATGTTTTACAAAAAAAAAAAAATTTGTAACTAAATTCGGTATTCAGTTTTTTTTTTAAATATAGTAAATTTCAATTCGCAAAATGTATAGAACACTCCTCTAGGCGAGTCTAACCAAGAGCTTAGAGGAGTCTAGGTGAATCTAACTCGCACTTGAAGAACTTTTAATTTTCAACTATATTTTTACAAAAGCGGAATAAACTTGTTTTTTTATTTATTTATTTATAAAAAACGTGCTGCACTTTATTAATAAGTAATTTAGTCGTCGTTCATTTTCCTACATACTTTTCAACTAATTAATAACTTTTGTGCCTTGTAGGAAGTGACATTAATTAATCTTTTGCCCGTCCTTGTATAAGTTTAAATACGGAACCTGTATGGATCTGCAACTGTGGCATGGACAAGCTACAGATAACATGTTTGTTACTAAAATATAAATATATAGGTAAACTTTCGAGCAGAGAAAACACACTGACAAATGTCGATTTTTTGTTAATTGTAAAATAAACCTATCTCACGGGAACCGTACATTTTTACGGGATAAAAAGTACCATATGTCTTATTCCAGACTGTCTATCTGTGTTCCAAATTTCATCCAGATCCGTTCAGCTGTTCTGGCGTGAAAGAACAACAAAACATCCAGACTCAATTTTTTACATTTACGATATTTATACAGATGTCGGGACTTTGAAAAAACTGATTAAGATAATTTTTTTCGATACACAGCATCGAACCTGCGATATGAGGTTCAATAGAAACTTTACAACCGCCTTAGATAGGTAATTTAAATTTATAAAATACATATATGTACATAAATAAATGCAGACGTACTTATGTCTTATACATTAAATAAATTCTTTATTATAAGTATGTTACACATCAATCCACGCATTCGATTAAAGTGAAAGTGTATTATCTCTTTAAATTTAATTTCATCGACTCGTAAATGAAGCAAACAACGCGATACAACTTATTTGTTCCTTTATAAAAACTTCGCCACACAATGCTCCCGCCTTGCATATGACGTAGATCACTAGACGCTCTGACGCTTGATTCTCTCGAAGGAATCCATACTTGTAAATTGTAATATATGTAGTACTGTGCAGTGTGCACATGTTGCATTATTTATCGTATTTACTTATGTATTTTTATTAAATTAAATATTAGTGTGAAGAATAGCCAAGTGCGAATACGGCTCGCGTGCTTTTTATCACTCAGTTTAAGATTTGAAAGTTCCCATACTGTTTAGAACTTTTCGTGATAATTTTCCTGTTAATAATACCTAATATCAGGGCTCGGAACCGGTTTAAAAAAGAACGGTTTATTTCGGTAATGTAGTGGTTAATTTATCGCTCGTTCTTTAACCGGTTAAGGAAAATGAATGGTTTAGTAAACCGAAGTAATAATGGTTAACGGCTATTCTTAGAGACAGGTTGGACTTCGGTATTGATACCGAATTAAACCGGTTAGTTCATAAGTAAAAAACGTAAATGTATCCTTCTACTAAGCAATTCACCATTAGCAAAGATTCACCAAATGTAAACGGAAAAACTCCCTCATCTCTCGAACGGATGAACCGATTTTAAATTTTGTTGTTTTTTTTGTTTGTAAGGTGAATTAGTCGGGAGTGTTCTTAGCTATGTTTGATGAAAATCGGTCCAAGATGATCGGGGGTTTTTTTAAATTTTTAATTTAATTTTAACCGGTTAATTTCGATCATGGGACCTAAATTCACTGAAATTAACTGAATTATTCATCATGCTTTGATATTTAACTATTTTATAAAGTTAATAAGATTTTTTTTGTGTTCATTGTTTTTAAATAAATAAATGTGACCATTTAAGAAGCAATCGGACCGGAAGTGGAAACAACCGGCTTTTTCATGGACCTATGGTGTGTGCTACAGGAAGTTATTTTTAATTCTTCTATATGGTCATGTCTCAATGTCGTTTACGAGGATTGTATTTTTCTATTTGAGTAGGCACACTATAGTCGTGACTTAGCTTTGTTTTAAAATTGAATTCGACTGCGCCTTAATATTTTTACCAGTCCGTTATTATAACTAGTGGTCGCGCGCGGCTTCGCTCGCGTATTACAAGCTGCAAATATAAAAAACTAGCGGCTCACCCTCGCTTCGCTCGGGTTCGTCGCGAGGTACGTTTTAAATAGAGAATTTTTTTTCGTTAATTTTTCTGATGTTTTAATACTTATTATCGTATTCCGGACTAAGAGAAATCCAAAAATTCAAATATCATAAAAATTGGTCCAGCCGTTCTTGAGTTTTATGTCACGTCACACGGGAACGCAATCGAACGGGATAAAAAGTATCCCATGTCCGTCTCCTGGATCTAAGCTACTTCCCCACCAATTTTCAGCCAAATCGGTTCAGCCGTTGTTGAGTTATAAATAGTGTAACTAACACGACTTTCTTTTATATATAAAAAATATTCTTGTCACAGTGAAAGTCTCTGTTTTTGTTTTAGTGATTCGCAGGTGCGAACAGACAATTATTTGTGGTTCGTTACGGTGTAAATAACCTTATGAACTTAATATGAGGTAGCTATTTTGAAATTGTATATGTTCAATTTAACATCCGTACTTATATTTGTCAATACGTTTGGCTCAGTTTGTAGTGCTTGCTGTGCCAGCGGTCGCGGGTTCGAGTCCCGCTGGGGGCATTTATTTGTGTGATGAGCACGAATGTTTGTACTCCAGTCATGGGTGTTAATATTTATAATATGTATGTATTTAAATTTACACAGGCCTCGTAGCTTACCATGGAACTAGATGGCACTGTGAGATAATGTCCCAATATATTTATTTCTTATATAATATTGTAAATGTTGAAGTGTGTTTGTTCGTTCTTCTTTCAGGTCGAAACAGAGCGATGGCTTGGCGTGTATTTTGTGTACAGATAGTTAGAGAGCTGTAGATTGAAATAGGCTTATTTTTACCGCGGGAGATTATCTCATTCCCACTGTACTTAACTGTATTTTTTGTTTCCTTAACTAACAAGTTAAATGTTTTGTTAAAGTTTGTGGAGATGAGCTCGCCACCGCCGATGCAGTTGGAGGTGGAAGTTGGTGACGAGTCTATGGAGGACGACACCGCGGACATGATACCAGCGGACAGGTGATGTTATGATTTATATGATCTTTTCTATTAACTACATACATTTAACTATTTGCGTATTCTTACTACTAGTGGGGACTAATCGTGAGAAGAAATCGACAGCAAGTTCACAATAATGAAAAATGTAGCGTTGTTCAAAGAATATTACAAATTACCCATTAATATCTGCATTATATTTCTTATACCAAAAACTTCATTGTATAGGTAACATTTCTTCCCATTTTCTAATTTGATTTTCGGAAAAATAATAGTAAATTAAGCGTAATAAAATATGTGGTTGAAGCCGTGTGAAAATATATATATATATCTTATATATTTAAACGAGCTATTCTTGTATATATATATATATATATATATATATATATATATATATGTATATATATCAATGTATAATTTGAATGTATAATTTGAATCTCGGAAACGGCTCCAACGATTTTCATGAAATTTAGCACGTAGGAGGTTTCGGGGGCGATAAATCGATCTAGATTAGTCTTATTTCTGGGAAAACGCGAGTTTTCGAATTTTCATGCGATTTTCTTTTGCATTTTTACAATTTTTGCATTGTCACTTCTGGTGGGTGGGTGGCGCCACTGTGCAACTGTCAACATCGTGTCCGTATTTACATCAAGTTTAAAAATATTTAAGTGGAAATAATCTAAAGAAAAATAGAATACATTTTTACAAATAAATCGATAAAACCTATAGGCAATATGTAAACATCACCAAGTCTTGATGTGTTGAAGAACAAATGAGCTTTTAAAAATTCACCTACCAAATAAATACAAAAGTGACAAACATAACTTAAAGATACTATCAGTGCAAACCCATCTTTTCTGTGTGATGACAATAAAACAAAATAATTTGTGAAGTGAAAGCGTCAAATATTAAAACATAAGTTTATAACCTCAAAAACTAATACTCGGTATAAAATTGCAATTCAACTAGGTGTAATTGGTGCTCTTTTTCAATCAGCTTTTCTACTTCCAACTTCACACATAAGATGGAGGACATAAAAAAGTTGCTAATAAACATGCAACAAGAAATAAGACAGCAGAAAACAGAACTGTTAGAAATGAAAGAAACCATTAAAAATAAATCAACAATAATGATTTAAACACTTAGAAATAAAAAAATTGAAGTTCTTGAAAAAAATCCAGGAACAAAGTACCTCAATAAATAATTTAGAAAGACATATTAGGCGCAAAAACTTGGTTATGTTCAGAGTAGAATAAGGTGAAAAATCCTATCATAGAACTAGAGGAAAAAATAGTCTTAAACAAACGCAAGGAGTTACAAGCCCAACTGAAGATAAAGAAAAAGACCTAGGCAAAACGGCTTTCTTTAAATATGACAAACTAATTATTGTGGATAATAATAAGAATGCTTCTCGCCAATACTCAAATTAAAGAAGTCTGCCAGTATCTCCAGAAACGCCTTACCTCAATTATAAACAAAAACTAACAAATAAACAACATACAAAGAAAACCATACCTGGTAATATTAAAGACTTCATATTACAAAAACCAAAATTAACTTTCAACCACACAAATGATAACCAGGAACAACTAAAATCAACACTGCAAGAAACAGTTTATTAAACACAGTAGGAACCTCCTCATCTTTATCCCCCAGTATGGCCGGTCACTGTGGGGGAGTCCGACCATAACCCTCCAAAGAAAAACAGACATACAATGAACAAAGGTATACATATCTTCACCAGAAAAACTTCTAGAATTAAAAGCAGTATTTTCTACAACAAATCAAAAGAACACAAAGATAAAATTATAAACTTGATAGGCATATCAGAAACAAATTATATATTGGAAACAAAATTTGAAAAGAAACCCTTTGCAATCATACAAGCATAATCTCCAACGGAGAGCTCTATGCAGGACTACTTTGGAGGAGGCTTTTAACCGAGAGGGGTCTATACATGAAAAAGACATTTACTAAATAAATACATTTAAATATGAAATTAAATACCTAATTTATAACTATTGTCAGAATTAATGTATGGAAAGAAATTTTATTTATATGTATTATTGTGAAATGTTTAGTATTTACTCGATTGAATTATTTAATTTACTGTCATTGTTTATTTATTTGTTAATGACAATTTATATATATACAATACAATTTCAAATAAAATTAAAGATTTTTAAAATAATTTAATTCCAGATTACAAAATTATTAGTTCAAAAATTATAAGTTAATAAATAGTCACTAAATTATATAATTTTATATTTCAGCAATGTGATATAGACATTTTTTCTGATACTTTAAATTTATTTAAAAAGAAAGTGTATTTAAGTATTCAGATTAGTTTTTATTTCTTCTTTTGTTTATTGTACAACTAAAATGGCTCCTTATATACTCTTAACCAAATAAAATTTTAATGGAATACTTTTATAAAAAGCTGTGCATACTTTTAAATTAAATTTATATACAAATAGGTAAAATTATAATGTTAAATAAATGTTTTTATGTAAATTCAGTTAGTAAGCCTTTATAATAAATAAATGAATAAATAAATAGAGCTTTATTATTATTATGATTCCTTTTTCATTATTTCAATAAATTAATAATTAATAATTCCATGCAAAATATTATGTTCGATAATTTCGCATGCTCAGATATAAGCATCATGGTCAAGCAGCCAATGCGCAAATTTGACAAACACAGGTGTCTGGGTTCGTATCCCGGTCGGACACAAAGTTTTTAATTTTGTTTTTTTCGTAGTTATTCAAATTCTTAGTTTTTTTTTAATGTTTTTTTTGGCCAAACACTCCGAGCAAGGCTCGGTCGCCCAGGTACTATATATATATATATATATATATATATATATATATATATATATATATATATATATATATATATAAATCAAAGTCGTGTTAGTTACACCATTTATAACTCAAGAACGGCTGGAACAATTTTTATGATATTTGATTTTTTGGATTTCTCTTAGTCCGGAATAGGGTAATAAGTATTAAAACATCGGAAAATTCACGAAAAAAATTTATTAAAATTTATATTGCTAACGGTGGCTAATAACTATTTATATGTATTTAAAACGTACCTAGCGACGAACCCGAGCGAAGCGAGGGTGAGCTGCTAGTTTCACATAAATTATTTGTGAAACTTCAGGAACAAAAGGAAAATAAACCCATGAAAAAATCCGAAAGAAATAGTTTTATTTTTAACTAGTAGAACCGGCGGCTTCGCCCACAATCAAATTACGGAAAAAAAACTTTTTCGCTACACATACATTATTATTTGCAAAAATAAGTTCGTGTAAGATTTTGTGTTCTTAAAGATGTAAGGAAAACAAATTTAATTTTAGCGATTGTAACTCGAAATATCCAGTATCTTAAAAGATGTTAAACATACTCGTAGATTTCATATTCTGTAAATAAATTTTCATTTTAGTTATTTAGTAAGCTCCACTACCTGTGTTTTTACTCATTTTTCTACTCCATCTTTCCAAAGTTAGAGGAAGAGAGTTGGACTCTCTATCGCATACAATGTTTACGACTTTAGAATCATGTAACACGGCTAATATCTTTAGGTTTTTTGATTAACTTACTAATAGGCTAACATCTACGTTATTTTAAAAGACCCAATGTTATGTACACCTGAGCTCACAGTCTCCCTCACCCTCCTTCTCCTTTATTAAGATATATATATATATATATATATATATATATATATATATATATATATATATATATATATATATATATATATATATATATATATGGAAAATTTCGCTTAAATCGGTTCAATAGTTTCGGAGATTAGCCCATACAAACAGACAGAAACAAAAAAATTGTAAAAAATCTGGATTTGTTCTATTTCTCTTCTTACACCCCCTGCCTTGGTTTTCAGCATTTTTTTTCTATGTACAGACATTCGACCTCAACAGTTTTATTAAAGTATAGATTTCAAAGGTAATTACCACTTTCCGTGCATCAATTACAGAATTCCATACAAACTTTCAACCCCCATTTTACCCTCTTATGGAGTGAATTTCGAAAAATGCTAAAACATGTACCTATTTATTTAATTGTATTGAAGACCATTAATACCAAGTTTCAAGTAATTCTGATCATAAATAATTGTTTGCCCATATAAACTTTTTCACCCCCTTTTACCCTTTTAAGGGATGAATTTCAAAAAATCCTTTCTTAGCGGATGTTTACATTATATAAGGAATATGTCCTACAAATCTCACGTTTCTACGATCAGCGGTTTTAGGCTGTGCATTGATCGATCAGTCAGGTCAAAGCATTTTATGTATATATAGATTAGCTTTTTAAGGAAGTATTAAAATATTAAAAAGATCAAATATTCGCGTAATCTAAGAGAGTATATGTTATTTTTTTCAAATTTTATCTGTTTACACCGTCGTCGTTGTAAACAATACGATTCATAGAAGTACCTACACAGGCCACGTATGTATGTATTTATGGAAAACTGATTAGGACAATACACTTGTATGTTAATAAACCAATAACCCGTAGCGTAATCTCTGGCGTAGTGTTTTTTATTTCAGATTCTTCATATCTTATCGATTTTAATATTAATATTGTTAGTCTTTGTTTTGTATTTTAACAACAAACACAATATCAATATTAGAAATAATTAGGCGCGTACATATTGTATCAAAGAAACGGAAAAAGTTTTCAATTACTATAATTTATATAACATTACTATTATTTAAACGTTGTGTTATAATTATGATAATAAAATCATTACTTAATTTGTGTTGCAAACGCGATAACCCCGAGTTGGCAAACAGCGCGTGTACGGCTCTTTCACTCGATGACGATATAAAAAGGTAAAAAAAAAAATCACTTTCTACAATATGGCTTGCGTTTTTGCTACAGTATATTAGTATATCTATATAGCGTGAATTTAATTAAGTAGCAATAATTGTATTGTGTTATATTTTAATGTGGCCATGAATTTAGACCTATATTAGATTTTTTTTTAAGAAGTTTCGTCTCGATGTCAGTTCAGTCACCTATATAACAGTTGTTAGAAGTCTTATAGACAGACTAGCATTGCCCGCGGCCCCGCCCGCGTTCAGATGACCAAAAACCAAATTCTTTGGTTTTACATATTAGTATACTCTTACAATTTTATTATATGTATAGATATGACGATTTACTAACTTGTTCTTCTTCTTTCTTGGCAATTTACTAACTAAAGCGATTTAACTATATCTATGACAAAGTCGTTTGACCTGGAAAATGCCATGTTTGATCAGGGGTCTTGGTATATGGTCGCTATGGTCGCTATGGTTAGCCCATATAGTCCAAGACTCAGTATTCTAGGAAATCTTAACTAACATTGTCAATTCTAAAGCTAAAAGATACAAAATTTTAGTTTTTAGTTCAATTTAAATCACCAAATAAGGAAAAATTCACACTATTTTTAGAATATGCCAATAAAATATAAGTTGTATATGGTATAATATTACAATACGTTTGGGTTCTAAACTGTCGCGGGGAATGTGTAAATAAAAAAAAGTAAAACAAATGATTATGTTTTAAACATTTTGTTTTTTTTTTAACTTTAGTAATTTTGATTAATTATGAATCCTACGTCTTTTCGTGGGAAATATGTACATATATGAATAAGGTAGATACCTATATTATTCGGGATATTACATGAAAACCCATATTAAAACTTTTTAGTAGAAAGAAAATTTAAAGTAAACTTTAAATAATACTAGCTTTCTTCCCCATACAAACTTTTATCCCCATTCTTACCCCCTTAAGGGATGATTTCCGGGATAAAAACTATTTCACTCACTCACTTTTCATATGATGAGATTTAAAAAAAATCTTATTTTAGTAAAAAAAAAATCTTATACTGTACAAAACTTGTCCAGACAATAACAAACAAAAAAAAAATAATATCCAATTTGGTGCAGTCGATCGGAAGTTATGCGCGTACATACATTTCGGTGATTCATTTTAATTTATATATAGATTTGCACGAGTTTTTATACGAGTTTAAAATTGTAATTGCTACCGTACGAAGTGTAAATACCCATGCAAAGCCATAAACCACAATTTTACGATAAAACTATAGGTACATATGCAGTTCATCTGATAATATTTATATTTACTAATGCCTAACATAAACAATGTTATTAATTCTATAATATTATAGGTCGACTTTTAAAGCTTATGTTGTAGTCACGTTGTGAATTATGATATTAGTAAAATTTCCATATTCTTATTTGTGGTAAATAAATAGTGTACTATTTATATTTATAGCCACACGTTATTTCTACCGAGATATACAGAAGTGGTAGACCAGTGGTAACGCGTTCGCTCGGGAAACCGAGTGAAGCGGGCTCAAATCCCGGGTCTCGCACCTCTGATATTTTCATGTGCGAATCATTTCCGATATGGTTACCACGTGTCTTAACGGTGAAGGAAAACATCGGGAGGAAACTTGCATGTCTGAGAGAACTTAGCAAGTTTTCGAAAGACATGGTCAGTCCGCCAACCTGCACTTGGTCTGCGTAGTGGCTATGGCCTGATCCCCTTCGTAACCGTTTCGTATCGAAGGGAGGCCCGTGCCCAGCTGTGGGACGTTAAAAGGGGCTGAATAGTGAATACATTCATACATACATACAGAAATGATTTTGCAAACTAGAATAAGAGGATTTCTACGAGCTGATAAATCCTCCTACGATATGAGGAAATCGAAATTCTCATCATAGGTCCAATATGAAATTTTGGGTAGTGCATATCGTATTGCGCTGGACGACTACAATCGTTATACAAAAGTATTATGATGTTCTCCTGACCGATTCCGGCCACGGCGGCAAATCTCATTGAGACTAGCCAACTGCACAAAATTTGTCCGTGTTCGTCCGTATACAGTAATGTAAGTATGGAAGTCTGCTGCTGGTTGAATTTTTCAAATCGGATTAGTAGTTCCTGAGATTAGCGCGTTTAAACAAACAAACAAACTCTGCCTCTTTATAATATTAGTATTGACTAGCTGATTTAAAAAAAATATCAATAGTTTTTGTTTGATATTTGAGTTCATACAAAAATCCCATAGAACAAAGCTATTAGCTAGATTCGGGCTATTTCGGAAATATTTTAAAAAACAAGCCATATCGGTCCAAGTGATGCGTTATATATATACGTACAAGTACGTCGTATAATGAAGAGCATATAATTTATTTAGAGTGCTTTTTTGGGTTAAACTTTTTGTAATGAAATATAAATAGGCAAAGACAAAATAGTACCATTTTCTGCTCTGTTTGTCAACTGGTTTTCTTTTTTTTTTATTTATGGCTATTGACGAGCTTTCGTGTCATCAATAAAAAAATTATATAGATAGTTAAATTCGACACGACACGTTTGGCTCAGTTTATAGTGACTCTACTTGTTGTGTCAGCGGTCGCGGGATCGAGTCTCGCTGGGGGCATTTATTTGTGCGATGATTACGATTGTTTGTACCAAAGTCATGGGTGTTTATATTTATAATATCTTTGTATTTAAAATTATATATGTGTAGTGTAATTATATATTATTATATGTGTGTATCAAGTATCTGGTATCCATAATACAAGCCTCGTAACTTACCATGGAACTAGATGGTGCTGTGTGTTAATGTCCCAACAAATTCTATTCTATACCTATGTTTTCCTCTCAATAATTACCAATAAATAATTATAATTAATTAATAATAAAAGCTACACTTAGAACAAACAACAAATAACACAATACACTACTGTCTTGTAGTGTGTATGTGTGTAAGCCTCCCCGATACCTATATATTGTGCGACCTGATCTTATTTAAAGAGTATTAAACGAACCTTGGAGCCAAACAGTTGTCTCATTTAGTTCCCACATTACAGTCTAAGCATGCAAAAAATACCTACTCTTTGAGTTTAACAGATTTTTATTATTATTAATTTGATTATATATTTTTATAGAAAAGATATGGATATGCATGACCTTTGAATATTATAAGCAGCGTTTACCCGCGGTTTCGCCTGCTTAGTTTTTTTATATGTTATTATTGCTCTACTTGTGTTCAGGTTGGCTTTCTTTGCGTGATTTACATAAATATAAAGAACATTATCCCTGGTTTACAAAAATATATGAATTTTAAATATACCTATATTTCCAGATTTCTTCGTGGATATATTTTATCTACTCGAGAATCTATCACGTGACCATGATTACTGTAAAGTACTCGACACGAATGTAGCAAAAAAAAAAACAAAATACTGATTTAAAGTATCGAATATTCGAGTAAATCTAAGAAAGTATTAAGGGTATTCACCCCGAGACTTACTGCAGTGTGATATATAATACTTTAACCACAACGTCAATCTGGTATCAAAACTCTATATAGGACTAGCATTGCCCGCGGCATATTAGTATACATTGCAGTTTTTGTATTTTTTCTCAAAAATTAGATATTTTGCCACGTTAAAAAGTATCCTATATGTTGACGGGAATGACCAGCTATCACCATACTAAATTTCATCAAAATCCCTCCAGTGATTTTTCTTTGATGCGGTAACAGACAGACAGGTAGACACAGACAGATAGACATAAATTCTAAAAACTATAGATTCGGCCTCTGTATCGATAATAATGTTTATTTCAATAAGATTTTCCAAAAAATATCTAATGTACAGATTCGGCTTAGTTATAATTTTATTATATGTATAGATAAAGTGAAATTAGATAGTTCCATAAGAATACAAAATTAAATTTGTAACCGCGACATTTTATAATATGAAAATATTGTCGCATACTAACATAATACCGAGCATGATTATCGCCTGATTTATATGAATTGAGTTTATCGCATATAGTATAAACGAATAGATCAAATAGATCGCGTACGAAGTGTCAGTTAGGTCTCTTCTCTTTAGGTCTCTGAATAGTATGAAATAATTGGCTATTTTTGTCTGTTTCATTTAATATCTTGCTAAGAAAATATTATTTGAGGAACTTCTTATAAAATCAGGTTATAACGTAATTATTTATTAAATGAAATGCGGAGTACTGTAAAAAATGGCGTAGTAAAGTTAACTACACTAAGTACTCAACTCGCAAGTCTTGCTAAAGTAGTTGTACCTGAGTAATGTACATAATAAGTATATTGTGATGGGTAACCTAGTAATATTTGTGTCATATTTGAAACGCTTTTAGACTTGTGCGTCAATGAATTGGAGTAGTATAAGTTATAACAAAGCGAAATCTGACCTCTCTAAGTCTAGAGTGTTGTAGGTAAATCTATGTATCGCCAAGTATTTTAAGTAGTGATTCACTTAACGCAATTTATTAGGTAGATTTATATAATATGTAAATCTAATAATAATCTATACATATAACAAAATTCTAACACAATTCGATGATTTGGCATGATGACAGCTGGTTATCCGAATAAACATATACGATACTTTTTACTGCTGGAAAATATCTCATTTCTGTGAAAAAATACAAAAAGTGGTTAGAATAAAACCACGATGAAACTATAAACATATTAACCGACAGAGTTTATGGTCGTCTGAACTCGGGTGGAGCCGCGGGCAATGCTAGTGTAAAAATAAAATCCTCGAGTGCGTCTGTTACACTCGTATAATGTAAAGGGGCACTCGTACAAGTGAAGTAGCTTGTTTGTTCTGTTAAAGTGCAATATTATCTCTCACTATTATTCCTAACCAACTTTGAGCAAGAACGCTTATTTACATTTACACAGTACCCTACTAAGAGCAAGTACATCAAACTTTGATTTTTTTTTAAATTTCGAAAGGGATGGTCGTCAACGGCCTTTCTTATTTAAAAGATATACTCACGAATGGGGCTTAGTCTATCCATAAAAGATTAGCTTTGCTTTTAACTAACAGAAACATTTTTTTTTAAATTGTATAATAAATAATAAATGAGAACGATTGAAGACGCGATGTATTTACGACTGCGACTGTATTTTATTTGATTTTTGACGAAGCTTGAGGTCATTTACATTAAACTACAAAAATGAACGTCGTCATAATAATATCCAACCTTTTAGACGTTTCGATGTCAAAAGTCGTATTAACAGTTCAGCGTCTCAGAGTGCAGGTAGGAATTTTCACGTGTTTTGGTACAATGCCAGTTTCCGATGTCATTGCGAAATAAAAGTGCACTCTAAGTCATTGTGCTAAGGTCAAGTTTACGTTGAGAATGGAAGTATTAAAACACTTGTTTCAGTGTTCCCAGTTTTGTTTCTAGGTTACGTTTTCATTTCAAAAGCATTATGGTTGTAGTCATGAGGCTGCATTTTCCTAAGATTGAAAATGAAATTGCAACGTTCAAGTCTCGCAACGCAGTTCTTCTACCGCAAAGTTTTGAGATCTAATGGAAAACTAAGTCGGTTAATTTATTCAGTAGGTAACTATACATATTTGGAAGCTTCTATCCAACACCTTTGTCATAAATTGATACCTATTTAGTTAAATGAATATTTTACAGAGAACGTATCAATATTAGATATCTTTGTTTCTTTAATAAATCAAATGCCAATAGTTCTCTAACTGTAGGTTCAAATTGAATGTTATTTGGGAATATACCTAGTTATATTATGTCCTCTGAGACACTGAAAATTCAAGCTTCTAGCTTTGTCCACAACGACGTTATAAGGGGGTCAAAAATGCCCTGAATGGCTTCGAGAAAAGGATGCTACTGCTGTGCCCTTTTTGCTCAACTTGGCGTGGGCACTGCTGTGCCCCCATATATACATTATACATATTTTCCCCATCAAAATCATTTTTATATGCTCTTGACTTAAAAGTTTAACTACATATTTATATTAAGAACTTTTTCAAATTGAAGAAAAAAAAGCTTTAGAACCTGTATCTTACGCACCACTAACACATTAATCCAAGTGAAACGGTAGTAGGATGTACCAAGAACACCTAAGTCTGTTCCATTTATTTATAGTGTAAAAGTATAAATACCAATATGAGTCGTCAAACTTGACGTATGCATAAGATGTAACACCCTATTTTGAGTTCGACTTTTACTATAATGTACTACATATATGAGATTTGGCAAGGTTGTCTTTAACGTAAGGTCACAGCATCAGTACCTAAAATCGCTAATGTCTTTTAATTCTTGTTATTTTTAGTTGATTGGTATTTTTTTTTACAATCTGTGTACTATCTTTGTACCATAAGCATCCTTCTGTAAAGTAGATGAATTTTGCTTTCAATTTCAATCTTATCTTTGAGTGATAAAATTGAAAATAGTACACATATTGAACGTCCACGTGTCATTGACCGTACGATTGAAATAGAAATAAAATTTCTTCTCCATTGCCCATATTTTACATCTTACTAGCCGTTCAACCTTGCTTCGCTCGGGTTCGTCCCTAGGTACGTTTAAATAGATATAAATAGTTATTAGCCAGCGTTAGCCATACACATTTTAATTTTTACTCGTGAATTTTTCTGATGTTTTAATATCTGTTATTTGGGGCTGAGACAAATGTAACAAATCTAAAATCATAGAAATCGGTCCAGCTGCTCTTGAATTAAAAATGGTGTAACTAACCCGACTTTGTTTTAAAAATAAAAAATCTATATATGTATAAAAAATTACATATGTGTATTATACAAATATATTATAGATACGTAAGACAGAATACGATTGAAACTTACTTGTCGCTAGTTGTTTAGTGGAAATAAGTTTAAAAAAAGAGAACAAAAAGACAAAAAAAACACATCAGAATTGAAAATATCTGGCGTGTTTTTTGTTTTTATATTACGTGATATGTATGCTAAGTAATATTAGGTTACACTTTGAGAGTGGTTGCCTATAAGTTAAAATGAATTAAAAAGTAATAAGAATTTAGTATAATACATAATAATAATAATTACATTTAAAGAGATTTTAAAATCTATATATACGTTTTCAGTGAACAAACTTCAATTAACATTATTTCATACTTCAATTAAAGATGCACTATACTATGGCATATATAAAAATTAAAGAAATACTGGACCCAAAATTAAAAATATTAATCCATATTCCATACAATGAACTTTCGTTATAAAGCGGCTTTGTTTTGAATGTCGGGTCAATGGAAGCAATTCACTCAAAATGTGTTGTAAACAAATTGTAGATATGTGGCGTTTATGAATTGTAAATCAAAATGGGGAATAGTGTAGTGTAGACGTTAATTTCTACCACAATACATGCTTATCTTTAAAAAAAAATAAACGTTTGAAAATAGTTTAATTATAAGTATTTCAATCAGGCGACTAAATATCACTGCTGAATATGATTTAATTGGTTTTTTTAAAGGACATATTTGTCCATTTAAACTTATGTAAATTATGTAAAGTATTCCCTAGGAGAGTTGATGTCAGGCAGGCGGACGGTCGTAAAACTTTTGTTAAATCCTATCAGGAGTACGGCAGATGTACTGCACTGACCCCAACTAATTGGTGGCGTGGTGGTGGTAAGGTGCATACATAAGTGCCTCCTCATATTTTAAGAACCTTAAGCCCCGATGAGGGAGAGTCATCTGATTAATATATGAAAGATAATTATTTCACCACCTGCCCTCTCATCAATATATTAATTGCAAAGCGAAACAAGTGTTATGTGATTCAATCGCTCAATACATGACGTCTTATCAACAATATCTCATATAATTTGGTCGTGTTTTTTATAATTAGATTAAAGATCTCGTAGGGTGGCGTCTTGCCAACTTGTACGATCAGTTTATTGTTTACCGCGCTCCGGAATAATCGCATTCGCTTATTTTTACTAATATTTTTTTCATTTGCATTTTTTCCTTTGTATGCCACGCCAAACTTATTTGTATAAGGTCAACGATTTTAAAGACACAGTGTCAAGTTGAATGAATTTCATAATGTTTTTATTAACAAACTACTTCTGGACCTTTGAACTGTGATTAATGTGAATAATGATTCACAATTTCTTGTTGAAATTATAAGCTTTTGGAAATACCCAACGATATACTTTAGTAAATTATTTAAAATTTATTGTGGAGATAATTATTCATCTAAATCTAACAATGGGTGATATCGACAGATTCACGTTACCAGCGCGAGCTGATGCTGTCGTGGAATTATGGAGGACGAAGATGGCAGAAGGAGTGCTATCTTACGCTCACTTTCAAGATCATTGGCGTGTTATAGTTCCGAGGATATATTCGCCACAGCCCAATAGAACTTGTTTAGGTATGTTTGAAATTTTAATTGATTGGAGAAGAAACTATTATTTAATATTTTCATACAATGTCAATATCAATCGTTGTGTAGTACCTAAACATGACTACTGTTCGACAATTTATTTATTTATTTATTTATTTATTTATTTATTAGGTTTATTTACAATCACTTACAATAATACACACAATAAAAAAAAATAGAACTAAAAATTAGGAACTAAATGTAGTGATTACTTACAAATAAACACAGCATGCACAGAAATAAAGTTTCTTAAAATATTATACAAAATAGATATATTTTAGAAGTAAATAGTTTTTTTTTTTAATTAATCAATGAGCAGATACACAGTTATATTAATTTAAGACTATCAATGCATTTATTTAGGAATTTGGTGCTAATGGTTTTGCGGAAATTGGCTAAGGAATCAGCAAATATGTCGACAACTATGCTATAAGAATTTAGAGTCTTACATAACCGTGGGACTGGGGAATTGGCACCTAGGATCGTTCGATCCAGAAGTTCCCGACGTTCATACAATGCAGTCATGGCCAACCTTTCTTTGTAAGAAGAAATTTTCTTGGCTTTACCGGCACTGAACCAGATGCCACAGAAATCGTTTCTGAATACGCTATATTTTAGAAAAGTCATTTTTTTATCGAAAGTTACCCCCAGATCCTTAATAACTTCCAACGTCTCTAAAGCATGATCTTTTATAAAGTATTTATACGTAACGTAACTCGTTTTTCGAGTAAATTTTACTGCCTCTAAATATGATTTCAGCCAGATAAGGAGAGATCCAGTAAATCCATATGTATCGTGTTGGACAGTATAATTTTTAATAAACAATTTCTTGACAATGTTTTTAATAAACAATTTCTGTATACGATATGGCTGATTCGGTGAAATTCATGTTAATCTTGATCTAATTTTAATTATTGTATTGTATAACAGATTTATTTCTGTATAAAGATATTTTTTCAGTCATAATTTCATGTCTATAGCAATTTTCAGAAAAAAGCACAGCTCTTGTACTCAATGGCTCATTAGAACATAATATTTAGTTTAAAACAACTATTTTTTTTTTCAATTTTTTGAATTCATTTTGTTATTTGTGGGTAGGCTGTCTGTAAGAACTATATTATACCTTTGAGACATCTAAAACCTCAGTCTCTCCCGTGACCATGATTGCTGTAAAGCATTCGAAACGTCAGGAACCAAAAATCCAAATAAATCCGCGAAAAAATCCGAAAAGATAGTTTTATTTAAAATATTTTGTTTTTCTTGAAATTGCGTCTTAATATGTAGGTGACCTAGAAAGTATTTATACTGTCACTAAACGATTAAAGATAATTTTATTTAATTATTTAAATCACTTAGAGTTTCACTTTTTTGCATTTGGCTTTTCAGATTGGTCCTTCGATGAAGAATTAGGAGCGAAACTCTTGATTCAACCGCTGGAGCAGTTTGTGTGGGGCTCGGAGAGTTCCCAACCCCCGCGTCCACGGCGTTCTACGTTATGTGGGAAAGTGTTCAAGCAGGGCGAACCGGCCTACAGTTGCAGGGAGTGCGGTGAGTTTAAAGTTTATTTTTTTATTTTTTTCCCTGGTATAATTTGCGATTGGTCTTTTGCCAATAAACAAGTTTGTTGAAGGATTGCTGTCATGTAAAGTTGATCCTCAGGCAATAATTTGATTTAGGTTCTTGGGCTGGAAATAAGGATTTTTATGGTGGATACAAAACAAATATTTTCACTGTTTTAAAGGGTTAATTATAATTTGACATAAAGATTTATTTGACATGTAGAAATTAAGTTCGATGGTAAAATGATAATGTTATAGTAACATTAATAACAGCACAAAAATATAATATTTAAAAAAAACTAAAATATTTGCTTTTGACCAACTGTAACATTGCATGGAACTCCTTTAAATAACAGAAACCAAAACTCGAATATTTAGGTAGACTTCCACTATACAACTCATCAGCAGATCGGTTCAGTGGTGTCAAATTACACTATTATCATCCGAATTTTATATAATTAACATTTGCCAAGCTTCTACTACTTCTACTTTTTCTTCTTACGAAGGTGACAATATACTTTAAAAATCTTAATACATAGTTAGCCGGTTAGTTACAAGTGATTAGTCAAACTAATCAAACGAAAACGTGTTTAAACAAGCTATATTCTATGACCAGGTATGGACAACACGTGCGTGCTCTGCGTGGAGTGCTTCAAGGTGTCAGCGCACAGGCACCACAAGTACAAGATGGGCCAGTCGGGCGGCGGCGGCTGCTGCGACTGCGGGGACACGGAGGCGTGGAAGAAAGACCCCTTCTGTGAATTGCATGCGGTGAGTTTGTGATGCTAATTGAATGTGTTAGTAGCCCTTTTTAACGTCCCACTGCTGGGCATGGGCTTCCCGTCAATATGAAGGGGATCAGGTCACAGTCCACCACGCTGGCCAAATGTGGGGCGACATGCTCAAGCATGTCTTTCGCGAACTTGCTAGATTCTCTTAGATATGCAGATCTCCTCGCGATGTTTCAATCTCTGTTGTCTCTCAATATCTCAAAACTACTGAAATCATGTGACTAAAGAGATATTAACCATATTTACGGTGTACACTTTTGATAGTCAAATTCTTATTTTCCATAGCATTATTGTGTTCTTTTTTTATTGTATTATCATATTAATGTTATACACTAACTGTGAACTGCGATTTCGTCCAACTTTATTCGTGCTAACTAAAACTACTCATGAACACTATTCCCGACATGTTCCGACATGTTCCCCAGGCGCCAGACAACGAAGAGCAAGCCCAGGCGAGCATCAGCCCGGAGGTGCTGGAGCGCATGAAGATCGTGGCGTCGGTGTGCCTCTCGCACTGCTTCCAGCTGCTAACGCACGACCACGCGCCCGGCCTGCCACATGAGCTGATGTATGTATCGTTTATTTTTTCGGGATGATATATAATTTATAGCCGTCGTCAATAAACGGGCTATTTAATGCAAAAAGAAATTTTCAAATCGGATTAGTAGTTCCTGAGATTAGCTCGTTCAAACAAACAAACTCTGCTTCTTTATAATATTGGTATAGATATACTAGTGGCTTACTAGTGGCTTGCGCCCCTAGAAAAGACAATTCTTAATTTTTTCCATATTAATTTAATTTTATAAATATCATGCAAAATGTTTATAAATATTATTTATTATTATTTATTATATTATTTATTATTATTATGATTATAATTGGAGTTAGGGTGTTAGTAGTGCTGTAATTTACAGTTTTAATAATTTCTTTAAAAAAAAAAATTTAATGCTACATTAAAATTATTTTTTATCACTTTTTTTTAGACTAAAAGATGCTGAAAGAGGACTATTACAAATATTGGACCAGCCAGACTGCTACTGCACTGTTTTATACAATGACGAAACACATACGTTTGAACAGGTAATATTTCTTATATATTACAGTATACAATAAAATACTTTAATTATAGTCATTTCGAATTATTATGTCTCCCAACAGAGGAGGACAGGGATAGAGAGGCCCTGATGAGACTCTCTATCGCTGTGATGAGGTGTTTGTGTGAACTATAATATTTTTTACGCAAATAATACTATGTATTACAAATTAAGGGGGCTTATAGATAAATCGCATAACACGACTTTGGTAAAGAAATTCACGGGAGCAGAGCGAGGTAGAGATGGTAAGTGCTGGGTTGTTAGGTGGGAAAAATAACTTTGTCCGTAATGATACCCGCCCTAAGTTAATCGCCAGTTGAACAAATTAATATTTCATAATATACACACTAGAGGAAGGTAGAATAATGGAAGCAATCATTGTCAGTTAGTAGTTCAAAAAAATATGTTCACTCAAAAAGCTATGTTGAAAGCTCCTTGGAAGAAGGACGCTGTTGCATTAATGAATGTTAGTAAGTTTTAAATAAAACTATCTTTTCGGATTATTTCACGGTTTTATTTTGATTTTTGATCAAAAATGAATCATGGTCACGGGAGAGACTAAGGTTTCAGAAGTGTCTTAAGGCGTTACATACCTATTTGTTACAGACGGTGCCTACATACAATTTTACAAAAATGATTCTTCTTCTCCCTGCCCATTTCCCAATCTCTTGGGGTCAGCGCAGTTCATCTTCTGTACTGCTGATAGGATTTGGCTTTACGACCGGTCGCCTTCCTGAACCGTGAACGTCAACCCTCCTTGGGAATGCTATTGTCTCTCTTTGTCTGAATGGTGTCGCGGAAGTCTTGTAATATGCATTTTCGATTTTTTTGTCTTTTAAAACATTTTTTATACTATTACTTAAATTTTTAATGTTATTTTCGGATATATTTTAAAAATAAATTTTGATTACAGAAGAAATTTTGTTTTGACGTTTTTACAAAATTTTACAAAAATGATTATTACCAAATGATAATGGCACCAAAGTACCTTATAATATTTATTGATTTTAATTCTGAAAAAAAACTTTAACAAAGTACATATTATAATTAAATATAGCAATATTATTTATTTAATTTTAGCTGTTATTTTTTGGCATCGAAACTTGGGGAACCAAATATCAAAATGAATCCGCGAAATAATCCGAAAAGATAGTTTTATTTAAAATATCAAACAGAGAAGTTCCATGTTGTTTAATTATTTTTATTTTAAAGATTTAACTGAAAATTATTAAGAAAGGTTAAAAAAATTACAATTGACTTTTCATGTAACTTTACAGTTATGTGTTTTTTTAATTGTAAATTCAAACGCCAGTAACGTTGTTATATCGCTTTAATAATGCCACCGCATGGTATATTAAGATAAAACATGTGTTTACGTTGTTAAAATCAAAAAAGTTGTCATTGCATACATAATACAGGCTATATTTGTTTTGAAATTATTTAATTGACGTAAAAAAAATTGTTATGACACATGGTGATCCGAATATAGAAAATACAAAAGTTTAGTACGATTGCGATTGGCTCACAGACTCAATGGGTATAATGACGTCACAACCAATCACAAGTCGTTTTATTTCGTTTAAAAATTTAACATTTTTTTTATTAATAATTATTAAAAAAAATGGAATTTTTAATAACAAAATATAATTAAAATATATTTTAAATGTATTATTCTTTCATTTGTATATAAAAAATATTAATGCGACTTCTCTATATTCGCGTGAATCTAAGAAAGTATTAAATGTAAGTAAGTATTGAATCCTGTCCTGCAGGTGATAACAACCCTCAACCGGGTGATGAAGTGCAGCCACCGCGACTCGGTGGAGCTGGTGAGCCTCATCGACCGCGAGGGCCGCGCGCTCGTCAAGTGCAACTCCTTCCAGCTCTGCGACAAGCTCAAGACTGATATTGAGATGTAATTGTTGCACACGTCTTGTTTGTATACGCTTTGCGCTCATCTTGTTAGGTTTTAGCTGGAATTGTGAAAATATTTGGGACAACCCTTATTTAGAGCGTGTACACACCGATGAGCGATCACGCACACACTGCCCCGGCATGTACATTAGTACATATATAGTTATACCTATCGTTGCGCAGTTGTATGAAGCTTAGTCATTGTAGGGATACTTAGTTATGTGATTAATGTGCATAGGGAACAGTGGCGATGGCTAAATATAACCCGATTCCCATCGGCTTACCTTTTGGAAATCAAGTAATCTATTTAGAAAATACTTTTTTCCATGTTTACTCATGACTATAAACATGACAAATGAGCTGGTAACTTATTTGGTATAGGTAATATTAAAAGAATATTTAGACCGACAGACTGGCTTACTTGTGTTTTACAGTAATCTCATTCTAATGAGTATACAAACACTAAAGACTTTGTGTCCATACCTTTTTGAATTTTTTTTTTTGCAAGACGTAGTTTTTTGTAAAAGTTGTTCCGTCGCCACTGATGTTATGTAGGTAGATAGTATCAGGACTCGGAAACTTGTCAATTTTTAAACCGGTTTTAGTTATTGATCCCAAGCCGAAACGTTAAATCCCGGTGAACGGTTTTTGGCTAATTTAGGTTCCATGATCAAAATTAACTGGTTAATATGAGTTTTTTGTGCGTTTACATTTGATTGAATTTTTGCTAATTGTGAATTGCTTAGTAGATGTACGTTTCTTAGTTACGAATGAATTAATCGGTTTATTTTTGTATCAAAACTGAAATCCACCCTTCCCGTTAAACAGTTCAATTTCATTGAACGGTTAAAGAACGAGCGATGAATTAATCATAGCATACCGATATGAACCGTCTTTTCAACCGGTTCCGTGCCCCGGCATGTGTGGGTGCGGGGACGGGGTGACGTGACTCAGGCGGCTCGCCATGTTCGACAGGTTCACGTCGCGGCACGGGCCCGCGCTCAAGGTGCTGGTGATGCACGCGCACGTCGTCGCGCACCAGACCTTCGCCATGAAGCTGCTCAACTGGTACGTATTATATATAGAATATTTTTTTTTGAGTAAGTACATCTAAAAAGTTTTTTGGTTAGACAAAAAACCTCCTAAAAGATGAGCTTGATGTCTTGAAAATTGAGCTGGCGCATGGGGAGGTCTCCTTTCCCATTTAAAATACATTGAAAAAAAAAAAACTTTATTCTTTATTTTCATTGTAATTCGTAAAAAAAAAATTTTTTTCAAATTTGACTTTTCCTTATCTTGTAGAAAATTAAATTCTCAACAAAAAAGGTCTCTCATTTTTTCGCTAAAACGCATAGGAAAAAAGTTACAAGACTTTAAAAAACGAAAATTATAAAAAGCGTAAAAGTGCGTATCAATTTTTCTATTAAATAGAACAAAATTCTTATTTATTAACTTATTAGTAAATTTATTTTTTAATTTTCAATTATACACTGTTTTAACGTATCATTAATTTTTTTCAATAAATTTACTCTTCTTGACTGTTAAAGTTCAAAAAATTCCATTTGTTGCACTTTGGATATGATTTACGATGTTGCTGGACAACGTTCCATAGATATTGTTCACTAAAAAGTAAGTACTAGTTAGTTTTGTTGATTTTAGTGTCGTGACGTTTTTACTATTGATTATACACATTTTTTTTATAATTGGTCTTAAAAACCGGAGTGAAACCGAGAAAAAAATTGTGAAAACATAGTTTCGTTAAAATCTACACTAATATTGTAAAGATATAAAGGTTATAAGTTTCTATGTCGGGCGTAATCTCTGAAACTGCAAATTTATTTCTGCTAAAAAAAAATCACCGATACTTGCATTACCACCTAGATATTAAGTATTTGAGGTGCTTTTTTGGCGTAATTGAAAAAAAGCCAGAAATAATAATAAGACCGCTAGAGACGAAGTAGTCGCTAGTAGAATATAAAGTAATGAATAAAATGTTTATATGTACGTATGAATGTGTATGTGTATGTCCAGGCTGCAGAACTTCGTGTCGCACGAGCAGTCGCTGCGGCTGGCGGTGAGCCAGGTGGCGCTGGCGGAGGCGGCGGGCGCGGCGGGCGCGGGCGGCGTGGCGGCGCGCGTGCTGCAGAACGACTGCCGCATGTGGAAGGCGGCGCGCACCGCCTGGCACCGCCTGCTCATCGCCACCACGCTCATGGACTACGCCACCAAGCGCGCCATGGCTATCCTCTTCACTAAGAACTATGGTGAGTGCTCTGACGGTCTATAGAGTGTTTAGAGACCGTCGATCGTAAAAGTACTAGCTAGATATACAAGCCCACGCAAAATTTTCTTAAAACTGTCACCAATTGTGTTTAGGTAATTATAATAATTGAAATAAATAAACGATGACATAAATTGAACCTTAAATGCAATACTTAAAGTTGTTTTCACAAAAAAAATAATTAAAAGGGCGCTCAAATGTTCAAATGAGCGCTCATTCGGTGAGGTTTTTTTTTGTCGCTGATTGTGTATCTAGTACTTTTGTGATCGAAGGTGTTGACGGTAATTATTGGATTACTGGGTTATATATATGCGAAAGTTTGTATGTATATATTTGTTAATCCTTTACCCTGAAACGACTGAACGAATTTGGATGTTTAGTACACAAATAAAATATGATATGGAGAATACATAGACTCGTAGGCTACTAATGACGCATCTGAGTGTAGCGACAGCTATGCTGTTTCTGTGCCTATTTAATGCGTATTGTGAGGATATGCAATTTCATAATTAATAGTGAGATAAGTTTCTTTTAAAACCTGAGGTAATTCTAAGATATAATTTCCATGTTATATTATCAGAATCGGGTTTTTACGCGAGTTTATTGTTTTTTTTTTTGAAAATCTCAAATGAAAAATATTTAAAAAATATTATGTATCTCTAAACAGGCCAAACTTCTTACGACTACTTTTTAACGACCCTATAGCTGATCTATTCACTTGTTCCGAAATGCTGTCCTATCATATTATGTGAACAGAGAAATAGGGAATACATATAATATCTCCGATACTAAAGCTTAGATCGGTAGTTGTGACCAGAAAATTCCCTTTAACAATATGATAATATTACCCATAAACATCAGAATTAAACGTCGCTAAAGCAATGACTGTATAAATAATATTATTTCCTTTCCTCCCCCACCGCAGGTTCCATCCTGAAGGACTTCATCCGCGACGACCACGACCACTCGTTCTCGGTGTCGTCGCTGTCGGTGCAGCTGTACACCACGCCCACGCTCGCGCACTACCTCATCGCCAAGCACGATGCGCTCTTCCTCGTCATGAACACCTTCGTCAGTGAATGCAACCGACGGTGTAATGCTGAGGTAGGGCATCCGCTATATTAATTAAGTATCGATCATAAAATATCGATATTTTATAATTTATAATATCGATATCGATGGTTTATTAATTTTTATGGCATGTCAGTGTTATGATAGGAAACCATAATCAACTGTTAGTTATGTGCTAAAAATATTCTTAGAAATACATATATAATTTTTTTTCAGAAATTATTAAAATTTACAACGAACAAATTAAGTGGTTTAAGACGGTTTCCTAATATTACAAGAGAGACATAATTATTTTTGCAATAACTTTTATTTTAGTGTACAATTGTGAACTTTTAAACTCAAGTAAAAAAAACATACAAATTCAGGTCATTATGCTTGACAAAGCATAATGAAATCTGAATGGTACTTGCTATTTATCGGGTACATACACCACGATCGTCCTATAGGATATTTGATTAGTACTAAAATATTTTTTTACCTTTAATTTTATACGTTTATTGACAACAATTGACCTTAAAAAGGAATAAATAATGAAACATTTTTTTCAATTTTCAGGGTCGTCTTGAGTTTGATCGCAATCACGTATCATCGGGATTCAAACGTGCACAATTCATATTGTACGACGTGAAGTACCTGCTCGGGTCCGTGCCGACTACCTTCGATGATGATCTGAGGAAGGGCTTCCTGCACGGACTGTCCCTCATGCTGAACCTTCTGGTCATGATGCAGGGCATGGACTCTGTTGTTAGACAAGTGAGTGTTTTGCTATTTGTATTATGAATCTGATATATTTTATTGATACTTTATTTGATATATTTTTGTTGTATTGTATGTGTAGTTGTTTACACTATATTATAAATATTATTGAAAAATCTTTACTCTTAATGCTAATAGGTGCATGGATATTGTCAACCAAATTTTTATGAAGTCAAAATTAATTTAATTTATTCTCAATTTTAAATGGGTTAAGTGTATTTTTATAATTCAAGGAACATCTATGCTTCTCAACAATATATTACATTGTATATTAAACTGCATTGTATGTTAAATTGTATATGTCTAAATTGCACTGTTTACTGGAGCTCGCGGATTCGATTCCCCTATGAGGGGCTTCTTTTGCCTATTCCGCACCGTAGGAGTATATCGTAAAACAGTATAAGTACACATTTGCCGGTCGGTCTCCGCAGGTGGGGCAGCACATGGAGTACGAGCCGGAGTGGGAGTCGGCGTTCAACCTGCACGTGAAGCTGGCGCACAGCATCACGCTGGCGCTGGAGTGGTGCAGCGCGGAGCGCGCGCTCGCCGCCACCGCCTACCGCATGGCGCTGCGCCGCCACGCCGACACCTGCGCGCGCCGCCCGCACGAGCTCAGGGGTGCGTGCCCGCACACGCACGTACACACACACGCACACACGCATGCGCATACAAACTATTCATACACTATAGCCGATGTTCGAAACATGTGTCATGGTAACAAATGTGTTGTAGACAGTAATGATACATAGTAAAAAGAATATTGTGAATAAAGAATAGCGTGGGGTTTGAAAACAGCAGGAGTAGATTTTAAAAGTTAAGTTTAGAACTCTAAAAAATAGATGCTTTTTTATGCATAATACGTAAATATTGTCTTATAGGTATCAGGCACTTGTTATTTCATTTTTATTTTATGATTGTTTCTATTTTCATCGTTATTACTTAAATATTAATAGTTATATTGGCACAGCAAGTAGGGTCACTACAAACTAATATATTTTATAGGGAACGGTGCCGAGGTCGGCCCTAGCTACGTCGACCAGTTATAGTCCATCGTAGCTCACTACAAAGTCACAAACTATACCAAACGTGTCGTTAAAAATTTAAACTATAACACTAATGTGACATTCCAGAGCTAGGCAATCAGAGCGCGTCGGTGATCCCGTACGACGTGTCGAAGGAGCCGGTGTCGGTGCACCGGCCGCTGTCGCGCTTCCTGGCGGGCCTGCACCTGCAGCTGCAGCGGCACGGCCTCTCCTACCACAGCCGCGAGTTCGACCGCCAGGACCCGCCCAAGCCCACGCCCGAGGAGCTCATTGGTATGGAACCACAGTTTATATTATATACTGGAACTAGCGACTCACGGGTTACGGGTAGCTTCGCTCGGGATCGTCCCTAGGTACGTTTTGATTTTTTTGAGCTGAACCCTAACCATTTCAGAGATTATCCAGAAGAAACAGACAGACAGACTCACAGGCAAAAATTTAAAAAAATGTGTTTTTCTTATAAGTGCCGTATATAATTTCATATGCATTTAGTAAAAGGCTGTTATTTTGACATTACAAACAAACACTTCAATTCTATTTATATGTATAGATTATTCAAATGTATTCAGCCCTTTTTGAACGTCCCACTGCTGGGCACGGGTCTACTTTAATATGAGGGGGATCAAGCCATAGTTTACCACGCTGGCACAGTGCGGGTTGGCGGACTTCATATGTCTTTCAAAACTTGCTAGGTTCTTTCAGACATGCAGGTTTCCTCACGATGTTTTTCTTCACCGTAGGATAAGTACCTCATTCATTAAGTAGTATGAAAGTCAACTCGTGTTGCAATCATGTCGTTTTTCCTACCTTCGATAACGACACGCGAACTATTTAATCTTGTGCGCAATAGGAACAAAACGATTATTATTATGAAAAAAATATGTGACAAATCTTACCGGACAATGTTGCCGATGTTGATGCATATATTATAATACGTCTGTCTGTACAGTACTTGTGTGTTCACACAGAGCCGGTGCTGCGCACGATGGCGATGATAGCGCAGGTGCACGCGGGCATGTGGCGGCGCAACGGGTTCGCGCTGCTCAACCAGCTCTACTTCTACCACAACGTCAAGTGCCGCGCCGAGATGTTCGACCGGGACGTGGTCATGTTACAGGTAAACTATGAACTTAACTGGACATTCCACTTTGTGTCTCTATACTAATCTTCCACCATACACATATACATAAAGAGGAATTGTATTTTTGTATGTTTGTAACAAATAAACTCAAAAACTACTGGACTGATTTAGATGAAATTTGGTATGAAGATAGTTTGAGACCCCGGAAAGGACATAGAATATTTTTTATTCCGAAAATCATCCGTTAAGGTTGTGAAAACGGGGATGAAAGTTTGTATGGGGTATCAACGAGGGACGAACTCGAAAGAAGCGAGGGTGAGTCGCTAATGTTAGATATTTGGTCTATCGAGATAAAGTAGTCATTCATACATAAATAGTTACAAGAGATAAGTTTTAAGTTAGTTTAAGCTAATGAAAATGTTTATTATAAATAGCCTATAACATTCTTTTATAATCCCACTTTCTATTGGTAAAAACCGTATGAAAATTCGTACAGTAGTTTCTCAGATCAGCCCGAATAAACAAAGAGTTAAGTTTAGTTTATATATGTCGTATACATAATATATGAGGAGTGATGGTTACTCTCCGTTGTATGTCTTTATATGTCAATTGTCAGTAATTTGCGTCGATATATTTATCTTTTGCTGTATCTATCTACTCAAAAGGGGTGAATTATTATTTTTTTTAATTTTTGCAGGTAGGGAAAAATTTAAAATAATCATGAAATTCGATAAAATAATATTAAATAATATCAATTATTAAATGAAGAGAATCAGCTCATAATGGGCGGATATTATGCGAAAAAAAGAGGACACACTCATATTTAAAAAAAACCCTCTTATTTCTGTGAAGTCGGTTAATCAATTAGATATAAAAGAGATTTACTTTTTTCTAGATTGGTGCTTCACTTATTGAAAGCAATGAATTCATAATTCACGTGCTAAATAAGTTCAACCTTCTAGACTGGGCCTCCGCTGACTTTGAACAGAGATCCATAGAAGATGACACTCTAAGACATACCATTAGTATGGTGGAAGAATTCTTAAGGCTTCTTATTACAAGTAAGTGCTGTTTTAAATTTTTTACGATATTTTTATTGTTTAAAATATATATTTTTTGAAGTAAAAATTATTTTGACGTGACTGAGAGGTATTTCTATGTAATGGAAAAATGAGTGTCGCGGAAGTTATAGTCAGATTTATTATTAATAACTTTATAAAAAATATTATATTTATGTTTTTATAATATTTATTATTCATAAAAATATATATTTATTACTAATAATTTTACAAATATATATATAAATCGAAATATATATATATATATATATATATATATATATATATATATATATATATATATATATATTTCGATTTGTTTTAATTTAATTGCTGTAACTGCCACAGCGGCAAAGAAATGTTACGTAAAAGTTACACGCACTTATTCTTTTAAAATCTGTGCTTTCAAAAATACTTTTTTTTGTCAACAGTTGTGGGTTCCCGATACGTACCAGGTGTAGGTGAAGTGACTAATGAAGATCGGACTAAAAAGGAGATTATCCAAATGCTATGCGTAAAACCTATGCCGCATTCAGAGCTAAATAGGTATATGAACAAGTTTTATTGTAAAATTAATTATTATTAGAATGACGGTTTCCTGAATTGTAAATTTTTACCTAAGTATTTAACTTAAAAAATATATTTGGTCATATATTAATATACTGGACTTACCCTGCCTTCAGTTAGGTACCTTTCTTTAGTTAGCCTATGTGCTACTGTTGGTCATAGTCAATCTTTGTATAATTTCATTCAAATCTGTCTAGCCGTTTTAGCGTGAAGGGATAACAAACGTACACACACATAAAAAAATATAATAGTACTAGCAACTCACCCTCGCTTCGCTCGGTTTTGTCCCTAGGGAAAAATAAATACAGAACAGTACATTTTTTCGGGATAAAATGTCCTATTCCAGACTATAATCTAACTCTGTGCCAAATTTCATCCAGATCCGTACAGCCATTCTGGCGTGATTGAGTAACAAACGTCCATTCAAATTTTCGCATTTATAATAATTAATGGGATTACATTCTCTACATAGTAGCCAATAAACTTTAGTTTACCTTTCACTTTCACAGATCCTTGCCTGAAGATCAATTACATGAGACGGGACTCGAAGCGGTGATACATGAGGTCGCCGACTTCGTCAAACCAACTGGTGGGAATAATCGCGGCGTTTACAAACTGAAGCCGCACTTGTATGATGAATATGACACGTTCTTCTACCATTATACTAGAGAAGACCTTTCTAGAAGCGAGGAAGAACAGAGGAATAGACGGAAGACCGCTGGTTGGTGATATTATTTTTAGTTTTTAGTGTTAAATTTTCTTATTTTTATTTATATCGAAATAAAGGTGGACTTGTGTAGGATAAAGAAAGAACGAAAATGTGTTTTTTAAAGAATTTTTATATATTTATTGTTTTGTGTATAACATGTTTCAAAATTAAATAATTACATTATTAGTAAATAACAACATTGGATCGGATTGCTGTATTAATGGGTAAAGTTTTTAACAAACTGGTTGAAAAAACTTATAATTCTTAAAAATAGATTAAGCTCAGGTTTTGGCTTTTTGGCTTGGTTTATTTACTGAAATAAACCGGTTGATTCCAGAAACGTACATGTATCCTTTTGCTAAACATATCATCATTAGCAAAGATTCGCCAAATGTGCACAAAAACTCATTTAACCATTTAATTCTATCGTGGAACCTAAATCCGTCAAAACCGTATGTAACCGATTAAAGAACATAACCTAAACCTTAAATCAAAAAGTCTTTCGGTTTGGGGTCGATGCCCAAAATCGGCTTAAAATGTCCGTGTTTCCGAGTGTGAGTGGTGGCGCAGGCCTGCCGGAGTGCTGCCCGCCGCCGCCGCTGCCCAAGCTGGCGGCGCCGTTCCGGCTGCTGGCCAGCCTGCTGCAGAGCGACGCGGCGCTGCACGTGCTGCGCTGCGTGCTGGAGCGCGCGCTCGACCTGCGCGCGCGCTCCTTCTCCGAGCCGCAGGTGCACAAGGTCGGTTGCACACACTACACCATTACATGTTATACATAAGGCAAATATAGTTGGGTGGTTACTCTTTATGCTACCGTACGATATTTTTCCGTATATATAGTTATTACTTCATTTAAAGAATAAGAAAAATTGATGGAATCGTTTCATTCGAGACATTCGATAAATAATTTAACACGAAATTGTGTATGTATATATATTTTCACAAAAAATATTAATTAGCAACTTAACATATAAAAATGATACTACAGGACTTAAACGTGTGTATTTGTAAGTGGCGAAACACCAAACTGGCTAACCTCGGAGTTAGCATCAAACATTCATATCCATATAGTGTCCATAACGCAAGCCTCGTAGCTTACCATGGAACTAGATAGTGCTATATGATATGACATAGCATACATATTTATTTATATGTATGTGCCCAGGCGCTCCACCTGATCGGGTACGCGCTGCGCGACGAGGAGAGCGGGCACTACGAGTTCCTGGCGTTCGCGGAGAGCGCGGCGCGCAGCGGCCTGCTGGCGCTGCTGCAGCGCCTGGCCGCCAGCCCGCGCGTGGACGCGCACCGCGCGCTCGCGCGCTGGCTGCTCCAGAAGATGCGGTACGATACTGCCTTTTTGTTTTCACCCGTAGTATAAAAATATACAATAGTGAGGGGAGGGTTTTGATTTGAACGGATGTCCCGTTGAATGCCAGGGTTGTCATAAATATGAATTTGGCCAGCATGGATATCTGTCTACGGTCTGATCCCCCTCGTATTGAAGGGATTCCCACGCCCAGCAGAGAGACGTTAAAAAGGGCTGAATACATTCCATCATTTTTAAGTTTTTGTTTCTTAACAATTTCGTTTAATTTTTTTTCTCATGATAGATATTGTTTCTTTTTTTCTTTCTTCTTTTGTTGCTTTAAGTAACTAATTATAATAGTGTCATTAAATATATTTTTTATTATTTATAGTACGGTTAATTTTTTTTTTAAATGCTCCGTGTAAATGTATGTCGTGGTTACCTATAAGTATATAACAGTTAGATTTAGACCTCCTTTGTACAGTTGTGTATTTTGTTAAAATACTGTATATCATGTTGGTGATCCTTATTAAATAAATAAATAAACATGATGACAAACAAACAAAACTGACGAATATATGTATATTAAATCAAATAGTCTTATGACTAAAAATATAATGTTTGGTTTCCACAGAAAATTATTGGGACAAGGCGACGGAGATGGAGGTGATGTCGAAAGTATGGAAACAGATCAGGAAGAAAAGTCACCAGTTGACGAGAGCGCTGGTATGTTGCTATAAAATTGCTAAAATTATGATATGCCATAATAATTTGCTAAAAAAATATTTCATTCAAATTGTGTGTTTATTGTTTTCTATAAATTAGAAAAATTATAATTAGAGTCAATTGTAATTAAATAATAATCATTTGTTTATACTATTTACAGAGAAAGCAAGACGTGCCAAACTCGCAGCCGACAGACGCGCCAAGCTGTTGGAACAGATGATGACTCAAATGAATAATTTCATATCTAACAACTCAACGTTATTCCAAGAAACTACAACTGAGGTGATTATCTATACATATAATAAAATCGTGACTTAGCCGAATCTGTACATTTAATATCTTTTCGAAAATCTTATTGAAATAGACATTATTATCGTTACAGAGGCCGAATCTATAGTTTTTAGAATTTTTGTCTGTCTGTTACCGCATCACGGAAAAACTACTGGAGGTATTTTGATTAAATTTGATATGGTGATAGCTGGTTATCAGAGTCTACGTATAGGATACCTTTTACCGCGGGAAAATGTCTCATTTCTGAGAGAAAATACAAAAATTGCAACGTAAGAGTAAAACCTAAGAATTTGGTTTTTGGTCATCTGAACGTGGGCGGAGCCGCGGGCAATGCTAGTACTAAAATATGATATCTATCTACGTTACTATTATAATAGACATATGGTGGGTGCCATGTTATATTGGAGATGTCCTTTGAAATACTCGATTTGATACTTAAAATGTTAGCAAGTAATGCACTATGTTAATTGTTATTCCTGTATATTAATAAGTACTCTCAGCTCATTTCTTTTAAAGTAGTTAATTTTATTTAAAAGTAACAGAGCACGATTTTACTGGTATATAAGGATGGCAGACACTTAATTTAATAAAAAAATATTAGTAGGTGTCACTTTTCTAAGATATTTTAAAGTTCTAACAGCTTATATTTTATTTTAATATGTACGTACATGAAATGTATATTAACAAATATTTAAATCATTTTTGATTATCGTATTATTTTTAATTAGCGTTATTATTTTAGAAAAAAAAACCAATAAATGAATAATAAAAATGGTGGACACTTATTAATGCCACAAAGGTTCTACCCACTCACAATAACGTTTTATTTATTTTTTTAACTTTAATTAAAGGTGACTGAAGAGGAAGAGAAGCAGAACCTATTGGAGATATACCGCGGCGCCGCGCTCGGCGTGTGGGGCGGCGGCGTCAGCGAGCCCGCGCGCGTCTGCATCATGTGCCAGGAGGAGGTGGGCTATGTCGCCAGTACATACATACATATAATGTTATGTTACATGTATCTTTGGATGTTATGTTTATTGATGTTTTTAACATTCCTTTAATCTACTATGCTAGCCCAAAGTGTTTAGACCAACTCCACGCGTCTTTTAATATTTGGAAAAACATTTTGAAATAGACATTATTATCGATACAGAGGCTGAATCTATAGCTTCTTGAATTTAGTCTGTCTGTTTGTCTATGACCGCATCACGGAAAAACCACTCAAGGGATCTTAGTGAAATTTGGTATGATTATAGCCGGTTATCCGAATCAATATATAGGATACTTTTTACTGCGGGAACATATTTCATATCTGAGAAATCTATACTAAACATGAAAACGTAACATAGTCATCGATAAATGTTGTTTAATTGTACCGTATCCAGGCGCGCGTGGAGGCAAAGTCGGAGCCGCTGGTGCTGGTCGCGTTCGCGCAGCACTCGAGCGTGCTGTCGCGCGCGGCGCGGGACGGCGCGGCGGCGCGCGCGGCGTGGCCGGCGCCGGGGCTGGGCGCGCAGCCGCACGTGTCGTGCTGCGGCCACGCGCTGCACGCGCGCTGCTGGCGCAAGTACGTCGACGGCGTGCTCGACAAGGAGAAGCTCAGGTGCGGCTCAGGATCTTGTATCTACTGTAGTGTCAGTTACAGGGAACAAGGATATAGATTAAATGTGGATTTTTCAATTCAATCGAAAATTGTTGATTATGAACAAATGTTTGTATTATATGTTGATGATTTTTAATCTCTCATCGTGGAAAAGCAAATAAGATAGAGAGGGAATATTCTTTCGTCGAAATAAGATGAATAAATTAAAACTATTAATATCGATGGTATTAATATGTAATTAGTTTATTTTTAGTGAATACCCTTGTTTTTACATGTCGATGTTTACCGTCAAATATATCGAAAACTTGACACTTAATGTTTTATATTGTTGACATTTTTATATTTTCATAGTACGCCGCCGATTTAGAAAAAAATAATAAAAATGTCGCGAGTCGACAACGCCATAAACACCCTTATCCATCCACCTACAACGGACCCCCTCCCGCCCCCAGACCTTACCGCATCCGTCAGCCGGCGGCGTTCGACGTGGAGAAGAAGGAGTACCTGTGCCCGCTGTGCGAGCGCCTCTGCAACACGGCGCTGCCGCTGCTGCCGGCGCCGCCGCTGCCCGCGCGCGCGCCGCCGCCGCTCTCGGACCACACCTACGGCGACGCGGTCGAACTCATACTCAAGTTGAAGCATCAGGTACTACCGTAATGATCTTTGAGACGTCTAAAACCTTAGTCTCCCGTGACCTTTATTGCTGTAAAGTATTCGAAACGGTGGGAAAAAATTATATAAATCCGCGAGAAAATACGCAAAGATAGTTTTTTTTTTCATTCGAATGTTACCAATAAAGATAGGGTCGGACCAAGTTTAGTTCTTCTGATTAGAAAATTTTGGTTACAGCCCAGAACTGCGAGGTTGACGGTGTTTTTATCCCTATGCCAAGGCAGAGCACGAGAAACCATAAAATTGGTCCGAATTGTTAGTTAATAATAATTTTCAAAAACTGTAAATACGTATTAGTATTAAAAAATTATAAAACTAACTCGTGGATGTAAATGATTTAAAAAACATTTTTTTAATCTTTACATCTGACATATTAATAAATTTTAAAATAACATTGTTTTGTCGAGTATATAGTCTATACATATAATAATATTCTAAGCCGAATCTGTACATTAAATATTTTTTGGAAAATCTAACTGAAATAGACATTATTATCGATACTGAGTCCGAATCTATAGTTTTTAAAATTTTTGTCTGTCTGTCTGTCTGTTACCGCATCACGAGAAAACCACTGGACAGATTTTGATAAAATTTGGTATGATGATAGCTGGTTATCCGGGTCAACATATGGGATATTTTTTACCGCGAGATAATATCTCATTTCTGAGAAAAAATACAAAAACTGCATTGTAAGAGTATACTAATATGTAAAACCTAAGAATTTGGTTTTTGGTCATCTGAACGCGGGCGAAGCCGCGGGCAATGCTAGTTATTTATATGAGACCAGTTGTTAAAAAAATGTTTTTGAAAATTTTTGTCCATCGGTCTGTTTGTCTGGGGTTATTTTTATGACGGCTTAATCGATTGTAATGGAACTTTTACTGAAAGGCAAAAAAAATTATTTTAATCCAAAAATATTTAGGGATCCAATGCGGAAATCGAATGCCCCTAAAAATTACGCAAAATTCCAATTTACGTTACTAAACTTCTAGGGATGCATCCCAGATAAGCGAGGCTAAGTTGCTAGTCGTTTAATATAAATATATATATTTTTTTATGAAATTAAATCTACTCGATGGTAACATAGAAAAAAATGATTGACATAACACATAACTCTTGTCCAGGTGTGCTCGGAGCCGGTGCACGTGTGCACGGAGTACTGCGAGGAGCTGCACTGCCGCGCGCGCGCGCGCTCGGCCGGCGCGGCGGGCGCGGGCGCGGGCGGCGCGGCGGGCGCGGCGGGCGACGACGCCGAGGACGAGGCGGCGGACGAGGCCGAGGTGTACGTGTCCACGCACGCCGAGACGCTGCTGCCCGCAGAGTTCCTGGCGCACTTCGACGTCGACCCGCCCGTCTACAACGACGTGCTCAAGACTCTGGTCGAGGATTTCGCTAAGGTATTTTACATTTTTTTTTATATTACATTAAATGGAGAAAAACATATTATATAGAGTTTCTTATATTCGCAGTCTTGTCTTTGTGCGGTTCCACAAATTTTTAAACTCGGTGTCAATATTATCACAAATGAACCGTACTTTTATTGTACTCCTGAAATTTTACATTTGTGTCATTATCTTGAAGTTTACCTGTTTGAAGGTCTCACTTCTACCGCGTGTAAAGTGCACACGTCTTCTGGTTCCCTATTAAAATCGGATAATGAGAACATTAGCGATATTATTATGTACTCGGTCTATTTTTTTACTAGTATTTTTTCGTTTTCTATAACATTGTTTTAAATATGACAATAACTTGTTCCTACAGATGCTTCCAGGAATATGTGGACTGTCAGAATCTGGCGGCATGGTCTCCGTGGCCGCGCTGTACCGAGCAACGTCATACACAATTCTAAGCACCAATGCAGTACTACAAGCAGAAAACAGACCTCTACTCGGAGACTTGCCTTCCAGACACCGAGATGCCTTACAAGCTATCATCAGACTAGCAGCAGTCGTGCCAGCGATATGGCCGTCACCGAAACACGTCTCCCATCACGCTCTAAGCACGCTCAGCACTCTAGAGAAAACCTCTCCATTAACTCACGAAGTATTCGGAACTTTAGTCGCCCTCGTACTATCCGCGCCGTCCCTATTCTGCAAAACCGCGGGTCCGGCACGACCTAATCATCTAGCGAGGCAAATAACACTAGAAGCTTTCAGAGCCCAACTCACCAGGGCTATGATGATCATCGACGTCACATCCTGCACCAGCCAACCAATGGAGGACACCCCTAAGCAGGATTTAGAAAACCTGTTAACATTCATGAAAGAATTGAGAAAAGGACGGCTAGATATTGACAATTTAAATGCACAGGAAGTATGGGAGTGCGTAAAGAAACAGTGTCACAACTTTTTAAGGAGTTGCTGTCTGTTTTACCACTTTTTGAGTGACATCCAGCCGCCTAGAGAGCTGACGGTGTTTGATGGTGATACTTGGGACACTATGTGCGGGTATTTAGACCTGCCTAGCACGTTTGTGGATCTAATAGATAATATATTGGCTAGGAAGAAGGCTTTGGCTTGGTCAGAGCTGTCGACTGAGTGGTTTAGTGGGGAATTGTCACTGCAGTTGGTCTTAGAGCCCAGTGAACCTCCAAGATTGATAACGTTGCCCGATGACTTCTCGGAGTTAATGAATGTCGTCTCTGAGTTCTCTTGCCCCAACTCGGAGAGGGAAGACAGCAAGAACCCCACGATGTGTCTGGTGTGCGGACAGATACTGTGTTCGCAGAGCTATTGTTGCCAGATTGAAATACGCAAGGTGAGTGTTTATTTTACTGCTAATTTTGTTAATGAATATACTTTAAGGTTGATATCATATAAATTAAATAAATTTATAGTGTACACAATGGAGCAAATAAAAGCCAAAAATACAATGTTTTATTCGTTTAATTTTATAATGTTGATTTTAAAGATATTTTGAAGGTTTTCTTTTTTGAATTAATATAAGTTATCGTTATTACAATATTATTTATATTTTATTACGATTTGTTATCTTTCCATAGTAATAAAGAAACTGTTTTCTTTTTAATATACATATAGTCAATTTATGAGTCAATTGACATGGTTAAATATTCTTTCATAATATCATCGTCAAGGTTGTAGTGGCACGAATTTGTAGAGTTGTAAAATGCGCTTTATAATTTTAATTGTTTTATTCACAAAACGTTCTCATGAACAGTCGGGCGCGCGCGGCGGCACGGAGCTGGTGGGCGCGGTGGTGGCGCACGCGGCGCGCTGCGGCGCCGGCGCGGGCGCCTTCCTGCGCGTGCGCGACTGCGAGCTGCTGCTGCTGGCGGCGCCGGCGCGCGGCGCGCTGCAGCCCGCGCCCTACCTCGACTCCTACGGCGAGACCGACCAGGCGAGACGCTCCCCCACCCCACTCCTTTTAAATTAATATTTTCACTAAAACAATTAGTGGTATTCGAGGTCTCATATTATAGCGCTCAGGGAAACCCCGAGGAGGTTGTTCCTGAAAATATTAATTTAATTATAAATATGAATTACATTTAAAAAAATCGACTATTTCACAATTGTATGTTATAAAATATGAATAAATTTTAAATTACAAAGTTTCTTATATGCATATAAAGATTTTTTAAAGAATTAATGAAATAATTATAATCGTAATCAAAATAATAATATCGATTATGATTTCTAAAATAATATTAAAAATAGTGCAAATTAATAGGTCAAAATTACACGCACGGCGTTTCCGGCGTTTTTTTGGTCCTCACCATTTTTTTATCATATTGATTTGCTCCATCACGAAAACGTTATTACTCACTAATACAAACACAATATTGTTATAGCAATAACAATCAAGCACCAGTTTTAATGTTGCGAATACTTCACAGAATCAGTCACTCTCTTTACCCATTTACGTTACAAATTAAAAGTGAATATTGCTACGAAATTAAAAAAAAATATACATTAACACATTAAAGTAATTACCCACCGAAGAACCAAAGATCAAATATACACGTTCAATATAAAAAATAGCAAATTAAATTGACCAATAATAATATTTCCTTCCTATGAATTTCCAGGGTCTACGCCGGGGGAACCCGCTGCACCTGTGCCCGGAGCGGTACGAGCAGCTGCGCATGCTGTGGCTCAGCCACGGCATACACGAGAAGATCGCGCGCGGCCTCGACACCAACATGCTCGTCACCACCGCCTGGCAGAACATGTGAGAACATGCACACGCAGGCAGAACATGTCGAAACATGTATGTATGTATATAACATACGTGTAGAACCAAGTGTCTGACAGATTGTACAAAACGCGTGTACATGTGTGGGTCTGTTCGTTGAAATTCTACATGTTATAACGTATATGCCTTAGTACATGCCACCGACGTGTGGAAATGTCGTCGGTGTTTTACCTGTAAAATGTTTAGTGTACATTTTAAAATTTTTTGCTTAGTAAGTAAGCTATTTGTCACTCGATTTCGACGTACGTAATGTAGCATGTATAGACATGTGTTCGCATGTTATTGTTGAATTTTGTTCTTATATAGAAACGTGCGTAAACAAGTAACGTATTGGATATGTAAATTGGATTTGATTTTTTCATCGCAAACGATTTTTGACTGTACCTACAAAGCGTTATGAATAGTTGCTAGTAGCGTTGTTTCACACTATGAGTTCATTCTATTTATGTTTTTTTTATATATAAAAATAATTGTTAGATTGGCTTAGAAACTAGGAAGTAAATTAAAGTTTTCTCACGTCTCAATATTATTGCTTCGTCGAACGGCGTCAAAACTAGCAATATCTTATTGGATGTAGGATGTGGGTTCGATTCCCCTATTAAATAATAGTTCCTTTTGTTAATTACGTCTGCTATTTCGTGACGAGTCTTTACGCCTTCTTTATCTAATCCTCAAGAGAGAAGATAAATGAAGAAAAATAGTAATACCGTGACTTTTGTTTTGACTTACATTATCTAGTTGAGAGTGAACTCATAGTGTGCATCAAGCCTTATTAATTGAACTGTGATAGGCGCTGGAGGCACTGTCGAGTTAGTTTGTAGATGTTTATAGTATTAATTAATTATAACCTTTTGTTTTTAGTTACACTGTGTTCTCGACTCTAACGCCTCTCTCTAATAGCTCATGCCGGCAGTACACACTCGTCGAGAGCACCTTACCTCGACTCTCGAGCTTTTGGTGCTTTCGAGGCTCGAACAGGCCTACCATGTATACACTCGTTGTAGCATTTGAGTTATGGATACCGTTCACCGTAGCCACCATAGTGGACCTGGATATTACCATTGTTTTAATTAGCAGGCAGCTAAATTAACAAGTGTGTACATGTTCGTTCTTGTTTTCCTCGCGAGATCCTTTGACTCGGGCCCATAAAACATACACGCGACCGAGAGGTGGCGAGCCGAGAGAGAGCGAGACGAGACGAAAGCTCCTACATACTCGCTCTCAGCCTGTCTCGTGATGTCTCGGCGACTGTGTACAGCCAGCGTCATGTTAGAGATGGCGATGTAGCGAGGAACGCACGATTGGCGTTTGAAAATTATATGTTTAATTAATGTTGATATATTCCGTGGCAGCTTTCAACGAAGCTATATCATAAAATTTAATGCCTTTTTTTTCAATAATTGTTGCACGGATAATAAATAAAGTTAGTTTTAGAGAACGCGATATTAAACTTTGTCTCGTAGAAACGTTGTGGCCGCCGGTTCGAAGGCTGTGCTTAGGAAATTATGATTCGTCTTTAATATTGTGAAATTACCTTATAAATAAATATTATTATTATTTAACGTCGTTGCTAATTGTAATATATAATATGTTCACTAATAACCGAAGGCGCGTTTACACGTAGAGTTTAAGGCGCAACGAACAATGTAAACTATACCGTAAGTTCAACCACATACGGCACAATTTACATCATTGGATTTTCCAATATTTTTTATAGTTTTTCGTATAGAAGCTACGAGATTCTCTACGTGTAAATGAGCTTTAGGAATGGTTTGACTTCCTTGCGATTGAAACGATAAACGTATATCTTAACATCGATGTATCGATTATATATTTGTCAATAAATCCCAAGGCTCGTTACGGTTTCAGGGTTACACGAATATGTGAAGTTTGAGAAAATTATATTATGTTATAATTAAAGCTTTTGATCTAACTAACGTTATTCTAAGAACCGCCATACTATAGTGCCGATCACGTTTCGCTCTCGGTCTGGTAAAGTATTGTACAAGAAACAGTAAGAGTCACGTTCCGGTTGAATCACGCTCCAGCAATGTTTCTTATATAAAAAAACTTTACCACACCGATATCGAACCGAGAACGGACTGTGATCTACACTATAGTGTGGTTCGACCCTAATAGAGAGTACGCACAAAATTCAAAATATAACATCTTATAACATAGTAAAACGACGGTTCCTATGTAGACACTCATGCTGTTAATATTAGTAGGTTTAAAATTTGCCCGGATATTATAATATATATACGTATGTATATAATGTATTATGTAATTTTAATATTTGTAATAGTTATAAAGCTATAAGTGTTTTTTTTTATATTAAACTTTCTCAAAACGCTTCTATAAATGTTGGTTTGTACGTATGCGTATTTACTTAGAAACCGTCATACTCTTTGTGTTTGCCTATAAATACTGCTTCGTGTAATTTATTTTTAATATTTCAATAAGATATTGTAACATTGTGTTGTTTTTGAAATTAAAACATTCTAGTTTAAAATATTTTTCTTTTCTATATATGTATATATATTTTTCTACAGATGATAAATAAATACAATGGCGCCTGTAAGTGACAAGGTTTTTTATAAATAATTCAAAACTTAAAATATTGTATATGAAAATCTAATTGATAGATGATATTCTCTTTTATAAATATTATAAAATCAAATACTATTGCTAATTTTTTCATCTTTTTTTTCATGACTCATTGGTATAAAATTTAAATATATATATTATTTTTGTATTTATATTTAGCGTTTATTATATTTGTTTGTAACTTTTTCATTGTATATACGTATTGTGTTTGTGCAATAAAAACACTAAATTTAAACTTTTGTGTGATTTCTAATAGAGCTAGCTTAGTATATTTTCAATAGAAGGTTGTACAAAATAATCTATTAAAGTCTTTAATGATCTCGGCTTGTTTTTGTAATGGCCTTCCCTACAAATGTCGCAAATTAGATGGAATTTTAAAAGTGCTCATATGTGGTTCTCGAAAAACATATGAAAAAGCTTACCTTTTTTAGTGTTGGATGAAGGATTTGTGTATTTTCATGAACTTTACAAAATGTTGTAAAGATTTTTCAGAAGCCAATTCAATTTTTCACTGACTCATATACATACCAAACCCAACAGTAACTTGTTGCGATTCGTAACGTCATTAAGTGAAAATAAAAACAAATTTAAAGTTAATTTATTTTCTCAATGTTTGGTCACATGAACAATAAAATAGTCCATACGTGTAGAAAAATAATTTTATAATGTCCAAAACAAAATGATTTACGAATGACCCCGACGTGATTTGAACACGCAACCTTCTGATCTGGAGTCAGACGCGCTACCGTTGCGCCACGGAGTCGTTATGAAAAGTGCTGAATTTGATAAAATATCTTGTCAATGTATCTGTAATGTACATTTAGTGCAAATTGAATAAAAAATAAGTCATTTATATAAAGCTATTATTATAAATATGAAATTTGAGTTGAGGAGATGAGTCACTAGTGTAAGATACACGTTGTATAACATGCGTAAAGGCTATTATAATGTAGAAATATATTATGATGTGTACAAAAGGGCACAATTTACTATAATAAATATAATTTTCTTGTTAGAATCATCTATATATGACAAAATATAACTTTTTTTTATTAAAGAACCACCTATCCGTTGTCCAATCAATTTAATTATTGTTCTTAGATTCAAAAGTAAGAACGCAATAAAAAAATAGAATAGTGTTGATGATATTATACTAATAAAACAAGGATTTTATTTTAAATATGAGCACCGAAAAATAACAAATATCCATAAAGTAAAAGTACTCCAACTAGTAACATGATAATAACAAGTACCTATTTCAAGTATGTACACTAAATTTAAAACTAGCGACTCACCCTCGCTTCACTCGGGTTCGTCCCTAGCTTTAAACTTTCGTCCCCATTTTCAACCCCTTAAGGGATGATTTCCGGGATAAAAAGTATCCTATGTCCTTCCCACAGTTTCAAACTATCTTCTTACGAAATTTCATCTAAATCGGTTCAGCAGATCCAGAGATTACCCCCTACAAACTCACAAACTCACAACTTTACCTGTATAATATTAGTATAGATGTAAGTTCTATTAGCATAGTGAATGATATCTATGATCTGTGATGAGACACAACGAGCTTAATTGAGATATTAAATATTTTATATAATTTGAAATATACGTCTTATTTCAAAAAATATTAGGAATTTCCTTTTATATTATAAGACGTTCACTGACATTTTCATGGTACGGAAATCGAGCCTGTGACTGCTTGCTAAATGCAATACAAGTTATATCTATGACCAATGAGAAAAGCCGCACCAAAAAAAAAATGAAAAATATGGCGCTTAATATGCATGCACTGGCCGTTCTTAAAATGGGAGTAAAAAGTACGAACCAGCCAGCTCTTAAAAAAAAAATCTCTATACATAAAATTGTGTCGCTGTGTTAATTGGTTCTGCGTGATAGAAGAACAAATAAAAAAACATTCGTTCGCTTATTTATGTTATTAAGTATAGATCAGGTCTCTTTAGGAATTAAAAAATAATAATTTGTGTCAATAGATGGCGTTATATGTAGTGACTGATATGTTATTGATAATTAAGTTAACAACAATGGAAAAAAGAAGATTCCAAAACGATATATTCTGGATTTTAAAAATACTCTTATTTCAATAAATAAGGCAAAATAAAATAATTTGTTCCGAAAGGCTAATTTACAAAATAAATTTGCTGATTATTAAAAAATCAGCTTTTACATAACTTTGTGAAGCCTATTCACAGATGGCGCTATTTTAATTTTATAAGGTGCTTACCTAGCAAGTTTTAGAAAGACATGTGAAGTCCGCCTGCACTTGGCCAGCGTGGTGGGCTATGGCCTGATCCCCCTCGTATTGAAGGGAGGCCCACGCCCAGCAGTGTGACTTTAAAAAGGGTTGAATACTTAGGTTACTCACAGATATTTATTGTCCATCAAATACAAACCCTATTTTGCTTTTTACATATTTTAATACGTACGTACTTTTGAAAAAAAAAAAGATTCAACGTCATCTAACTAGCATCAAACTTGTAATGTGTTTTAAGCAGACAAAAACAGCAGAAGAACAGGTTTAAATTAGACTGTAAAATTTCTTTATGGGGCATCTGTACTTGTAAAACATTTAGTCATGAAGGTTTAATAAAGGAAAATGAAACAAAGCTGTTTGTAACAATTGCTATAATCATTGTCTAGTCTCACTTAATCACTGTACTATATTTTACAATCATTACTTTCCAAGTCACAAAAGAACGGACACAGGATTATTCCAAATCATCGTTTAACATAAAATTCATTTTTAAAAATACAATTACTTGTAGATATTTTAACGTCAAAATGTTAGGAAAATATTGCTTAGAATAAGGACATACAAAAAGGAAGACAACACAACTTTATAGTTCAATACAATGCCAAATATATCTATGTATTATTTAATTATTATTATTGAAAACCAGATTCTAAATTATTTACTGGTAGGTTATAAATGAAAAAAAAAACCTGTATACATTCATCAGTTTGTACCAAATCTAGCTGCCTAAAGACAAAAATTGCACTATTTCTCTTACATACTAATATATGAAACTTAAAATATTTAAAAATATGAAGCAGAGATCAATAGATACTAAATACACACTGAAAATATAACACGCAGGTCACTTTAACTCATTAATAAAAAAAGTACTAGATACACAATCAGCGACAAAAAATGTCCTCACCGAATGCGCGCTCATTTGAACATTTGACCGCGCTTTAAATTTAAAAAGGTTTTTTTTTTAAACAATTTTAACCATTGCATTTAGGGTTCAATTTACATTGTTGTATATTTATTTCAACTAGGATAATTACCTAAACGCAATTGGTGACAGTTTTAAGAGAACTTTTATATGGGATTGTGTATCTAATAATTTGTTTGTTCGATACTTTAACTGGTATAAGAGATAAAAATTAAATATACGGCTAAATAATTTTATAAAGTAACTATTTACTTTACTTGTATTTCATTTGTATATATTTTCCATCTTTTAGTTGTATAAAGATGCTATGTGTTAAGCCTCTGATACAGTCCAAACATAAACATTGCACGGAAATGGAACCTACGACCTTTGATCAATGAATAAATAGCGTATCTTTCACGGATGACGCCCTAGGTAAAGGATATCAATGGTGCCACCCCACAAAGAAAATAAATAGGACAAACAAAGAACAATTTTTACGTATCGTAGACTTTGTACTATATTATCTATATTATATTCTAAAATTTAATCCTACGATACAAAACTACATTTATATATAATTATTTCAAGTAGCGTCTATACTAGTGTCGTTCTAAAGTAAAACATTACGTTAGAATACATTGGCACATGCACTGTACATGTTAACTTGTTCGACTATTAGTTTTCAGTCTTAATTAAAATATAATACATATTTTTATTTATTTATTAGTCATAACATACCAATTTAATGTATCTTAGATAGTGAAATAAGATTTTACCCAATTGCTTATACAAAATAAAAAAAAATATAATTTTTGAAGTTATACTTCTTTAGGTACGTTTGGAAAAAAATATGAGAGTAGAATTTTTACGATGCGCGCGCACACCGACAGCCAAAAATCGACATGATGAAGTTATCTGCATTCCTTTTACAAACAGAGAGTTGTGACATACGGGATGAAATCTTTAGTTATTTTTATTCTGTTACGCCAAAGAAGTATAACTTCTTACGTGCGTACATAAGTACACACACTTGTTTTTTTTTGCTATACATATCTCTTGCACCGTGAAATATAGCAACGTCAATTCATATATCTATTCTTAGTTGGATAGCGATAGTGTAATGCATGTACATTTTATTTTCTTCATCATTTTATTCCACATAGAATCGTAAAAACAAATACGACTAAAAATGTTTCAACAAAATATTTGAAAAATTACTCAAACAGAGAGCTTTTGAGTTGTTTCAGCGCGCTTAGATATAAAATTCAGTCCACACTATTCTTCATTTACATATGTTGAGGCTAAAAGAGCTTAACTACCCCACAACCTTCTCTTTCACTCTCCCCTCTTACTCGTCATCTCATCATCACCCCCTTTCTCTTCCATATCCTGTCCAGTCTCGCACAATCTATCCATCTTTTCTTTGGTCATCCTCTACCTCTCCATCCATCTACATACATTTCCATCACTTCTCGTCACATGTCATCCCTCCTCTTCACATGTCCACACTAACTCAGACGGTTTCCTTTCAACAAGACATAAATTTGACATTCAGGATTAATTTCGTCATTTTTTTTTAATCAGTCTTTATATAGTCGGTTTTAAAATATTAGATACATTATTGTCAAATAGTGGAATATGTAACTGTGAATATATTCAATTTTTTCATAAGAAAATTTCATACGAAAGGTGTTTAAAATTTAGACATATCGCTCGCATTCGAAAAGGAAATAGTTATGTTTGTTATTAAAATGTAACGAATTAACGAATGTTTTAAAAAAGTTGAGGAAACGTAATATTCTAAACTATTAAATCTATGGAAGCATAGTAAAAACATCCCTCATTGATTTACACGATGGTGGAGTCAGACAAATTTTATGTAAACCCGCACCTAGCATCTCGCTAGTCAATATTCATTTCAAGTGTCATACAATAGGTTATAGGGAATATGCGTGTGATTTAAATAAAGGTGAAATATTTTTTTATAATTTTTATTGCTTTTGAATAAAGCCTATATTAATATTTTTTATGTAATTTCTTTTTTGATTGAGAAAATAATTATTAAAAAGTGCAAATATAAGTGTGAAATTCAAAGTAGTTGAAACACACGCCATTGGTCAGACCGAATATGACGTCAGAGTATTATCATAACAGATCGATTTGTCGATTTTGTCGCTACAAACTAAAGTCGTTATTTTTCTATGTATATGATACTGTGACGTCACGCCAAGCGCTCGAAATGACGGGCGTTTAAATTATCCGTATCGGTATATTAAAAAAATATATATACCAAATTTGAGTTTTTTGGAGCTGGATATTTCTTTTACAATTATATAACGACGTTAGCTATTGATATTGTATAGAAAATAAAATAAAAAATCACGCATGTTCCCTATTATAGACCATATACTTATACATATACTACAAATTTACCAATATATAATACTAATTTACTTACTTAACGGAATGAAGCGAAATCTTAAGTATAAAAATAAGCTTACAATAAAAAAGTGATTTTATACATTAAAATTTTCTATCCGTTGACACAAATCAAATAGGAGAAATACATCTAAAAAAAAAACAAAATTACTTATGATTGTTACTTAACTCCAATACATTTTTTAGAAAGAATATTTTATATATAATTTTGACTTTGTATATTTGTATACGGTGTCTTTCATAGACGAGTTTAAAGATATAGAGTCCACAGCCATTAATCATTTAATATTTATGTAAGAGACTATGTATGTAGGTGCATTGTTCTTAAACTGTATATTTTTTAATTTTATTTAATTACAATGCTTCCAAATAATTTTATATATGTCCAATTTATTTAAAAAATCTAGTAACCTAAGACAGCTGCTCTACTAATACAGATAAATAAAATTGAAGTGTCTGTTTGTAATATCAATACGACAGTTTTATTGCATATGAAATTATATGGTACTTATAAGAAAAACACGATTTTTAAAATTTTTGTCTGTCCGACTGTTTGTTCCTACTAATCTCCGAAACGGCTGGGCTGATTTTAGCAGGACTTTCACTGGCAGATAGCTGATGTTATAAGGAGTAACTAAGTACTTAGACTACTTTTATTTTAGAAAAATAATTAAGGTTACGCTCAAAAAAATTTAAACGTAATTAGGGACGCATCTGAGCGAAGCAAGTCGTTAGTTTTTCTAAAACCTCCAGGTAAATTTCTAAGAAATTAATTAAATTTCTAAGAAACCTATTGTTAACTGTAACGCCGGTGTGTCCGCGGTCGTGGAGGGATTAATAAACAAAAACATATACTTATTACTTATTATCATATAAAAATATACTCCTTATAACATATTAAGTTATTGTACTTTAAAATGTTAAAGCTGTCATTATTAAAATATAACATGGAAGGCGTTCATGTGTCGTCATAATATTTTAGTCGCTCTCCGTTTTAACAGGAGCCTTAAAAAGAACTAAGGAGCAATACTGTGTAACTGCATTACCGACATTTTTAGTATTACATAAAACAAATGGTTAAAAAAATTAGGCGTGCCAAAAAAAATCTAATCTACTGTTTGGCATCTAATATTTAGGAAACAGCTTTAAAAATGTAAGTTAAAGCTATTAATGTTTTTTTTGTAAAGTCATATACAATTTTATTCATTCATATAAAAATCTCTTATTAACAGACATGTACTAAATTTACTTAAGACAATTTCAACTGTAACTTATTTTTTATGTAATCACTGATAGCTACCTAGCTGCAGAGGCAAGTGTCGTTATTGGTATTTGTGTTTCGCTTCTGTCGCTGCAGCGTGACGAGTCTGGGACCGCGTTCGCCCTGAAAATATATTCATAAGTTACTATTAACATATTTTACACCCAAACAGTAAATAGCCAAAAATACTTTCTTTTAGGACCATTAATCTGACATAAACTAGATACACAATCCCATGCAAAAGTTCTCTTAAAGCTGTCACCAATTATTGTGTTTATGTAATTATTCTACTTGAAATAAATATACAACAACGTAAATTGAAGCTTAAATGCAATGCTTAAAGTTGTTTTCAAAAAAAAACTTTTTAAATTTAAAGCGCGATCAAATGTTCAAATGAGCGCTCATTCGGTGAGGACATTTTTGTCGCTGATTGTGTATCTAGTACTTTTTTGATCGATGTTTATAATTTAAAATTTCATAAACAGTTTATCCTGAATGTGACAAATATACCTATAAAAATAATAGTTTAAAATCTAATAAATTGTCTTGCACCCCAAATGTTTTAATCAATTAAGAAATACATTAAATGCCCTTTTACAAAATGTAAGCGACTATCTCACCTCCACACTGACGACACGCAGAGGTTGTTTGGAGTACAGCTTGTGTGCGAGAGTCATGAAAATGGACTCAACATTGTTACACTCTGAGTCTAGGAGTGCTGAGGTTTCAAATAACTACAAGTAAAAATTATACACATTTAGAAAATCTTTAGGAGCATAAATTATGTTATATAGAAAGAATATATTTACTATTATAATACTCTGTTGATGTAGCAGTTAGTTTTTACTGCTGTGTTTTATTAATGTCATGGGTTCTAATATTGAGTTGGGTACAAAAAAGCTATGTATATAATAATGTCTCATAGAGATCAGCCACCATAGATGAAAATATTTCATTGTATCTATAAAACTGCTATTATAGATCAAAAAAGATCTAGGAATTATTAGTAAATTTATAATTTGTGTTGTTTCAATTTTACACTGATAATAATTATGTCAAAACATGTGTTCAACATCAACACATACCAAATATTTTAACAACATACATATTGTCAGAGATTATCTCAAATAGATTGCTACATACAGGCAGTATTCCTTATCATTGTAAATTGTATAAAACAGATAGAAGGGACAGAAAAAAAGTCTTCACTTTCTAGTTAAAACATCTACAGAATATTAATTTTCATGTAATTTTATCACAATATTTACATTGTTTGTAAATAAAAATGTCGCACAAATAATAAACATGATAAACTTACAGGCATGCCATACTTATCTGCAAGCCTTTGTGCATAAGTAGTTGCGAGACGAGACTCAGGAGTTCCACAATCACATTTATTTCCAACTAGTACACGAGGAGCTCCCATCAGACCATGAGACTCTACTTCCTGCATCCAGCTTGCTATGGACTGACACATATAAATACTTATATTACTAGATAATTAGGTTATAATTAAAGTAAGTATAGTTTACGATATCAATTTCATGGTCACATTCTGAAGTGTACATACATATGATATTAATTAATTAATTAAATAAATATAAACATAAGATTATCTACACAGCTTGTTAATTTAATTTTATGGAGGTGCTAATTGGATGAAAGGCAGTCAGGTTGAAGGCAAGTCAAAGTGGATGCAGTACAGAAGTATCAAGATAGTATGTTGTAATATTAATTAATATTAGTACATATATTGTAAAAAAAAAATTATACAATTATACTTACATAAAATGTTTCTGGTTTAGTGACATCATACACAATAACAACGGCATGGACATTCCTGTAGTAGTGCTGCACCATGGATTTGCGGAATCTTTCTTGTCCTGCTGTATCCCACAGTTGAAGCTGATGCAAAAGTATTTTTTTTAATTAATAAGGACTAGAAAGAAAATACTACCTACTAAAAAAAACCTAGTATGATTATTTACTACAATTACCGCCCCTTAGAAATAAGAAAATGCACAAAAAAAGGTAAGTATCACTATGACTTTAATTTTTTTAAAGAAATGAAAATATATAGAATAAGTTTACAATAAATAATGTTTTCTCTAATATGCACCTTAATTTCTTCATTACGTATGCGTATCGTCCTTTCTCTAAAATCTACACCTATCGTTGCTTCTGACTTATCAAGGAACTGTCCTTCACAAAAACGATAAGTGAGGCATGTTTTTCCCACCCCCGAGTCACCTAATACTATAATTTTGAATACTTTTTTCTGCATTAATCCAGGAATTACTTCGTTAGAATCTGACATTGTTAAGAATTGTATAAAAGCACACCGAATCATACATTAAATCACTAGTATTTTGCTTATTGCTATTTGCTTGATTTTATAATTGTACACATAAAAAATATCAATATTTTGATAACGTCCCCTGATAGAATAATGTGACAGTGACATTAAATTTTTCAAAATTGCCATTATAATAACTCTAACTCAACTTTAGTAGGTTTGAGCTTGGTAGTTAAAATCTAAATAAAGTAATTTTGGACAACTTGGAAAACAATGAATTCAATACTCTCATATGCTTTTATTTTTATCTAATAATATAACCCTTAAAATTTATATATAAGAATTAGGAATCAAAAAAGTTTCGACCAACGTTTATCGCCTTAAAGCATATAATTGATAAAAAACAAGTTCAATGCTCTACGAATATATCAAATGATAGGCCAATTATTGCACTTTCATTCCTAAACTAATCAATAATATTTGGCTCCTATATGTTTCTATTAACATTATTCAACTTTTCAAGTCTTTTATTAGTAAATTAGTATTATAATCTGATGGGTCCGCAGATAGATTCTAGAATGGAAACATTCGACAAGCGAAGCTTAGGATGCGTAGAGCAATGATATACCTAAAGTAGCTTGCAGCAATTGGATACGCTCAGCTAAAGATGGATCACAGTCGCGTGAGGCATGCCATAGGAGAAGCCTATGTCTAGCAGTGGACGATAGTAGGCTGATTTTCAAAGATCTGGCAAAGATTACCATTGATCGAAACTAGTTGTTACGGCCCAAAACGAATCTTATTTTTACTTCTTCTAAACCAAAACAAAACCCAAAGATTATTTTAAAAGTTTAAAGCCAATTCATAATTATCGTTTTTTTTAAAAAAAATATTTTCTTTTCACATAAGCTAACATTGGATAAGGTTAGGTTTCTGAGGTATATAAACTAGTTCGACATTTATGATTACGGGTTTGTTGTTGAGTGTTTTGGATATTTTTCGATTGGATTTGACTACCGGACTTTGATTTCTGCAATACATGTTTTGACTTTTGGTTTTTCTCACGGATTTTGGATTTTTGCACTTGGATTGGATTTTTGTCGTTTTGGCGACGTTTGTTGTGTTGTTTGGGGGTGTGTTGTGTGTGTGCGGTTGGCGAATGAGTCATGGCTGACTCAGACGCCAGCGCGGACACAGATGCGTCCATTGGGCGCAAGAGAACGGCTGCGCGTCCTCCGTTAGCGGGCTCTACAGGCTCGGAAACGGAGACTGACGAGCGAGTCCGCGCGAAGGCCAATAAGGCGCGAAGGGGGAGGCCCATTGGGTCGGGGGTTGGCACGGGTATTACCCGCGCACGCGCAGATCTGCGCAAGCTGGAGGCTGAGGCCAGGGAGGCCGAGTTTGAGCGCGCGCTGGAGGCTCGCGCTTTTAGGAAAAAGAAGGGAGAGAAGGCCGACAAGGCGGATAAGGCGGACGCGGCAGTCTTCGAGTTTGGCTCGGACCTGTCGACCTCCGAGAATCAGGAGGTAGGAATCTCTGCAAGAGATGTGCAGGGCCTGCGGGCAGAGGCGGGACGTAGTGTGACGGAGATCTTGCATGTTGCCAGGACCTCTGGCAACTTGAAGGGGGAATACGTCCGCCGTCTCAAGCTGGCTGCAGAGGCCTTGACGGGAGTTGTGGACGCCTTGGCGTCTCGCTCTTCTAGCGAGGAGACCAGGAAGGTCGCTGCCGACAATGAGAGGCTCCGCCGCGAGGTTGAGAACCTCAAGGCGGAGGTGAAGGCGCATCGTCGGCAGTTTTCAGAGCTGAGAGCGAGTGCTCCGTCCTCCTCGCTGCAGGGGATGCTATGGAGGAGTTAAGGGCCTCCCTCATTTCCTCGGTGGGGGCCCTTATTGACGCCAAACTTGCTGGCATTGAGGAGCGTCTGCTGCCAGCTAGGTCACATCGTCCGCCTCTAGCAGCGGATAGAAGGAAGGAGGCGGGGGCGCCGACGCCTGCGCCGAGAGTGCCTCAGAGCACGTCAGCGCCAGTAGCGGCTGTGGCGGGTGACGGTTCGGCGACGCGCAGGCGTCCAGCCCAATGAGGTTAGGACGGCAGCCCCGGTGCGCCCTAGGCCGCAGCCGGCGCCACGGCCCCTGTGGCGGGACCAGCTCCTCCGGCCCCCGTGGCGGGACCGAGCACTGCCGGAGATGACACGTGGGCGACGGTGGTCCGCAAGGGCAAGGGAAAGGGCAAGAAGTCCTCCCCCCCTGCGGCCCCGGCTGCCCCGGCTGGTGCAAAGTCGGCGCCAAAGACTCCTTCGGGGCCAAAGGCGCCTGTGGTGCAGAAGGCCCCTTCGGTGCCGGCTAAGCCCAAGGTGTCGGCCCCGCCGCGTTCAGCGGCGGTTATTATTACGCTCCAGCAGGAGGCGGCGGCTAAGGGTGTCACCTACGCCAAGCTGCTGGAGTGTGCGCGGCAGGAGGTAGACCTTGCCCAGTTGGGCGTTACGGGAGGTCTTACCGTGAGGGTTGCGGCGACGGGGGCACGACTGTTGGAGCTGTCGCCCTCCGTGTCTTCGGAGGTGGCGGACAGGCTGGCGGACAAGCTCCGCCAGGTCCTGGATGGAGTGGCGACCATCGCTCGTCCCGCAAAGACGGGAGAGCTGAGGGTGTGGGGCCTCGACGACTCGGTCACCAAGGAGGCGGTGGTCGAGGCAGTCGCAAGGGCGGGCGGCTGCTCATCTGAGGCCGTCTGGGTGAGCCGGGTCCACACCGGGAAAGGGGGGATGGGCACGGCTGTCGTAAGGTGCCCAGTTACGGCAGCCAAAAAAGTGGCCGACGCAAGCCGACTTCTGGTCGGGTGGTCGTCGGCCAAGGTCGAGGTTCTGGAGCAGCGCCCATTACGCTGCTTCAGATGCATGGGTTTGGGGCATACCCTACCTCGGTGCCCGTCGAGGGTAGAGCGGGGGCGCCTGTGTTTCCGGTGCGGCAGCGATTAGCACCATTCCGCAGCCTGCACCGCGAAGGCAGTCCGCTGCGCGGTCCTGCGCAGATGCTGGGCGCCCCTCTGGGCATATGATGGGTGGGCGAGACTGCAACCCACCCATCACGAAAGGCAAGACGGCTCCAGGGACCGGAGCCGTCGTCAGTGCCGGAAGCCGCCAGGCTGAGGAAGCGCATATGTCGTCATAATGGGTGACGACAAGCGCTTCCTCCAAGGGAATGTTAACCATTCGGCCGGGGCGCAGGACCTTTTCCTGCAGTCCATGGCCGAGTGGGAGATAGGTCTGGCGGTGGCCTGTGAGCCCTACTTTGTTCCTCACCAATCGAACTGGGTGGGGGACCTAGAGGGCTCCGTGGCCATAGTGTCTGGGAGCAGCACCGGCCCCCGTCTCTCGACAATCGAGAGGGGCCAAGGACTCGTCGTGGCAGGGTGGGGAGAGTACGCGGTTGTCGCCGTGTACTTCTCCCCCAACCGCAGTCTGGCGGAGTTCGAGATCTTCCTCGACTCCGTCCGCGCTGCGGTTTGCAGGCAATCGCCGAGGCCCACTATCGTCCTCGGCGACTTTAATGCCAAGTCCTTGGCCTGGGGGAATCCCACGTCGGACGCTCGAGGGCGAGCCGTTCAGACGTGGGCCCTACTCTCTGGTCTGTCCCTACTCAATGTGGGGACAGCGTTCACGTGCGTGCGACAGCAGGGGGGGTCCGTGGTGGACCTAACGTTCGCCACCCCCGCCGTCGCACGCAGGGTGATCAACTGGAGGGTAGAGGAGGAGGTGGAGACTCTGTCGGATCACAATTATATCCGATTCGAGATCTCCACCCGTCCGGTGCCGGTGGACCTCCCAAGGGGGCCCTCTCGAGCGTTCCCGAGATGGTCCCTGGGCCGGCTCGATACTGAGCTGGCCAAGGAGGCGGCCATCGTAGAAAGCATGGTGCTCCCAGGGGAGTGTGGTGGGCGCCAGCTCCAATGTTGAGGAGCTGGCTGGCCGCATGTGCGACGCCCTTACGAGGGTGTGCAATGCGGCCATGCCGCGGATCAGGCGGATCGACCGGCGTCGCCGGTCTGTGTATTGGTGGTCGCCCGAAATCGCACAGCTTCGGGCGACGTGTAACTGGCATAGACGGAGGTTTGTCCGGTGGTCGCAGGAGGAATGGCCTGGACCCGGTTTTGGAGAGCGAGTTGCGGGCGGCCTACAGGTCAGCCAAAAAGGCCCTGCAGCTCGCCATCAGCCAGGCCAAGGCGGCGGCCCGCCAGGAAATGCTGGCGGGCCTGGATCAGTATCCATGGGGGCGCCCTTACATCAGCGCGCGGAACAAGCTCCGCGCGCACGGCGCCAAGGTCACGGAGACCACGCCGCCCGAGGTCCTCCTGCGTCTGATCGGAGGGCCTGTTCACCCGAGTCGTCCTGGGCACGTCCCCCCGGTGATGGCTCCTCCCACGCGCTCTGTGGGAGTGGAGGAATTCCCCCCAATCCACCGAGGGGGAGATTGGACCTGGCCCAGGAACAAGTTGGCGGGCCAGGAGGACGGCTCCGGGACCGGACGGTATTCCGGGGCGAGTGTTTCTGTGCATCGCCCTGGAATACCTGGGAGGGGTGTCGATCTTCGGGACCTATTCAACGCGGCGTGGCCTTCGTGTGTGGGCAGTTTCCCGAAGATCTGGCTGGAGGGGTTATCTGTGCCTGTTGCCCAAGGAGGGTCAGTCCTCTGGACGTTCACCCTTCGGCATACAGGCCGATCGTGATGCTGAGTGAGATGGGCCAAGCTCTCGAGAGAAGTCTCGTTGCCCCGTCTTACTCAGCATCTCGAGGAGGTGGGGCCGGGCCTTTCGGAGTGCTCAGTTTTCGGGTGTTCAGGGCGGGTCGGTCGACCGTGGACGACCTGAACTCCCTGAAGGCTCGGTCCTTGGGCCGCGGTGGAGGAGGGAGGCGTGCTGCTAAGCCGTCTCGTTGGATGTGGCCAGATGCCTTCAACACCACTGCCGTTCGAGACTGTTACTAGAGGCAACTTTCAAGAGCTCATGAGGTGGCCTTCTCTATCTCCGAGGCGGGTGTTTTGGATGCATACCTTCCGCGAACCTAGACAGGGTCGTGTGGAGCGGTGGGCCCAAATGGGGTGGTCCGGTACGGCGGCGTGTCGACTGTGTGGGTCGGGGTTTTTCCACAAGGGGCTGTTTTTGGGGCCCGGTACTGTGGAACCTCGGGTATGACTGGCTCCTTGCGTTTGTCCGCTTCTCCCGCGGGGCTCGGTTGTCATCGCCTACGCCGATGACACTCCTCCGTCACAGTGCCCGGTGGCGTTCCTACGAGGAGGCGGCAGCGCTTTGGCCACAGTCCGTAACTAACTTGGTTCGCCGACCCGGATAGGGATGCTGGGCCTGAGGGTCTCCGTCTCCATAAACGGAGGGCCCCTCCTGTTTTCATGGCCCACGCATAGGGTGCCCCCCGCAACGCCTGTCTGCGAGTCCAGGGTAGGATGGTGGAGGTTCGGGCCCATAGGCGGCATACTTGGGCCTGACCCTGGACGTCTGACGCTGGACGTTTCGTGTCCATTTCGCCCGAGCTCACACGCCGAGACTGATCGGCGCCGCCTCGGCCCTCGTCAGAACTCTGCCGAATGTCGGGGCCCTGGATCTCACTGCCGGCGGCCTCTATGCCGGCATCGTGAGGTCCATGGCACTGTACGGTGCCCCGCGTTTGGATTGACGCCCTCTCCGCACCGGAACAGGCCCAACTGCGCAAGGGCGCAACGGGTCCTGGTCTTGAGGGCCGGTGCGGGTATACCGTACGGTGTCCTTCACGGGCGGCGACACTTTTCTGGCGGGCGAATCCGCCCTGGGAACTCCAGGCGGAGGTGCTCGCCGAAGTATAATCAGTTTCGGGCGAGTGAGCGGGCTCCGAGGGGAACGTCCAGCGCGGGAGGGAGTCGCTCGGATCAGGCAGACTGAGCTGACGTAGCCCCTGATCCGGCGCTGGGTGGGAAGACCTGGGGACTTTGTTGTTCCAGCGGCTGGCCGTGGGCTACGGTGGGGGCGGTTTTCGTCCGTATCCTGTCTCGCTGTGTCAGGCGGGCCACACGGCCGGTCCTGACGTTCAGTGTGTGACGGCAGTATGCTTACCGGCACGTGTGCTTTGGTAAGTATCTGTTGTCAATTGCGCTTCGGGAACCGTTGCCCCCGCATGCCACGATGTGTGGTGCGTCCGAGGACACCTCGCAACCACACCCTTCCGGCGGTAATGCGCCCGCTTGGGCTCCCCAGCGCCATGCCCTGATGGCGTGTAGGGAGGGTGGAGACTCTGTCGTTGCGAAGCCGTGGTGGGGGCCATTGCTACGCGACGAGAAGGTCCTGGTCGGCGATGGTCTCCTTTCAGCGAGGCCGTCGATCTCACTGAAGGAGACGGCGGAGAGGGAACGCGAGGCTAACGCCCTTAGCAGACCCTCTTTCGTCGCCGTCGGCTGGGGGATGAGGCAGGCCGCCGGTACGGCGCATCTTCTTCCCCGCCACCCCTAGAGGAAAAGCTACTGCGGGGGTGGTCTCTCGTTGACTCCCCTGCACAGAACATCGGGGCGGTCGTGATGCTCTGTGAATCGAGGGCACTCCCGGTTTATGGCGAGGCAGGCCTCGCGGGGTACGGGCCGTCACGCAGGGGTGTTGTAGTGAATGCGCAAGGCGAATCCTGCACACCCCATTGCACACATGCGGGCGGACGGGTGTTCCGCTGTTGGTTTTATGAGTAGGAGTCTCAGCAGTACCCATACCCATTGACGGCCGGTAGGGCAATCCCCATGATGGGTTTCCCCAGCGAAAACAAAAAAAAGAAAAAAAAAAAAAAAAAAAAAAAAAAAAAAAAAACAAAAAAAAAAAAAAAAAGGTTAGGGTTTCTGAGCGACAATTCATAGCTATGAAAAACCCTCTTCACTCATTCTAATCGCACCCCAAAAAAACGTATAAATTCTTAATAAAGAAGTTTGACATAGATCATGTACCTTCATTATGGTCACTTAAGAAATTTTATTTTCTAAATTAAGTTACTTTTTGGATA